>JAOTQJ010000011.1:404640-430517 GCA_025642045.1 Solanum sejunctum | reverse complement strand
ATCAAAATACCTATATTTAACCTATATATTTGAAAAAGTTTTTCGACGAAGGGTGTTCATCTGATCACTCTTGGGTGAATGTAGCTCCAACCCTGGTATCAATAGTGTAATTCCACTAGTGGGGTCTCGGGAGGGCACTCTGTATGCAGACTTTACCTTACCCTCTACCTTGTAGAGATAAGGTTGTTTTCAATAGACTCTTGGCTCAGGAAAAAACATTTTAAAGCACTTTGTGTAAAAAGAAAGAAGCCATAGTAAAATACTAAAGAAAACATGATAAAGCATTCTTAAAAAGAACAGAAACTATAACAAAATAAGGCTATAATTGGAGTACAAGAAACAATAAATGGTAACTGAAATCAAATAAAAGAAACTACGATACAACCACTACTAGTATGACAATGTGTAAGGTAAGGAAATATAGATGTCACATAATCCCACTGAAAGATGTATTTTTTATGAATGCTGCTTAAATTGAACAGTGGATGGTTCATTTCCAGTGTATTTGTTTTGATATATGAAGCCTTCTGCATTTTAGACTCTAATTGTGGCAGAAGAGGAGGAATAATTTTTATACCTGAGACATCGGCTGTTTTCAGCTTCAAAACTCAATAAATTATGGCCCTGCCCTTTTACTATTCTATACTTGAATACCAGACTTGGTTCCTGAACAGTATTCATACCTATCATGCATGCCTACCATAGTACCATATGTACCACCTTCGGCATTGAAGCAAAGCCCTGTGGTTTGGGGGGGTTGCCAATTTCTCTAATTTAGAAGTAAATTGTTTATTTGTCTTCTGACAAGAATTGAAGTTTGATTCCATCCAACTCCTTCCTTCTTCATGAGCAAGATGATGAAGTGATATGGATAAGTACGTTGACAACTTGTAGGCCAGTACATAGCTTAATTAATACCAAATGCAAATCTGATATGAATTATAGTACTTTGCCACCAAGAGCATTTCATTAAATGAAGAGTTATGTAGGGTCAGGTGTATGATCGAAGTTTCGTAGATACTGCTCATTTAGGATGCCAATTGAGTTGCTAGCTGTGGTGATTTATTTTTTAAATCTAAATTTGTTAGCTTGGATTAATTCATTTTCTTCCTGTTGAATTTTAGCTCTTTGATTGCGACATAAGTGTTCTCCTGGACCTTATTTTTTTCTTGTTAAACTGATGTTTGTTTTATTTGTCATCTTCGTTTTTGTTCAAAATATTGCACTTCTTGTGATGTCTCTCAGAAAAATGTGTTTTGTACTAATTGAATTTGTCCATATTTCTGGTTACCTTGACATTAATTAGTCATTTCGTTACCTGCATTAGATTTGCAGTTTATTCCACAAACACCTAACAAAATATGTCCTGCTCAAATTCTTTGGCGTAGATAAGTTAGCAGGCTGTTTTCTGGTGTAGGTGATGCCTTTATCAGGATATTTTGTGAGTAAGCTATTAAATTTGCCATCCCATTATGCAGCAGGCTTGATATTGGTTGGCTGTTGTCCCGGAGGTATGCTCAACTAAGCTCCTTTCCAAGCCTTCTACTTATAGGCATTCACTAAGCATCTCATGCATTATTCTGCAGGGACGGCAAGTAACATTGTCACTTACATTGCACGGTAGGTTGACATTTTGAAGATTCTTTTATATCATCATTATTTAATATTATCATGTTTTCCTGTTATTTTCATTATAGTACCTACTAGGCGCTGATACTTCATTTTATTGCAGTGGAAATGTGGCGCTTTCAGTTTTGATGACTGCTGCAAGTACCCTATCTGCTGTGGTTGGTAGCTTTTATTTCATTATTTGGTTATGAATATCTTATCCAATATAAGACATTTATAGTGTGCATAGCGTGTCGTGTGTTTTACACATCCTAAGAACAATTGACCTAAAGCAGTTTACAAGAAACTTCCCAGGGATATTTCTTACTGGGAAATATATACCTCTTTATTCTTTAGATGAAAGCCTCTTGCCTACAAATAAATGCATTATCAAGCAACTGAAATAAACTTGGGGAGTTTCTTGTTTAAGTTACTTTGACTTTGAATTCTCTTGATTCCCAAAATCATGTGAACTTTTGGAGGAGTTGGTCTATTTTCTCCTAAGAGCAATACAAGCGCAATAAGAATAGCAAAGCAGTCAATTGTTGCCATAGTCAAAGAAAAAGATGAAACGTCAAGGTCGACACTAGATATAGACAGGATGAATTTGAAATTCAAGTGGAAAACAATATTGTAGTGAATTCTTCAGCGCTGGTTATAATCTTTTAAAAAAATCAATTACCCTCTATAGTCGGTGTAGTTGTGCAAACAGGTCTAACTAATTTACCTCTGGACTGCAATCAAGGTGCAAGGTTAGAAAGCGTAAAACTGAGTATTGAATGGTCATACAAATGTGTCAAGTCCAGAACATGAAAGTGTTTCTGGATACTCAATAATATAAGAAGATTTAGGGTCTTCAATTGTTTTCTTGATACATAGTTGACCTGTGTTTGACTAGAACAGCAAAATTATTGGTAGGCAAATCCGTATTTGGGACTGCTTAAAAAGGATTCATATGGCTATCTTTAGACCTGTATGTAACAAACAAAGAATTATATCATCTTGCCAATTAATAGGCCACCGAAGCACTTTTGTCTCGGACTAGCAGGACGTTCTTTGTTAGTACACTCATATTCTTAAGCAATGTCAAAATAGTTCCCACACTTCCTTTTATTGTTGAAAGTATCTCACACTTCCGTTGATCTCATTGGAGATACTCTCATCCTATTTGATGGTTTGAGAGCTCCCTTAAGTTGATTGACCTTCCTGGTTATGCGTGCAGGTGATGACTCCTTTCCTAACAGAAAAACTTGCAGGGCAATTTGTGGCAGTGGATGCGGCTGGACTTTTCATGTCCACTTTACAGGTCCAATTCCTTCATCTGGTTATGGCTTTATCCAAATTGTAGCTTGTCATAATAAACTATAAACCCTACCAAAGTTTAGGTGGTTCTTCTTCCTGTATTAGCTGGCGCATTTCTGAATCAGTATTTCAAAGGCCTTGTGAAAATTGTGTCTCCGCTGATGCCACCTATTGCTGTAGCAACTGTTGCTGTTCTTTGTGGAAATGCAATAGCACAGAGTTCTTCTGCAATCCTTATGTCAGGTCAACAGGTTGTCTTAGCTACTGTTCTTCTTCATGCATCTGGCTTCTTCTTTGGCTATGTACTCTCGAGGATGCTTGGAGTTGATGTATCGTCCTCAAGGACAATATCTATTGAAGTTGGCATGCAGGTAAGAAAATATTTGTTCACTTTTGATCCTCAGTATATGACTGAAGAAAATGTTCATAAATGTATTGCCAAAATGACACCTGAAAAAACAATCATGGGAAAGATGATACTTGAATAGTTATTAAATTGTACTTTGTTTGTTGCAGAACTCGGTTCTTGGAGTTGTTCTAGCCACTCAGCACTTCGGTAATCCACTTACTGCAGTACCATGTGCTGTTTCTAGTGTTTGTCATTCAATATTTGGCAGCGCATTGGCTGGCATCTGGAGGCGTTCTGTTCCAGAAGAAGTGCAGGACTGAGTCACTCCGTTGGTCTATCTTGACACTTCTATGATGGTGATTAATCAATTATGCAGAGAATCAACTGAGCATCTTGATCATTGGTAGGAAATTTGCCTGCATTTGATCTCCAATTCTTGTTCTCATAATGATTGACTTGTGATCTCGTATGTTCATGTCGAGTGAGCAAGAGCAGTCTCATGTCCACAGTATTTAGTTATGTTGCAACTCCTTTATTCTCACATTGCAGACTGAAACAAACTGAGTTTTTACGTGATACTGATCATTTCAACCACGGTATTGAGAGTTACTTCTAGTTGGGGGCGGATTTATTGGGTAAATTATGATGCGGTAAACAATATGCTCATCTGTCTCTGTGAGACTCCTGAACTTTTCCTGCAAAGCATATTCCATGTGAATCTGTATACAGGAACAGGAGGGACCATATGCTTATACAGAAATCTTGCTTTAGCATGAAAGAATCCCCCGGAACAGAAAAAGCTCACCAAAGGGTACAAAGTTATGTTACTGTATACCAGAATTGCCAGTGTCCATCATGGCTGTTGACTGAACACGGAGTTTAAGAGAAAAAGAAACTGTTTTTGAATCAGCAAAGCTACTTTGGAAACAGCTCCTCTGCTGAATTCCATCTCATTATCTTTATTCGACAATTTAAATAATATTTTTTATAGTATTAGCTCATCTAATTGATGTTTACTAGTTTTGATTAAAGCGTGTACCTCATCTGTGTAATAAATATTACACAAGAAATTAAATTCAATTATAAATTTATCAAAAGATAAATAATTTACTACAAAAGTAATTTTGATAAATTATTTATCTATAAAGGTTCTATATTTCATGATAAGTTAGAATTTTTCGTAATGGATGCACATTATTTTCTTGATTTAAATGAGGAAGAAGTAGAAGTTTATTAAATAAGAAAAATTTATGAGTCTTTTCACAGCTAAAAATTCTTATTTTATCTTTTATTTCTATATATTTTAAAAGTCAATATTATAGATACAATTAAATAAGAATTTAAAGAATTAGGGAAAAAATGATTTTGTCTAAGAAGAATCTTTTAGTGAAAGATAAAAAATTCAAACAACATTTTTACGAGTCTTCACGCTTGAGTCTTCACGCTTTAAATATATTGCAGGTATAAATAAATATTTTATAATTTTTTATTTCTTGGATAATGTTGAAGTTTGCATTATTGAAAACAAAAACAGAGTCAATATTTTTTAACATTATAAACTTTTTAGATGTCTAAATTAAATTATTTAAATCTTCTTATTAATAGTTAAGTTTTTTTATAATAATATTCAAAGTAATATATTACAAATACCTGGCAAATATATTTTAACTTGAATATTTTTTACAATATCTATATATATATCCTTTTAAATTGAACGCAAACAATATAATACGCAACCATTAACCAACCAAAGTGATATAATAATAACGGGAAGCAAGAATACAAGATAGAAATTCAATAACACAATAATAATAAAAATATGATTGAGGGACAAGTCAGAAAAGGGAGAGGAGGGCATTTCAAATGAAATGTCTTTACGAGCTCATGTGTCCATGTGAAGAGACATGGCAGCCCCAAAAAGAAAAGGGAGCTGACATTTTTTTGCTGGACTGTTAATATTTGTGAAATTTTTTCACGCTGTCATGTTTCTTTAGATGGATATAGACGCTTATTAGGAATAAAAAAAATTAAATTGAAAATTAAATTAAATAATAAATTAAGTCAATTTGAAAAAAAGTTTGACTAGTAATTTAATTTGACTTGATTTGATATTGACGAACGAAGATCGATTATATTTAGGTTGATTTGATTTTGATTTTAAAAAATCAATCCAAGGCTAAATCAATCCGATATATATATATATATATATATATATATATATAAAATTTATCCTTTTAACGTATTATTTTTAATTTGATTTGAAATTTTAGATGATTTAAAAAAAATAATAGTCCATATATATTAGTAGAGATAATTAACTTTTTGAATTTCTTTTATAAAATACCATTATTTTTAAATATATTTTTTAATTTATTATCTAGGTATACCATATTTAGAAAATATTTATTATTTGTAGCAACTATACTATGTATTAAAAGTGAATTATATATGTAGTCTCTCTTTATATATATATTAATTATAAATGTATTACATTTATTCGAGTAAAAAAAATTATGTGTTAAAAACGAATTAGGCATGTAACATAGATATATCATGTATTATACTATGTATAAAAATGAATTTACATCCAATATAAGTGTATTATAAATGTCTTAAAATATATTAGACTTATTTTGATAAAAAAATATAAATTATATATTTAAAATGAATTATACATGTATTAAGATTAGTTTATATGGCTATAAATGATAAATAATTTTTAAATATGGTATATTTAGATAAATTTTTTATATTAATAACTTTAAAGCTCAAATCAAAATTCAAATTAATTCTAATATTAGCAAAAGAAAAATAATAATTCAACACTAAAAATAACAATAATAATGAATATTTGTTCTTTAGTTCTACATTGGGTTGGATAATTAAAATACATTACCTAATTTTAATTTTTCCTTAATATTTACTCATATAATTAATAAGTACTTATTACACTTATTTAGCATGAATTAATACTTTAAAGTTATTATACTTTTGTTATAACTTATTTTAATATAATTTAGTACTTTAAAATTATAATCATTTTCATTATGACTTATTTATTTATATATTTATTTTATGCAATCTCATTATTATTTTTTATTGAATATTTTTATGTCTTTATTAATATCATATTTTATATTTTTCTTAAAAAAATTAAATATTCATATTTTAGTAGGAGAAATATTTACATAATAATAAGTTAATTATATACTTTTATAAATATTTTATTTAAAAAATTAGAAAAAAACTTAAAAATATGAGAATTAAAAAAAAGAAGTCTAAAAATCTGAAAATTTTTAAAAAACTAAAAAAATCTAAAAAATCCAAAGTTGAAAATCTAATTTTATTAATTTAATTTAATTTTTATATTTAAAATTTAACACAAATTTAATTTAATATTTAAAATTTTTGAGCCAACCCTCTCATGAACACACCTCTGAGGCTCGTAGGGACATTTCATTTGAGGTATGAACTTTCAAATCCCCTCCTCCCCCTTTTTTGACTTGTTCATCAATTGTCTCTTTCTACTATCCGATCATTATTATAACAGCTTATTTGGTTGGTTGATAATCAAAATTTTAATTGTTTTTAAAGTTTTAAATATTAAAATAATAATAATATTTTTTCTTATTTTTTTATAATATAAATAATTATTTATACAAAATAATCATAAATCAAAAAAAAATTTAAATGTAAAAAAATTTTAATTTCAAAAATAAATCTTTAAAATTAATAAATACAGATAAAGCCTAGCTTCCTTCCATCAGAATCAGAACACGGGAGATCAAAATACATGCGAATTACGAAGCAGGTAAGGAATAGACAAACGGGGGCCAGACAAAAGGGGCCAGAAAAATGAACGGGGAACACGTCAGGTCGAGCTTGTAGGCATGGATTTCAGCAAAAATCCAAGCTGGATAAAAGGAACACTCAGTCAGAAGGTAAAGAGACAAGAATCCATCAAGAAAGAACTGGAAGACACAGAAAATACTACTATCACCATGGAATCCATGAGCTTGTGGACAACACATTACCTCCTGCAGAGAAGAAGCATTAATTGGAATAAAAGAGGACGAGAGATGGAGGTAATGAAGGAGAAAAAAACACCTGCCACAAGTGAATGCTCCTACATGAGCCGCAACCATGAAGAAGAAGGAGAAAGTTTTGAAGCCCACCATAAAAGCACAACAAGAGTCGGATTCAGGTGAGATCAGTGAAAGAGGCGGAAATTTCTGGATAAATTTCCTAAATGAAGACCTAGAGCTTAGAATTTGGGCTTCTGCATTCATGGTGTATTATTTGTTTGGGCCTTTGGCCAGACGTTATTTTTTGAATAAAAAGGCCTGCTAGCCCACAAAAATTTGTTTTTTAAAAAAAAATACTAACTTTTCAATGACAAGTTATATGACCAAATAATATTTTTCAATTTCTTTTTGAAATATTTTTAACAGTATTTGTGACTAAATAGATCCTTCATTAAAATACTAAAGTGAATAATTAATTATTTAAGTATTATAAAAATTAAAATAGATAAAGTATTGTTATAATATTCTATTACTATTAAATTACTAACTATTTAATATTTATAATAAAATAAAATAATAAATTGTTATAATCTTATTGAGTTATCGATTTACTCAATAATTCAATAATAAAAATCGATATAGAACTAATAACTCAATAGTTTTTAGTTTTAAAATTATTAAAAATTCGATAACCTAATAATCTAATAATAATAAATTAATAATATTTTTATCGATTCACTTTATTGATCGATTTAATTTTTGCACGTTATACTAAACATTTAATTAAAAAAAATTAAAGTCTCAATTCTATGGTTTTTTTTTTTCTAAATCTATTGTATAATTTGTTAGTTTTGGTGGGACCTAAAGCAAACTTTATTGTCACATGAGAAATCTGTTTATAAAAAGAAAAAGTCCATAATTCTTGATAGTTGTGATGCGGAACAAACAAACGAAAGTAGGCAAATATAGTTTTAATTAACTCGTGACTCCTACAAAATTTGGATGTTCATTTTTATTTATTCAGGGTATGTTTAGTATGGAGAATAAAAATATAGAAAAAAGTTAATAAATTTAATTTTGAACTTATAAAAAGATAAATAATCAGTCATTTTGGTAAATTTTTATTTATAAACGTCTTATATATAGAGATTCCATCATTAATTAGAACTCATTGTAAATTAAAATTTTTATTATCGATTATAGGGTATTTTCTTGATTCAAAGAAGGAAAAGTATAAGTCAATCAAATAATAAAGATTTAAAAGTTTTTTCATAGCTAGAAGTCCTGATTTTATAACTTTTTTTTTATATATTTTAAAAGTTAATATTATAAATATAATTTTTAAAAAAATGATGAAAAAATAATTTTACGTAAACAAAACATTTTTAATATATTTCATAAGATTGATGGATAAGAAATATGGAAAGCAAAGATTGAGAGAATATTGAGATGATATGTTCAAGTTCGGTTCTGTACGTAAACTGTGTTTCCTTAGAAATCGATTCAATTGTGAAAATATATTTTATTTTGGATTTTTGATGTGAAAAAAAATTAATTTTGATTATAAATTTAAATTTAATATTTAAGTTTTTAAAATAAAATTTATATATTTCAATATTGCATAAAAAATATTATTAATCACAATAATTCACAATTCAAAATACTATACGATTCATGAAAATTTTATTTGCATTTCAAAATTTAAAAAAATAACACATAAATTAAATTGGAGAAAGTAACGAACAATAACATTTCTAGCACATATCTATATATTATTTTTATCTCCATCAATCTCGAATGGAATCAAAGATTCACTATTTTTTGATTTTAAGGTATGATGGAATAAAGCAAAATGACTCTTTAAACTGTTTGCGCTTCTTTCAATTATAAAGTAGCAGTTAGTCAATGTAATTTTCGACGCTCATCATGGATTATCTGAAAATAATCGCACTATAATTTTTAAATATAAGAATTAGGCTGCATATATTTGATCTCTCCTTACTCCGCAATGTTATTGTTGTATATATATAATTTTTATTTTCTTAGGTATAATAATTGATTAAGAAACAAACAAAAGGAGGGAAAGTGCGAAGAACCTGTGTTGATCAAACTTATTCGTGAATATGACCTTTGGCCCTATGCCAATCTACCTGCCCTACTCAACTTATCTTATACCTAAATTAGCCCCATTTTTATTTTTATTTATTTTACCAATTATTTTTAAAATTTTGAATTGAAATTATTTAAAATAGAGTGTCAATGATTTTTATACTATGAACATTGCTAACATGATATAGCAACTAGTAATTTTACATAGGGGTAAAGTTGATGCGTTGATTACGATTCAGTCAAAGTCAGTGTTTTTAGTTTAAATTTTTGAAGTAGTAAGAAATTTATTGAATGTATAAATTATTAATTTAAAAAAAATTAAAATTTCAAATTTAAATTCTAATTTAACCTCTGATTTTATCTTATTTATCATGACCCCTATAGCATTTTGATTAGACATTTTTTTTAAGTGCTAAACATGTGATAATTGAAGTTGTTGAAAGATAATTAAAGGAAAAAAGGAAGTTACAAATTAAAGGGTTTAAATGACAAACAAAAGTTACCCAAATTATGCCTTTTCTCGAAAAAGTTAAATGGCTCTTAGCTACCTACATTACCAAAAAAATAATATTGACAAATTAATGTCTTTAAATATATTTTTAAGGAATGTGTCATAACATTTCATTTATATTGAAAAGCAGGGGGAAGTAGTATTTCCAACCAACCAAACGTTAGAAAATGTTTTCATCTTTTACAAAAATTTAAAAAATTGAAACTACCTATCCTTCTAATTTTAAACATATTAGTATATTAATTTCAAAAATTCATTTTTTAACTAATTTATTGATTACATTTTTTAACTAATTTATTGGTATATATCCTTATAGTTACATAGGGGTAGTTATGGAAATTTCTATATATCATTTTTGTCAGCTTATGCTCTTCCCATATCCACAATAATTTATGTCCTCTTCTTGTTATATTGTTTCAAATTATATATCCCTCCTAACTCCAAAAATATCAGTGCAAATATCCTCTTCATTCTTTTTCTTCTCTTCCCAAAGCCAACTCCATGCCCCAAAACCATTAAAGAAAAAAACCTAGCACAAAATAAATTTAAAGAAACAACAATAACATATCAATGAAATCTCACAGATGAGGCAAACTAAATTTAGAGGGAAAAAAATAATTAATGGCTAGTCATCATGAACTTGAACCATCATATAGTTCTAGTGATCATAGTGATGATTACGAGGATGAGGATGTGAATGAGGAAGAGCAATATAACCTTGAAGAAATAGAAGAGGAGGAAAAAGAAGATAATGATAATTTTAATGACTACAACATTTGTAGTGATCGTAGTTGTGGACGTGTTCAAGGAGGAGGACTGATAGACTTTTTTTCTTGGAAAGTCATAGACCCTAGAACGCCATGGGTTCAAGAATGGAACCGAGTATTCTTACTCGTATGCGCCACGGGGCTTTTCGTGGATCCTCTCTTTTTCTACGCCCTTTCTATAAGTGAAAATTCCATGTGCCTATTCATCGACGGTTGGTTCGCGGTAACGGTCACCGTTCTTCGATGCATGACAGATGCTTTACATTTATGGAACATGTGGTTACAATTCAGGACGCATAAATTACGTCCTTACGATGGAGGAATAAACAAAAATCGAAGTAGTAATAGTAGTCATCTTCAACGTTTTGTGGCCTTACGACACTTGAAATCTAACAAGGGTTTCTTTTTCGATCTCTTTGTCATCCTTCCTTTACCTCAGGTGCGTTTATTGATAAGTATATATATAATTAATTATATAAAAATATGTTTTCTATAACAGATTAAACTTTTAGATTGATGTTGGTTGATGAAGTATAAACTAAACATAAAGAATCAAAGAAAATAAACCTAGATGTTACTATGATATGATTTTTTGTTGTTGTTTGTACAATATTATCGTGATGATAAATGGTGATGCATGTTTTGTATTTTAGTATGAAATTGTTAGTAAAATAAGACAAAGGGCATGCATGTCATGACCGTTATTTCTTATGCACGCCGTGATAATTTTATGCAGTTGCAAGAACGAAGTTAGATATACGCTGTCTTTCAGGTTCGATCGAAATCAATAATTTTTGAGATAAAACTTTATATAATTTCTAAGACATTGGTTAAATATGTTCAAATTAACTACTATTAGAAACTCAAGTTATTATTTTTAGAATTCAATAACTTTAAAAAACTAGAACTTATAAATTTATATTCTAACTCTATCTCGAACAAATTTATAAAGGTGAAATAGAAAGAGGAACTCAAACAAAGTTGTACGATAATATAATGACGAATAGTCTACCTCACGGATAACTTCCAAGTCTATTTTGCCTTCTATATTTAGCTTCTAAGTCATCAAAAGTAATCAGAGCCCTTTTGGGTTAGATGTTTAAAAGTAGATTATAAACATCAAGAGCTAATAGTTTTAGGTTCTGAAATTAATTAATTCTTTCATTTAAAAGAAATTACCTTTATTTCATTTGACATGAAGTTTTAAAAAATTGGAAAAAAATTAATTTTATAATTCTAAATTAAAATTATGTCAAACATATCAGAATTTCATTTAATTTTATGGCCTTAAACATGTCACATAAAAAGTTAAAATCAAAGTGTTGCTCCAAAAGAAAAAGGATAATTTTTTTTCAAATAGACTAAAAAAGAAAGTGGGCCGTTCTAATGATCCAAACTTCAAAATATGTAAAATTGTACCAAAATAGAATTAAAAAGGAAAAAAAAACACTCTGAAGAAAAATTATTGAAAATATCCCTAAACTCAGCACAGATTATTAGTTTTATCCTCGACAGCCTAAAAATAAACACTCTTTACTTGTCTAACTGAACTTAAATAAACCCCCGATCTTGCAAACATAAATAAAATACACGGCTAAATTCTCGTTAAGTTTAGAGGTCTTTTCAATACTTCTCTCGAAGCCGCATGCTCCTACAAAAGTTTGAAACTGTTTGCTACATTATGTAGCATATCAGGGTATTGTGTGTATCTAAGTTTAGTTAATCAAGTAAAGAGATATTTTTAATTTTGTCAATAGTTCAAACGATTAAACTAATAATTTGCACTAAATTTAGAAGTGTTTTTAATACTACTCTCTTTTTTAAAGTGACTATACAAAGTATATATATTTCAAGTTTGAAGAATTAATTATTAAATAATTATGGATGTTTAATTAATTAAGTATTTTTACTTGTTGCAGATAGTTATGTGGATAGTGATTCCAAGTTTACTGGAGAAAGGATGTACAACCTCAGTGATGACAGTATTATTAATAATGTTCTTGTTTCAGTATCTGCCCAAAATTTATCACTCCGTTTGTTTATTGCGACGGATGCAAAATCTGTCTGGATACATTTTTGGGACCGTTTGGTGGGGAATTGCTCTAAACTTGATCGCTTATTTTGTTGCCTCACACGTAAGTACATCTCAAAATTTACTTCATCGTTACTCTAAACATAAATTTTATGTTTAGGTCGTCATTCTTTCTTTTTTGGTCTTCTGAGAGCGAAACAATATGAACTTTGACTAATATATTAAAATGTATTTTTTTTCATTATACTGAGATTAAAGTATTGAAGTAAAATATTGAGATTAATCATTCTTTGTTAAGAAATGTGTGAAGAGTACAAAATAAATAATTGGTCGGAAGTAGTACTCCTTGTGGTTAATTTTTGATAATATGTTAAATACTGACAAAATAAAAGTGTAAAACCTGTATACAGGCGGTGGGAGCATGTTGGTATTTGCTAGGAATCCAAAGGGCAGCAAAATGCTTGAAAGAACAATGCAAAGTTAGCAATGGTTGTGGACTAAGAATGTTGGCTTGTGAAGAGGAAATATTTTATGGAACCACCACTTTAGTGAAGCACAAAAGTAGACTCATATGGGGTGAGAACAAATTTGCAAGATCAACATGCCTAGCCTCTGAACACAATTTTGATTATGGAGTTTACAAATGGACTGTGCAACTTGTTACCAATGAAAATCGTTTCGAGAAAATACTATTTCCCATATTCTGGGGGCTCATGACGCTCAGGTACGATCACTTAATTCGAAAGGCGGATCATCATCTTGCTTAAGTTTTGATTGACTGAGAGGAGAGAGTTCTCGTGAGAAATGAAAGACGGCAGCGAATTGCTAAATCTTGGTGATTTAAATGATTGTTCGGATATGTCGTGAAATTTTTTTGAAAGATAAGAATTAAGTAATTTTTTGTGGTGGAACAAAATATCTCCCCTCTCAGATTCCTTTTCTGTGGTTCCCTAATCGAACTAGAAGTTACCAAGGAAATATGCATTGAAGTGAATAGGGAGCCGCCGAATACACCAGCCATACCTAACATGTGAAATGGATGCATAAGGATGTTGTGCTCAGCCTGGAATACAATCATGAAATTGAAAGTACCAGAGATTCCTAGAGGCATACCATCCCCTTATCTCATACTATACTCTTTATCAAATATATGCAAATTCAATCACGATCTTATATATAAGAAGAACAAAAGATCTTTCTTGATCAATCCCTTTGCTCCTCATTCTTCAAGAATAAGGAAAAATCTTTTCAAATTTAAATTTGTTCATTTGGAATCTGGATTCTTCTACTTCATATTTATTTAATATGAATATTTTTCCTCTCTTTTTTTATATCATTCACTAAAAAGTAATCTTGTTACTTTAGTGTAAAATAAATAAATTTTACGTGCATGCAGTACTTTTGGGAACTTGGAGAGCACAACAGATTGGCTTGAAGATGTATTTATAATCATTGTTCTCACTACTGGACTACTTCTGGTCACCATGTTGATTGGTAACATCAAGGTACTTTCTAAACATGAATCTCTTGACTTCTTCCTAAACCATGTTTTCTATATATATATATATATATATATATATTAGATGTTGATTTTTTTTTGGTGTATTTAAATTTTTATATTTAGAAACTCTTTAATAAAATCCTAGTTATGTCATTGCGAACGTTGGGAGTATAGAACACCAACTGTTATTAGGGATCATTTGGTAGCTGGTTACAATTAGGTATCGCAAAGTCAGAAATTTTATTAAGATTGTCAAATATTTAATATATATGTATCATGAAAAATATTTTTTGACTGATATATTTCATATAATTTTCTACATACATAATATAATTTTCTGCGAAGGGTGTCCAATTAGCCACCCTAGGCTATATGTGGCTATGCCACTGAATCTAAGCAGGACTAGATATTCCATCTTCTACATATATATATACCTGATACTATATATTTTATTTGTATAGGATTATAAAATAATGACCAAACCTCGTGCGTATAATGTTGAATAGTATACCAAGCAACTAAAAGAATTGTCAAACATATGTATATATTATTAGCTATACCAATTTTAATATGTACACAACTCTCTTCCTAGCGAGCAACCAAAAATTGGTGTTGTATAATAGCGGAGATAGAAAATTGATTAAGGGGCTCAAAATATATGAAGAAGAAAACGCAATAGAAAGTTGAAGGGAATTCAATATCTACAACATATACATAATTTTAACTATATATACACAATGTAATTAAGTTCTCGTCGAAAGAGATTTGAATGAACCCTAAGCCCTAACTAGCCCCATCCATATATGGTATGGTGTATAATAGTAGTTATAATAATGTTTTACATGTGTAGGTGTTCTTGCATGCAACAACATCAAAGAAACAAGCAATGCAACTAAAGATGAGAAATGTAGAATGGTGGATGAGGAAAAGAAGATTGCCTCAAGGATACAAGCAAAGGGTCAGAAATTATGAACGCCAAAGATTTGCAGCAACAAGGGGAGTTGATGAATGTGAGATGATAAGCAATCTTCCTGAGGGACTAAGAAGAGACATCAAATATCATCTTTGTTTGGACTTGGTCAGACAGGTAATCTTACGTACTTTCCTTTTTAGTCAGTTCAAAAAATAATTTTTTTTTGATAATTCATTAATTTTAACTTTTCGCATATTTAAGACTACAACATTAAAACTCATTTTGGTACCTTAAACATATTTAAGAAGCATCTTTATTTTCTTAAATTCAATCTCAACATAAAGTGGGATAAACAAACAAGAAGTTGAAATGGGGAGAGTAATAAAATTGGACATTTTAAGGACATGTAGTACAAGTACATACTCTAAAATTGCCTACCATTTGAAAAAATTACAAATATCCTTACTCTCTCCTATTTTCTGATATATCATTGTACGCAATGTATTGGTTCGATATATCAGTTAACATTGAATACAATACTTTATGCGATGTATTGATATGTCAGATACAAGATATGTCGAATACATTATTTTATGCGATATATCGATCGAATACATCACTTTACGTGATGTATCAAAATATACGTAATGTATTCGGATTTCACTAAATTTAAAGATTTTATAATTTAAAAAAAATAAAAATAAAATATAATTAACTCTTAACAGTATAAAATTTGTGTAATCCCTGCTATTCTTAACTAAGAAGGGGCTGAATAACCCAATGAGCCTCAATGTGGGTTTGATGGTCGTGACGTTGTTTCAACTAAAGTAATTAAATTATATTTTATAACCAAGAAAATCATTCAACTTCATTAAAGATTTAAAGTATTTTCGAAGTTGAATAATGAAAAAAAAGGGCATGCAATTTTGCTCAAGTATCGCAAAAAGTCTCCTAACTCCATTTATAGAAATATATTACTAGTATGTTATTATTGTTGAATTGCTGTTGCTGTGATTCGCAGGTGAAGTGGAATAATTCTTGTAATAAAAAATAGTATAGTAACTTTCTATGATATTTGAGCGAAGTTTATGTTATTTTGGTTGCAAAAATAGTCTAATGACTTTGGTGAAATAAAACAAAAAAATCTACGCAATCAGCTCAACTTATCTGGGCCAGAATCATCCATATAGTTTATTGCCCAAACCAATTATTTTGGCACATCTTTCAGGTTCCTTTGTTTCAACATATGGATAATTTGGTCCTGGAGAACATATGTGATCGCGTCAAGTCCTTGATTTTCACAAAGGGGGAAACAGTAAGTTTAAATGTCAATGTAAACATTTGCAATTACCTATGATTGTGGAGAAGTGATAGGTATTACGTAAATATTCACCAACTGATCCGAATACCACGATTATTAAATTTTAAAAAAAGACGTTTGTATTTTTTTGAAAGATAACAAGAGAAGGTGATCCAGTTCAGAGAATGCTGTTCATAGTGAGAGGCCATCTCCAAAGCAGTCAAGAACTTCGAGACGGTGTCAAAAGTTGTTGTATGTTAGGCCCTGGAAACTTCAGCGGCGATGAACTTCTCTCATGGTAATGGTCACTATTTCCGAGAGGAGTTGTTTGTGTCTTGACTAATTAATTTGAAAAACAGATGGTAGTGTGGGATTGACAGTTTTCGTATGTTCCATTCATTTTTTCCCCCAACAGGTGCCTCCGGAAGCCCTTCGTGGAGCGGCTACCGCTGTCCACATCATCACTAGTGACACTCGAGACGACAGAAGCCTTTGGCCTCGAGGCAGAGGATGTCAAGTACGTCACTCAACATTTCCGCTACACATTTGTGAACGAGAAGGTTAAGAGAAGCGCCAGATATTATTCTCCAGGATGGAGAACTTGGGCAGCCGTGGCTATTCAGTTGGCCTGGAGAAGATATAGACACCGGTTGACACTCACATCGTTATCGTTTATTCGACCAAGAAGGCCGTTGTCTCGATGTTCTTCGTTAACAGAGGACAGACTCAGGCTTTATACAGCTTTGCTCACTTCACCAAAGCCTAATCAAGATGATTTTGACTTTTAAAAACGAGCTCCCCTCTGGAGCATGTATGTTTTCTTCTGTTGTGAGAAAGAAGCATATAACAAGAAATGTTCTTGTTACAATCCCTCTCTCCATATGTCCTTTGGTTATTCATTCATTTCCTAGCACAAATGCTAAGTTGTCTTCTAATGTGGTTTGAAATAATCTCTCCGTTTCAATTTATGTGAATTCATTGTTCAACAACAATAACATACCCAGTGAAATCCCACAAGTGGGGTCTGGAGAGGGTAGAATATACGCACACCTTACCACTACCTCATAGAGGTAAAGAGGTTATTTCCTAAAAATCCTTGTCTCAAAAACCTATAAGTAGAGTAAACTAGATATGGGAAAAAGGAAGGAAAAGAGAGTAACTCTTTTTTGAACTAAAAAGGAAATAAGGTCACATCTTTTAAGCAGACTGTGTCATTTCAAGTGCCTCTCATTTTATCCTCTATGTGTGCTGCTTGAATCTTTTCCCAAATATAATTACTTCTAATCTTATATAATCGTATATCTCCACTCATTGATCTTCTTTACATGAAGCATTGCACTGCTCTTCTACACCATCAATCCAAAGGAAGGCAATAATAAAAAGCGTGGATTTGATTTTACATTGCTATTCTGGAATAAGATGCACTTACATAAACACTCTCTACTGCTTTACTGAATCCACGGCCTCAACCTGTTGCCGAGCAAGATATCTCTCCCTCCGCTCCTTCTATAAAGCATAGTGAGCGGAAACACATTGTTAGCGGAATGAAGTAGGCCAGGACTTGCAATGATTCATGTATTTACGAAAACGGCAGATACACTTACCCATTCATCTACTATTAAACCTTCTCCCACAACTTTCGGACCTGTGTCGATGGGAGGTTTCTTGTCAGCTTCTGTTGCAGCCTCAGCTTGGGCCAACCGACGTTTTAGTTTATCCAGTGCCTTTAATCATTCAAATTACTTTCGTTGGGATTGACCATTTACAATGCACAAAAAGAGCGCAAATATAGCATCACTAACACTTACTGGAGAAGGGCGTTCGGGTTCCAAGAACACCACCTTTAGAGTACGCTCAATAGTGACTTGATCCTTTTGTTCATCAAACTGCATAAAACAAACCAATGAGTGCTACAACACTACGAACTATTACTTCGGATACGGAACAGACATTCGATATAAGGGCAACAGAGATCCCACATTTTAGTTTTGGTTGTGATCTATGATTTACCTCTTACATTACAAAGTTTTCTCCCAACAATAGCATCCAGATCAAACGTAGTCCTACACTCCTACTTTAGCAACAAGATTACTTTCCTAAGAGTAAGGCATGATGGCGAAAGAAAAAAATAACCATAGCTATCCAGAATGATAAATTATTACTGAAAGATGGGGTTATGCATGAAATTGTTATCCTTCACATTTTTTGCAATGGAGAAGGTGGAAAATTTAATCTTCGGAGCTGTATGCAAAAGCAACTAAATATCATCAAGTTCTGAGAAATTTTCAATCTCAGTAATGTGTACTTTGTTCATCATAAAAGCAAATATTAAGATGTCTAGCTGATAAAACTATTGAGATTAGCAAAGAAACTTATCATTGAAAAAAGCCTCACATCAAGCCTATACGTCATAGGGGTTTCTCATTGTAGAAATCACCAACATCGGTTTTCCTAGCAAACAACAACATGAATATGCATACAGCAGACAAGGAAAAGTCATGGTTTAGCTACGATTATAAACACATCTCCATAAGATTTCAGCAACGAATTTTCTATTCTGGGAATGAGTTCTTACAAACAAAGCATTTCTATTTTTGCAACTTCATAATTCTTTAAGCAAAAGAAGGTACCATGAAAACACCCTTTCAACCATCACCTACAGAAAGAAGCCTCTGCAGCAATTATCATTCTAGAAACCCAACAAAACCAGCAAGAACTCCTAAATAAGTGAATGGATGATGAAAAGAAATAACACCATATGAATATAAGCCAACATCAATTAGTTTTAGATCGTTGGTCAAACAGATTTGTCTCTTAACTAAAGGGCATCAACTGCAGAGCTTGTAACCTCATTTAATTGCTAATACATTTGGGGAGTGTCCGGTATGGAGGAAACGTAAAATGTTTTCCAATTCTCCCATGTTCAGCTGGTCAGATTTTTTAGAAAACATTTTCTTTAGGAAAACAAGCCCCTTAAAAATGAAGAGGATGACGTTCCTAATGGAAATAAGGAAAACAAGTTCCGCAGGTGTCATTCCAAAATGTTGTGTCCTCCTCACCCTTCAATGCACCTCATCTTCACCCCTACCCTCATAGCTCCCAACCCCATACTCCACTCTCATAGTATTTGTCTAGAACTCTATGTTATATATATACAACCAAACACAAGAAATTAAGTAACAAAACCCACTTATTTTTCTAGAGAGCATTTCCCTTCATACTGAAGACACCCTTAATGGCATTTAGAAAGAAGCAATCATCCAACAAGATGTCAATGTGCCAGGCTGCTAGCAATTAGTAGAATATTCAGTAATTGACTTTAATGGAGCTCCCCTATTTTCATTCGAAACATTTGATGAAAAAAGAATACTCTTTTTATTAAAAACTGAAGATTACAAAAGCTTATTTTTCTTAATCATTGTTTCTAAAACATCCTTGAGCAAATTGGATTGGATTCTACCCAAAAAGATACATGGAATAGACAGGCAAGAAGAAACATAATGACTTTCAATAAGAAGTATGTTTAAACCCATGATCTAAACAATATATCTGGAAATTTTCATTTCCTTCAAGTTTGAAAATATGCTTTAAGCGGATAACTAATAAATAAGATTCTGTCAGTAACAAGTTCAATGTGTAACAGAAGAAAGTACACATGCATACAAGCCAATGAACAGTGATGGCGCCTAAAGAATTTGTGGTCTAATAGATAAATTTGCCATTTTTCAAGACTTAGAAGTTTACTCAACTTACCAACTCAGGTACGTAATCAGTTCCTTCTTTCACCTTCAAACTTATGATCTTGAACTTTACCTTGGTCTTCTGATCTATAGGCTTCTCGTTGTTCTCAGGTTGTTCAATAAACTTGAACACTGTCAACCGGATACACAATAAAAAACAAATGGAACATGTAAAAACAAATATCTTTTTCCCACTCAAAACAAATAGGCTACAAAATTAATTGAAATAAAAGTGAGCAAGGATTTATACCAGTAGCGATCAAGCTTTCGCCAGGTACAAGAATACCTCCGGGAGGTCGCATGTAGCAGCTCTTTGGTGCAGTAGTTTGAAACTTAAAAATTCAAAATGAACCAGAAACTTACTTTAAAATTCAAAAAGGAAGTAGAAGCTTAAACCACTGCTTATATTTTGTCATTCATATGGGTTAATGGTTAAGATAACAATACAAAATCTTTAAATTGAATTTCGAAAACGCATCACAAATTTTTATAACTTAAGCTAGTCATGAATCAGTAAGCTACGCAAAAAGTGATGCAGAAATGGTAAAGCCGGTACAAAAACAATGGACCTTCATACTCAAACTGCGTTTCAACTAAAGTAAAAAAATCAAAATCTTGCATTTGCTATGCTGCACTCTACAACTGAGCTAATAGCCCGTCATGCAAGCCTCCCATTGGGGGCCAGCTATGTTCCTCGCTTTCTTTACTGGTGTGTATGGGTGAGCCAAATCTTGAAAGGTTGCAAACATGAGAAATGGGGAAATATAGTTTACCTTGAATGCTACATAACATTTGCTTGTGTTCTTAATCTTTATGGCACTTTTCGCCTGCTTTCCCGGTTCATCTTCAGAATACAAAAGTAAAACAGCAACCATCATTCTATCATTGCTAACATTACATAGCTAACACAGAATTTTGTTGCTTCGAAGATGACAATAATATTATTTGGTACCAAAAACATTTTTTATCTTAATAAAATCATTTGCCAGTGCTTGAGAACAAATGAAGTGAATTCTGAATAGTAATCGTAGGTGAAGCTACAAATTTTTAGTTTATGAGTTCTGAATATATTTTTTTTTTTACATATGAAATGAAATTTTTAAACAAAACTTACAATTTTTTTTTTGAGGGTTTAGGAGAAATGACTTACAAGGAAAGTAGAGATTGCTAGAAGGATCAAGCTGGAGCCGACGCCTGGCCGGGAATATCGATTTAGTGAAGGGGCAAAGACACCAGAGTTTACCGTCGGACTGCTGCGGTTTGCGGAGGTCGGCGGTAGCCATGGTGGAGTTCCGATGATAACTTGCAATTTCTCAATGTATTCAGGGGAAAGAATGTTGTGCAGCTAAAAGTCGACTTTAATTGAGTTTTTATTTTTTGGAAGACTTACAAGTCAAGAAGATTATGGACTAATCAAGTCGTCAAATCAAAGTTTCTCTAGAGAGAGTGTGTTCAGGATGAAGCAGACGCGGTTTACTCATGTACTTTTAGAAAGTAAGACTTGTGCTCTAAAATTATTATTAAAAATTTGTATAATTAAAATTTATTTTATTGATAATAAAAAAAAATTTAAGTTAAATTATTTTTAATTAGAGTAAGATGATGTTCTTTTTAGAATGAATCGAAAAGAAAAATATGACACATAAAATGAGATAAAAAATATTTTTTAATATAAGTTCTAAAACATATAGATTTTTATATTAAAACAATTAAAAATTCTAAGTGCAAATTCACACAGAAAAAATAGTAAAATTTGACCTAATCTCTTATAAAATTCTCTCTAGCAAAACCCTAATTTGCCATCATTGTCGACTCATCATAGCCGACGATGGCAGCCGAAAAGATAGACTAGCCATCTGAGAGTGCTGCTCTAGAAACCGTGAAAAATTATGCTGCATTGTTCAAAGAAGCAATTCCTGATATTGTGTCAACATCAATTCCACTAAGGCTAATTACGTATTTATATAGTGAACCAAAGATCGTATGGGAGGAAGCAAAAGTGGTTCAGATGATCCACAAGGAGAATCTCCAATATGCAATTATTGAGAAATTTTTTTATGGCATGTCAGGGATAAAGGAGTTACGTCGGATCATCCCGAGACAATGTGAATTGAAGGGAGAATATAATATTGGAGTACTTGGGTACGTGACGTTTTGATCAGGGCGTCAAACATGAACGATTACGTGAAACACTTGTCTAAACCTATCATATATCTATTGCATAAACAATGGAACTACTCGATGAGAGCCTTTAAGTGGAATTCTACATTCGATCCTAAGGAGGAAATATCCAAAACAATCGTTTGGATTTTCTTTTCCTTCTCTACCCCCAAAAGTTTTCGTCAAAAAGGCCATACTCTTGATGGTTGTTGTGGTGGCAAAACCTTTTCAAATGGACATGGCAACGACGAACCATACAAGGCCTAGCTGCGGTTGGGTCAAGGTGAAAGTAGATCTTTTGGGAGAATTCTCCAAGAGAATAAATATCAGAGTTCGAAAATCTTCAAGGAAAATTGTTGAAAAGTGAATTGATATAATATACAACTATATGCCTAAGTATTGTGTTCACTGCAAATTACATGGGAATGATGAACAAGGATGTTATGTCTTGCACCTTGAACTATATGAGAAGAAGCTAGAGAATAAGAAAGACACGAAAATATACGATGAAAAGAAGGCAATAATAGGGAAAGACACTGGAGCAGGACAGTGCTACGGCAAGGATGACTTCCAAGTTCAAAGGAATAGGAAAATAATAAGGGGTAGACAACCAGAACAAAAGAATCAGACGTGCATGAAACACTAACTGAAATAACATAAATACAACGAACCAATTTGAAGCTTTGGGGAAAGATAAAGAAAGGGATAATACGATCAGTTTGAACCAAGTATCCACCAAATAATGGGTAGAAAATACTTTTAAAGAAAATCCACAGAATGAGGGGGCAAGTACACAAGCAATGAATGGACAGCATGAAGCAAGGATAACATAAAAAAATCAAGAAGTACTGAGATAGTAATCTGGTCAGCAAATGCATCCAAGTCATTGGAACAAGGTGATGGTGAAGACAAAGAAGAGGACCTAATAGGAGAAAAGAAGGATCACATAGGCGATATACATGAATTTACTCCACCTCAACAAAAAAGACTATAAGAAGAGACTGAAGATGATGACTTGGAGATGCATATTCAAAGTGCAGGAAAGGCAGGGGATTGCCACCTAGACAAATTGTAGATCTAAAAGGGGGCTATAAAAGAATGAAGGTTGGTTAGTTTATTTTACCATACAAGTAAAAACATGGAGGATTAAAGAGAGGAAGGATAACCCCGATCAATTATTAAGAACATAATCTTTTGAAACATTAGGTCAGTCAACTCTCAAAAGTCCTTTGAGAGACTAATTAAGCTAAAGAGAAGACATCATTTTATTTGTATCACTCTAATAAAGCCTTTTTCAAGATTCAACAGAGATACAAAATTATAGTAGTAGGCCTAAAATGGGGAGTTGTTATTCTAATACTTCCTCCAAAATTTGGATGGTTTGGGAGAAAGGACGGAGTGGAGAAATTCTTTAGGATTCGTACCAACAAGTAACTGTTAGACTAATGATGAATGATGTAGTTTTTAATATAATATTTGTTTATGCTAGATATTCAAGCCTAGAGAGATTGAAACTATGGAAAAAGTTGGAAGACATTAGCAGTCGTATTGATGCATATAGATTATCGAAGGAGATTTCAATATGATTCAGAACAGAGATGAAAGTTGGGTGGGTTACCATTTACAATGGATGAAGCTGTGGACTTCCAACATTTCATTAGTAATTGTGCACTATTTGAGTTACCATCAATAGGAAGTAAATATACGTGGTAGAATGGAAGAATAGAGGAAGATTGTACATTCAAAAAGCTGAATAAAGCACTGATAAATCAAGATATTTTGGATGTCCTATCCAGCTCTAAGGTGTCCCATCTTGTAAGACATGGATCAAATCATGCTCCATTATTAGTTCATTGTAATTCTGAGAAGGCCAATTGCTTTGAAACCATTCAAGTTTTAAACTTTTGGGTTAAACATCTTTCTTTTCGGGAGCGATAAAGGAAGCATGGAAGATTGATTTCATTGGTAACTTTTTTATGGAATTTCATGCGAAACTGTAAAGAGTGAAGAGGATTTTAGCTGATTGGAGTAAGCACACATATGGTGATATATTTGAGAAAGTGGCTATCCTTAAGGATGTAATCAACGCAAGAGAATGCCAACTTGAAATCAACCCTAGACAAGAGAATCGACAAAAATTGAAAAAGGCAAAAACCAAGTTGATAATACATAGGGTTATAGAAGAAGAATATTAGAAACAAAAGTCAGGGCTCAAATGATTCAAGGATGAAGATAGGAATATCAAATTCTTTCACTCTATTGTTAAGAGCAAAAGAAAAAAATTGTGTATTGATGAAATTATGGATAAACATGGGGCAGTAAGAATTCAATAGATCAGATTGGGATGATTTCAGTGGTATTTATTTAGAAATAATTTGGGGCAGCAGAAGTACAAGATTGGCCAGACTTATTGAAAAATATCCCTACATTAGTCAGCAAGAAGATAATGCAGTAATGTTCTTAGACCCAACTAAGGAAGAGGTTAAAGTTGTGGTTAACAGTATGAATGAAGATAACGCCTAAAGTTGTGGTTAACAGTATGAATGCAATATGAACTCACATGACCGGAGATACAATATGTTGTACATATAAACTCACAATTTCTGCATCAATCTCGCCTTAGTCACCTTCAAGTTGTTAATCGAATCTTTAGTTATCTTAAAGGAACTTCTGACTATGGGTTGTAGCTCTACAGAAATTCATTCAATTCCTTCACTCTATTCTCTAATTTCGATTGGCCGACATGCACAACAACTCATCGCTCTACCTCTGAATTTTGTACTTTTCTTAGTAATAATCTAATGTCTTGGTCTACAAAGAAACATTCATGTGTTGCATGCTTAAACACAGAAGTTAAATATTGTGCTCTAGTTGTTGTAACTGTTGATGCTATATAAATACAATTTCTCCTAGGTAACTTGAGTATTTATCTTTGCACTCCTAACTTGCCAAATGTGATAATATTAAAGTCATTCATCTTGCTCATAATTCGATCTTCCTCTCCATATAAAAAAATATTACTTTCGACTATCATTTTATTTGTGGGAAGATTACTCAAGGTGACCTTACTGTTTTCAATGTTCCCACCTCACAATAACTTGCAAGTATTTTGACAAAAACTATTTTTGTTATAACATTCAAGGAATTTCGGACCAATCTTCATATGCGTTCCTTCACTTCAAATTGAGAGAGGTGACAAGAATATTATATAAATAGGAGAAACTTACATAAATGACTATAATTTAAGAGTTAGTGTTGTTTAATAGCTTTAATTATATTAATTATCATACATTACTATAATTTAGGTGCCTATCTAACTAGATTCATTGTATAAAAGGTAAGTTTTTTATTTTAAATTTGTTTTCATACAACAATTCTACTGCTCTAAGTAAGATATTTTTCTATTTTTAAATGATATTCTTAAATTATGTGCATTAAAGTTGCAAATTTTTAATTATTAAATAACTATTTAAAAATAGTATATAGGAGAAACATAGAATAAGGTCCCCAAAGTAGAGGACTCACTAACTAGCTTGAATAGCACCGAACTAGCCACGAGG
>JAOTQJ010000011.1:370034-380524 GCA_025642045.1 Solanum sejunctum | reverse complement strand
TCCGACCCCCCCTCACCCCGCAATGAGTGGGAGCCTTTCGAGGCACTGGGGTATGTTGATGATGATGATGATGATGATATGTTCACCTGAGTGCCATGGAGTGGGGAATAGCCCTCGTCTCATGTAAGACAACTAAATTTTGTCTCGTTATTCTTTTTTAAGTTCACGTTTCTAAGAGATGTACTAATAACTCATAATTAGAACTTTTGAGATTTAATTTATGAAATAACACTGAATATATTATTATTATTTATGCAAAAATTAACAATATAAATAATATTATGTCAAGTAGCCTCATAAACGCAGTATCACTCATGCAACAAACTAATACAAATCTGCATGCATAAATAGACACATTTCAAAATACAAACTTTATGATATTATGACATGATTTACGTGACTTAGATTTATGAACCATGTTGTATAAAACTGCGACCTAATACACATAAATTGAACTATAATTTATGGACCCTTGAATCAACTACAATTTCTGGAGGTATTTAGCCTGAGAATGGTCATGTTCAGTGTTCTGCTTTATCGAGCAGGCCAAAGGTAGAGGCTTCGTATGCGATCAGGGGCAGACCCACATGGAGTTCGCCGAGTGCTCAAACACCCATTAACTTCGAACGGAATATTATATATCTATATAAAAATTAAAAAGA
Source organism: Solanum sejunctum (assembly GCA_025642045.1). Lineage (NCBI taxonomy): Eukaryota > Viridiplantae > Streptophyta > Magnoliopsida > Solanales > Solanaceae > Solanum > Solanum sejunctum. Next base: position 379,862 of record JAOTQJ010000011.1, on the reverse strand, counting down.
TGGTATAAATTTATCATAAAGCACAAATGATTTAGTTGGTCTAATGATTTAGGTGGGTACTTAAAATTTTTAAGTATTGTTGGTCCTGAGTTCAAATCTTACTATCAGCACTTTGCATATTTTTTCCTTATTTATAGTTGCTAGGGTGTACAGATAAATACTTTCCTTCTTTTATTCAACATAAAAAATGCATATTTTTTCCTTATTTATAGTTACTAGGGTGTACAAATAAATACTTTTCCTTCTTTTATTCAACATAAAAAATACTGTTTTCTCCATTCCTAATAATTGTCATCTTTTTACTTTGCAAAAATTAATTAATAATTTTCAAAGAAAAAATAGATTAGAATAATTTAATATTTTAAAACTAAAATTTTTCTATGTTCAAAAACTATACTAAAGAGTACTATAGTTTATAATTTTTTTCTGTATCTCTATGATAAAAAAAATTATAACTTAAATTGTTCTTCAAGATTGATAAGGAAAAATGAAATTATGACAAATGAAAAGGAAACTAGTGAGTAGTTGTTCATATTGATTATTTTTACTACTGATTTCAAATCTGATCGCCTTTTTATGACAAGTGTTACATTTCTACATTTATTTTTTATAATTGGTAGCTAAGTGAGGGAAGCCACATAGGCCCAAGGAGTTCACTTGAACTCTCTTCGACAAAATATATATTATTTATATATATTTAAAATTATATTTTGTGTGTATATAATAGATGCAAAACACCCTTTGGCTTCTTGTGTATTTATCTTTTATATTTTGAACTCCTCCGTAAAATTTTTAATTCCACTGCTCTGAAAGAGCCACAACCTTAAAATCCTAGATCCGCCACTGTATGCGACCATCATAGGCATTATTTCTAGTTTGTCATCGGTGAGCAACGATATTATTTGATCCAGGTTCCGCTTATGCTCAAGTATCTACATACTCTGCTTTGGGCTTGGACTTGTTCTGTGATGCACTTGCTTTACTATACATGTTTTTACTCCTGTGATTTTAGGATTGTGGATTTACTGTGCAGTTTTAGATTCTATGCTTGGAAACAGTCTCTTGTGGTCGAGTCCTTTCCCGGACCGTGTGCATAGCGGAAGCTTTAGTGCACCGGACTTGCCCCTTTAGTTTTAGATCCTATACAACAAATGATAAATGAATGTTTTCACTAAACCATGCTTACATAGATAACCAGAAGGTTGGTATTGTCTAAAAGACACTATTAAGTAGGTTTTCACATATATCATGTAGAATTATCCCTAAGGACTGACAAAAGGGAATGAAATCACCATTTTGGCAAAATGAGAGAGCGTATACACAGCTTTCACCTCCTAGCACTAACAGTACATATGTTGATGCTTAGTTCATGAAACCAATAGTTTCCTGTTCATTCTTCCATGTATATTCTTTTTCACCCCTTTGGAGAATAGTTTTCTTTTCTCTTGCGACCTTCCACGCCAAGTAGGGGTTAGAGAAACAAGATACCACAGATTGAGTTTCCAGTTCATTAAAAGTTGGCAAAGCTAGTACATGAATGTCATATAGAAAGATACTGTAACAGTTCTAGGAAGAACAAAACGGAAGCAAATCTTGAGACAATAATATCAATGCAAAGGTTCAAATGAGGCATGTGTCTTCTAAAGTCAGTCATCCGTTCAATCCAAAACAATTCAATAATATTTCTTTCCAGGGTATTGATAAACAACAACAATAACAATAACATACCTAGTGAAATCCAACAAGTGGGGTCTGAAGAGGAAGGTAGGATATTGTAGAACTTACTATTATGTCATAGAAGTACACGCGATGTTTTCTGGAATCCTGATCTCAAAAACAAAAACTACACTAAGTTGAAAAGATGTAAGTTTTAATACCTTGAATTACTTGTGCTTCTACTTTTTTCCCCTTACATTTGAAACCAAATCCTTTAAAAACTTTGCTGACTTCGTGATTGGCGAATTCACTGCCATCAAGTTATACAAAACATTCTCAACTTCAACGATCGATGGCCTTGTTTTAAATCTTGAAACCACCTTCATCTCTCCATCTTCTTCAACAAACACATACCATTTCTCACCACTCAAAATACCATCTTTAACACATTTAAACATCACCCCTTTTCTATTACTCAATATCCCTCTAACCTCCAATCCCATAAATGAATACACAACCTCAAATGAACTCACAAATCCACTCAACTCACCAAAACTACCCTCTTCATCAAAACCCCACTTAGGATTGAAAATCACCACAGGCTTTGGGTACAATGTATCAGCAATTTCCTTCATTACAGTCAATCTTGAACCCTCTGGAGCCATAAACACTATCACATCTGCAGAATTTTCAATTCTTGATGAAATATCTAAATTTTCAATGATAGGGTTTGAAGATTTCTTCTCCTCAAAGGCTGCTTGTGCAGCTTGGGTTAAGGTTTGGTTAGGCCATAAAAGAAGAATCTTGACTTTTGGCGCTTTCTTTTTGATGGGCATATCTCCAAATATCTCAAGAGCAAGTTGGGAAAGTGCAGATGGGGAGTCATCAACAACTGGAATTTCAACACGAAATCTTGGTTGTTTGAGTTTCTTGATTCTCCCAATGAGTTTGGGGTTGTTAAGGGGTTTCTCTAAAGTAGTTGAAAGAGAGAATTTTGCTTGAGAAATGGCATCTTCTTTGGTTGCAGGTGGGGTTGGAGAAGAAAGTGAACATTGAAGAGGTGAAAATTCTGACTTGTGTTTTGTGAAGAAAACAGAGAGATAAAGATGGTTAAATTGTTGTTTTGATCCTAAAGAACTTAAGGAACTTGTGCTAGGCAGTTTGCTCAGCTTGAAATGGAATGAAGAATGGAATTTTACAAGATTGGAAGACATTTGAAGTCAATTCTTGTCAATGGAGATAGATTTTTGGAAAGAAAGTACCTACAATTTTGGGAACATCTGTTCATCTGGATAAGGCTGTATAGAAGTTTTAGGAAGCACTCGTCTCATCTGACACCTTGCTGTTGAGTAGCGAGGAGATTTTTTATTCACTGAATATTTATTTTTATATTTATTTAATTTTTATATATTTTTTATATAGATATACAAAAATTTTACTTGAATCAATCGATGTTCGAGCACTCGACGCGATCCACATAGATATGCCCCTGGTAGGAGGCTTACAAAATTTAATATTGCACCATGTTGTTTGGCAGAATATATTCAGAAAAATAATGCATGTAGTAATTTGGTGTATTAATAATATAATTCTTTTTTTTGTTATATATAATTAATATTTGTGTGTTAAAGTATATATTACTAATATCCTAGATTTTTAGATATTAGTAAATGCAATAGATTTAATGCATAGATTAGCATAATCTTTTCTACCATAATTGTAAGGATTATCATTATAAATATTTTTTTATACAATGCATGTTATTTTTAATATAACGAATTAAACAATATATAAAAATATATTCTATGTATAACTAATGTAAGCATAACTAATACATATATTACAGATGACTACAGTTTGTAATGCATGTATTGAAACATCTATTTCTACCTCAAAGATTTAAGTACTCTTGCTCATATAATGAAGCAATTCTTACTTTTGAATAGAGGATAAGAAGCCATGACGTATACAATTACTAATTGTGTCTCGTATGATATCGTTGATATCATACTTGAAAGAAAAACCTAGAACTCTCAATTTCTTTGAAGAAATCTCCGAGGGGATTACTAAATCATGTCCTCCGCCATCAAGCCTGTAACACGGAGAATTAGACTGTTACTTCCATGTAAATTATCCATGTTAACAGTAAATTTAAGTAGAAATGAATTGATAACCTCTCTAAAGCAGGGCAAGGGTACTCCCTTTTTAGGTGATCGATAACGTTAGGCATTGCCCAACTCTGAGCACAACATATATACCGTCCTTCTGCTTTAATATTCTCCATGAGAAATATATGGGCGCGACATATATCATCAATATGAGCTAATGCTATTGATCCCATTCTCGTGTTCACAGCATTGAGTATAGCTAACAGTTCAGAATCACCTAAAATAAACCAATTGTAAAGTTGTGAATGCGGAGATTGATTCAAGATTGAAGTTTGTTATATGCGTTTGTAAACAAATTACGTTTAGACCAAAGTTACTGAGTTCTGTCAAACCTGTTATTGGTGACAAGAGAACTCGAATGCTTGATGGAACTGTAGGGGTCAGGAATGGACCAGCTATAGTTGGTGTTATAGTTGAAACCAAATCAATCCCATTTTCTTTTGCAAATTGAAATGCTGCATCCTCTGACAAAACCTTTTGAAGTACATAAACCTGTGAAAGTGCATTATAAATAATTTAACCGCACGCATGGTAACATGATACATAATGTAAAAATGATAGCAGTACTCTTGAGTTATGTTGCTCGAACTCTATATCACACCAGGATCTAACATTTTTGAGGAGTCTGAGTAACATAACTCTTGAGCATAAGAAAAAAGAATTACCCAACCACTTGGTTTTGTGTGTTTAACATGTTGGACATGTATCCTGCAAGATTCATCGACAAGAGGTCGCCATTTCCCAGAGCTGTCTCTGGCAGTGACAGTACTGACTGATGATGTGAAAACAACTTTCTTTACAGAATTGGATTTTAAGCAGGATTTGAGAACATTCAAGGTCCCTTGGACTGCAGGCTCTAGGATATTTTCTTCAACATAGCTGTCTTCAAGTTAAAATGAGCCAAGAAATTACTTCGATTTATACAACAACATACCCAGTGTGATCTTACAAGTGGGGTCTGAGGTGGGTAAAATGTACGCAGACCTTACCATTACCTTGTAGAGATAGAGAAACTGTTTCCAGGAAAATTACTTCTATTTACTTTCTTTAATTAAAAAAAGGGCCAATTTGTCCTTGTACCATTTGAAATTGAACAGTTTTGCCTTTTTTTCCCCTCTAAATATTACCAACATTTAGAGGGCAAAATTAATAAGTCAAATACAATAGCATAACAGTGGAATTCTACAATTGGGGTCTGAAGAGGATAGAATATACTAAACCTTACCACTACCTCATAGAGGAAGGAAGCTTATTTTTCTGGAAACTCTCATCTCAAAAACCATAAACTAGATATGGCAAAAGGAAAGGAAACAGAAGCAAATTTGGACCTTTTCACCCTTAACTCAAATTACTTGGGACTCCAAAGATTAATGATTTAGATAAGCATATTTACCAACATTTTCTGTGGCTTGTGTCCAGAATTCCATGGGTGCAGCAACATGGAATAGGCCAATGCAACCTCTCACTGCTTCATCAAAGCTCCCTTCTTCTCTCAAATCAGCTTTGAATAATCTTAGCCTGTCACTACCCTCAGCCAACTTCAATAAATGTGATGCCTTCTCTGTTAAGGTCAAGACTGAGGTTTAGCTCTTCAGGAGTCAGCTTGGTTGGGAATAAATTATTCGAAGATAAGTTAGATAACTTATTTCATTATTATTGTATAAATGATGGGACAAATAATGCAAAGACAACCTAATACTTCCAATCAGATATAGGGATAAAGTAATTATTTTATCTTAGAAATATTATACCTTATACCTCCTACCAAATGACTCCTTATAATTAAACCACAAAGTTTAGTACTTTCTATCTTAATTTATATGAAAACTTTCGGATTTCAAAATTCAAACAAGTCTCTTTTTTTAACTTTAATTTTTCATATATTTTTTAAATATCTCGAATTACCAATTATTGTTGCCTATAGTACTTTTTACGTAATTTTCAAATGTGTAAAATTTATTTTAAAAAACTTAAAGCTTTTCATGTCGAATTCATTGTCAAAATTAAATTATTTGACTTTAGAAATTCGAATGATGACACATGAATTGGAACATATAAGTAATATATATGCTACACACATTATAACATGAATATATTGTGTATATAATTGTGAATATCTTGTATATAATCGTCTATTTGATATATTTTGTGAACATTTGGTATATATTATATGTATATCGTGCATATATTTCAAGTTCATTTGACTAATGATAAAACTACATTATATATTTCAAGTTTCAACAAAATTTATAATTATTTCAATATTGAATTGATAACACTATATTACATGATTAGAACTCAAATTTCAAACTTCAAATTGATAGCACAATACTACAAATCTTTTAAATATTTTAATTCATTTAATTCCAGGAAGATAAAAGTTGAAAGATGAAATTTCAAAGTTGAAAAGATAGTAATAGGCAAGAACTAATTAGAAATTATAGATAAATAGAAAAATGATTGTGTGTTTGAACTTTCAAATTTTAAATCCAGAATGCTATAATTCCTGACCTGACCCACAAACTCGATCCATTAGGCCCATGACCTAGAACCCATCCTGACCCAATATCCCAGTGCCTAAACTTTGGTGGGTCATGGATTGGATCGAACAACCAAATCCGTAATCCCCAAATTCGGCCCAAGATTGGTCCATTTAAGTGTAGCTCAGACCGATTTGAAATTGGTATCCCTTTAGTAAATAAATTAAGTATAACTTACATAAATCATATAACGTTAAGAGTTAATTGTATTCTATCTCTATCCTTTTTTATTTTACAAAAATCTCTTCAAAATATACCCATCCAGATACATGATCAAAGATGCATCAATGAACTAATCATCTGAGCTAAAAAAAACTTAAATGTAAAAATTAATTTTCAGTTCCACTAATCTAATTGATATCAGTCTCTCCCTTCCTAACAGCTTCTCACAACTAAGAATTTAAATATTTTTCTCCCCAATTTATACCAAAATTGGAAGCAAATTCATTTTGTAGCTGATACATAATAAATGTATAGATTTTATTGCGACATTTAGAAATCTAGGAAAGCAAGGTGAATTATAAACAACACAAAAGTGATGAAATAGTTGTTGGACAATCAATTTCCTTTGTGAATCTCAAAGTCGCCATTGCAGCTAAATTGGAGATAGATGAGATGAGGAAAAACTTGAAAGTTCGATACATCTTAGAAAGACAATTCATCTCCAATGATGATTAGGAACAGCATGAAAAGAAGACTGTACGTAGAGGTGAAAAAAATGAGCTCAAATTGAACCATAATGTTAGTTGTGTTTAACTGGGTAATACCAACGCTAAAAAGAAGGAGCAGCTTCATATATACCAGGATTTTGATCGCGAGGGAGAACCAGTTTGAGTTTCGCCTTGTAATTGACTACAAAAATTATGAGAATGAAAATAGGAAGAAATTGGAGGAATAGAAAAAGAAAGAGGGAAAGGTGGGTTTGGAGGAGAGAGACGCGGTGTATCCGATGGAATTGAAATTTAAGATAAAAGAAAGATTTTTGAAATATTTTAGAATAATTAAAAATATATCATAAATAAAGATATATACATATGTAATTTTTTTGGGGCACTTTACACAAATCTCATATTTTTTAGAACTAATTTCAACTAGTATTAACTTTTTTTTAAATTATCAAAAATTTTTACTTTTTGATACAAAAAATGAAGCCAGTGATACATGTCGCAAAGGTAGGAGCATTAAGAAATTTTAATTATGATACATGAAGAAATAGAGATTGTAATTTGTATTCATTTAAGAAGTTTTTTGTAATTTTTTAAAAGAATAAAAATTATATAAAATTATGTAAATATAAATTATGTATTTCTAAAATTTTTAAACTTTTCTTTTATATAATTTAATAGATCAGATCGGTTTGAATCGATCAATATAAGGAACTTAAGATAAATTTAAATTTAAATAAGCTAATTCATGCGTGCTCTAAAAATTTCAAATTTGATACGTTCAACAAATTTTTAACATGTTTGTATGTAATAATTTCACACACACATATAAGCTACATATCAATGCTTCTAGATCTTCGGGTGGAGTGGTAAGAATTTAACTAGAGCTATCCACCCTACATACTAGAAAATTCATAGGTCCCACCAATATCTCCAACACAATATTTCGTGAAGAAGTAATTTAATTTATTTATCTCATTTTAATTTAAAATTTACCATAAGTGGATCACGGCAAATTGAGATTAGCAAATCAAATGAAAAATAAAGTAGAAGTTGAAATAAAATTAAGGGCGAAAAGAACACAAGTAAGGTCAAATATGTTATTTATGAAATAATATGTTTTTTCTAATTCTACTAGGGAAGTTATTTTTCTCATATTCATCTGTCCGTTTCAAAAAAAATTAATTTCTTAAGTAATTATTTTCGATTCCTCAAGTCTTTACCTCTAAAGATGAGATAAGTCCCTAACATATATAATAGGTCGTTAACTATATGTGTTTGTTCCAAAACATAAAAATTTAAATTATGTACACCCTATCAACATGAAGTTATGATGGCTTAGCTTGTCGGGGAAAGAAATGAAGCAAGAATTCGAAATATGTAGATTCAAAATTCTAATTCTTTAAACTATTGAATTCTAACTTTATAATTTGCACATATTTCAAAATCTTCAAAATTTGAATTAAATTATCAGATTCAACCAAACTCATAACGAACACACAGGAAAGGGCATTAGTTTAGTAAGAAAGAAGGGATAAAGAAATGAACCAGGATGGCGCACAGCAGCATGGACCTTGTAACCCATATGAAGAAGAGATTTAATGAGCCATGATCCTATGAAGCCTGTCCCTCCTGTTACACAATAACTCTTCAACTTTTCCTCCATGCCTAAAATTCCTTGTTGCACTATTATCAACCTAATACCAATAAGACAGAGCACTATTCTGGGCTTGATTTCAAGGGAGGAGTGGTTGAAAAAACAAACAAATGTGGGGATGACAACTTTTGTAACAAACAAAAGAGGAGTGATTCCTCCTTAGTTGTCTTTATATGCATTTTCTATTTATTCAGGAGATAAACAAACATTATTTGTCTGGCCATTCTTGGAAAGCCCCCATTAACACTTCACCACCTCTCTCTCCTTTTATATTTTATCAAAAAGTGCTACTCTCACCCTCTTATTTTCATACTATACTTTGGTGTTTTCTTGATGTTCGGAGCTCGTGGAGCTCTAACTAAATTTAGATCATGCATTGTAGGGTTCATAAGAGGTGACGTTCTCAGCAGAAATTTTTTTCATATATAGGGCTCGAACTTGAGATCTCTGATTAAAGGTGAAGTAGTCTCGCCGCTGCATCACAACCCATGTTGATTGCTTTAGTGTTTAACTTAACACAAAGTTAGCGATACTTATTAGTTATAAATTTTATTTGATATAATATATAAATATGTTCTTTAATATGATCTTAATTGATATTTATATTCTTCAATTTTGAATATGCACAAGTAAATATTTAAACTTGTATAAAGTAGAATAAATAGACAAACATGTCCTACATGGTATCTCACGTGAATTGCCACGTATCTGTATGTATAGAAGTAAGTACTTAAACTTATATAAATTTGAAGAAGTGAACACACGTGTCCTACATGACATCACATGTGAATTGCCACGTAGGATGTCATGTAGGACATGTGTGTTCACTTCTTCAAATTTATATAAGTTTAAGTACGTATATTACTTGTGCACACCCAAAATTGGAGAACATAGATGACAATTGAGGCCAAATTTAAAAATATTATTGACACTCAATATTGACTCACTTTTAACCCTTTTTTATGTTATTCGATTATTTAAGCATTAAAAAAAACTTATATTTTTATTATATGCATAAATTTATATTTTATTTTTTACCCAATAAATTATAAAATTTTGTCATTCGTAATTTATAAAATATTATTATTATTATTATTTTACTCACTATTGGTATTTATCTTTTATTTTATTTGATAAATGTT
>JAOTQJ010000011.1:355258-369934 GCA_025642045.1 Solanum sejunctum | reverse complement strand
AATTCAACTAACTCGTCTATGATGCCTCTAACATACTGAAGGTGGATTATCAGGACAAAATGACATGCTATTTGAATAATTTATTTATGACATAAACAATTTACTAATTTTCAAGATCAATTGGAGTCCTCCAAATGCAAGAAGATTTTATCAAAGTTGGATGAAGGTGATCCTAATGATGTGTCTACTATTGAGAGTATTTGAATATATCATAAAAGATGTTGTGTCAATGTCAGTACATGAAGTCATGAGCGAATTTATACTGGTCCAAAGGGTGTCAAGTGACACCTCTTCATCGAAAAATTATATTGTATAGATAGGTTGTATTTTGATTTTATACCTATAGATATATTAATGTTGACACCTCTTTAACACAAGAAGCAAAGTTAGCGCAATAGTTGAGGGGATGCAATAAAAACTTTTGAACAATTGATAGAAAGTCAATTCAATAGTAATGTATGCATGTGTAGATTTTTAACTTTTACAAAACTTTAAAACCGAATATATGCAATAATAAATAAATACTAAAAATAACTTTATTTTTCTTAGGGAGTTTATTACAACTGACATAAACTAACCATGTGAGTGACATGGAGTCCAACAGTAACCAATTTGAAGGGTTGCCCTATACCTTGCCAAGGTATAGAACTTATCTTACTAATGTGGATCCACTAATTGAGCCTTAAAAGGCTAAAGTTGTCAACCTTAATTAGTAGATAACCCTTATCCTATGGTGGCAAAGTAATTCTGAGACTTTGCAATGTACACTCCCGAGACATGATACTTCAATGGTTATTCAATCACTCAAAATGAATAAAAATTCATTCCGATTTCTAAAGAGAATGAGCAACTTTTTGATCCTGAAATGCCATATCTCTGTGCTGTAGGTAACCTTGTGTATCTTGCTAATACAACTAGACCTGATATAACATTTTCTGTTAATTTGCTAGCAAGGTATAACATTTCCCCAACATGGAGACATCGAAATGGTATCAAGCATATTCTGCAATATTTAAAAGGGGACTATTTATAGGAGTATGCTTTATACTAATAAAAATTGTATAGATCTTAATGGTTATGTAGATGCAAATTATTTATCAGACCGACATAAAGCTAAATCTCAAATGGGCTATCCATTCACTTATAGAGGAACTGTTATATCATGGTGATCTACGAAACAGTCCATTGTTTCTACTTCTTCAAATCATGCTGAGTTAATCATGATTCATGAAGCAAATAGGGAATTTTTGCGGTTGAGATCAATGATACAACTTATTAAAGAAAAATGTGTCCTGGAGGATGATATCAAAGTACCTATGGTTATATTTAGAGATAATATTGCATTTATAGCTCAATTACAAGGAGGCTTTATAAAAGGAGATAGAACAAAACAAATTTCACAAAAGTTATTCTTCACAGATAATCTCCATAAAAATGGTGATATTGACGTACAACAAATATGTCCAAGTAATAATTCAACAGATTTATTCACCAAATGATTAATTTATCAGCCTCAACTCTTGAAAAGGTGAGATACAAAATTGAAATGCACCACCTCCAAATTATTAAGTGATGTTTTAATCAGAGGGAGTAAAATACGCGTTGTACTCTTTTTTTCTTCACCAAGATTTTTTCCTATTAGATTTTTTCTGATAAGATTTTTAATGAGGCAACACTCAAAGTATAGTACCACATGTATGAGATTTAATCAAGAAACATCACTTATAGACATCCAAGGGAAAGTGTTAGAAAATAGTTAAAATAAATGTTCATTTAGTGATAATCTTTTTATTTAGTAACCTTTCACTAAATTGTGTTTTTACCTTTTTATTTTTTTTCCTCACTTAATGATAACCTTTTTATTTAGTAACCTTTCACTAAATTTATTTCCACCTTATTTTTTTCCTTTTTCCTTATGCTTATAAAATAGCATACAGATTGTATGTAAAAAAATGAAAATAAACAGATGAACAAGTGAAGAAAAATTTGTCTATATTCATATCTTTCTTACTGTTCTTGTTTTAGCTCTTATTTGGTGATAATAATTTTAGTATTTGATTTTTATTTCATAACAATTCTGATTTAGGGTGAAACAATTTACAATAGGGGTTTATTGGGTTTGAAGGATAATTTTTATTTGTACTATATTAAAAGCGTAAAAGTTTTTAGAAATGTTTATTGAACTTTTTGTCCTTCATTAAAATACCTTTCTTTAGATAAAATTATCTTTTCACTATTTTCTTTAATTAATTACTCTATTTAACCTTTTTTTTATTCAAGTTTCACTTTTGAATTAAAATTTCTTAATATTTATAATTCACTCTTGATTTAGGACTATATTATATAAATAACTGTCTAGGTTATGAAGGAAAAAGGAAAGAGGAAAAATATTATTATTTTTCTAATATTTAAGACTTTGAAATTAACTAAAATTTTGAATATCAAATATTTTAGTAATAAAAGTATGTAATGTAGCAAATTTAAAGAGAAAAAGAGTAATTAAAATTATGCTGAAACATTAAACTACTCCTTTTATGTTTATGAGTCTTTTCTATAATTAAATTTTAATCAATTAATTATTTAATTCCTAACTATTCAACTCCAAATGATTACTTTATGTATTCATAAACTATTAACATCTCTATATTCTAAGTAATTGAATTGATTTTATCATCTTTGCTCGTTCATAATAGGTTAAACTATTGAATCAAATTAACAATATTTATTTAATTTTGTTTATATGAATATTGTATTTATTTTAATGATAGGTACTATTTATATATAATTTTTAGATTGACACGACACGTACGTGCAAAACACTATACACTAGTCTATGAAGGAAAGGAAAGGAAAATTATATTATTATAATATTTAAGACTTAAATTAATTATCATATTAAGAAAAGTATGTAATATAATTTTTTTTAAAAAAATCAGTAAAATTATGTTGGAAATATTAAATTACTCCTTTTATATTAAGGAATCTTTTTCCATATTAAATTTTAATCAATTAATTATTTAATTTCAAACTAATCAACTCTAAATAATTAGTTTATGTATTCATAAACTATTAACATATCTATATTATAATTAATTGAAATAATTTTATCATCCTTATTGATTCACACTAGATTAAATTATTATATTAAATTAATAATATTTATTTATATGAATATTGTATTTAGTATTTTTTTTTTTCTTTGCGTGGGACTGAAAGCTAGAGTCAATGAACGCGTATAATAAATATCCCACGAGCGTCGACCAAAGTTGACACGAGTTGCTGGTCAGCTTTGGTATCGTCGTCACTGCTGTTCTAAGATTAACCACCTTCCTTCCCTGCTTCTTCTATATATATTTGCAAGATATCTTCATTTCTTATTTCTCTCATCTCCAAATTAATTATAATTTGTCACTTACAACTTCAAAACACCTCGTTCTACAGATTATATCAGGTATTTTTAATTTTTTTTTTAAGAAATCGATATCTTCTTTGGTCGGTAAATGGAGACCATGGGGAAATGAGAAATTCAAAGTTGATTTGGTTTTTGTGATATATGGAGTCGAATTGGGACTTCTTCTGGTCTTCTCTTGTAATTAAATAGATTTATGTAGCAATTTTTGGTATGTGCATCTGGGAATTAGATTTCCTTCCTTCTGATTTTTATTTTTTATTTTGAGTTCATGAGACTTGAAAATGCATTAGTTGTACCTTTTTATTTGAATGTGAGATGAGATTTTCGGAAACAGCGTTGTGGTATGTTGTTGTTTAGAATGGAAATTGAAACAAAATGACTCATTTTTGTATTTTCTTTTATGAATAGCATCGTGGGTAGCGTAAGGGGAAATTGGAGGGGATTAAAAGGTGTGAATCTAAACGGTCACAAAATTTACATAGTACGGGAAATGGCACATCCTATGTTTTCACAGGCCATTACCCTTGCTTCATATCCGTGGAGCAAGGTTTTCCTTTTCAAAAATCAAGAATGATTCTAATTTGGCAGTAAAATTACAACTAATTATTATCTCCTGCAAGACATGTTATAGTTGTCTCAAATTATGATAGAGGGTTGAGGAATTGATTATAGTTGATCTCTGTATTTTCCTCAGGTGGATTTCGGTGAAGCAGATATTAAGTGATAGTGAGAAGGAGTTTGTGCATACAGCAGCTAAATGACAGCCGTATAGTATGGACTCGCACCATTTTGTTGGATATAGTGTAACCGCTAGGAATTTGTCATACTCATCATACCCTACTGTTACTTCTCTAGAGAATAGGCCGTTTGGAACCTCGAAATTTGATTCAGGAAATTCGCCACTTGTGAACTATTTCAACTCGGAGACCTTTACAGCAGTAAGTGATTACCAAGAGCAGCACAGCCGTATAGAGAATCTTTCAGGTGCTAGTTCCTCCAGTGATTCCTCGCTGGATTATAACCAATATTTTCATCGGCCAAGCCCCTCTGAAGATTGTCTTCCAGAAGTTCCTTATGGCCAGAACATGACACATACTCTGCTGCAGTTGGAGTCTGCTTTAATGGGGCCAGACGAAGATGTAACGAAATCCAGCCCTTATCTTGGCGAAAGTAAGGGGGCGCAAACGTCAAGTCAGAGGTCTAGAGCGTGGAACAAGGAAGCCCAAGTTTTGTGTCAAACTCAACAATCACTAGTTTCCATCCTTAATGGAACTCAAAGTGATAAGCGACACAAAGTAATGGAAGACTTTCCCTTGCAGAGTTTTCCGTCTAGCAGTCTGAAGCAGCTGCTTATAGCATGTGCCAGAGCTCTTGCTGAAAACAAGCTAGAGGATTTTCAGATACTAGTTGCTAAGGCAAGGAGTGTTGTGTCCGTTTCTGGAGATCCCATCCAGCGTCTTGGTGCTTACATTGTAGAAGGCCTCGTAGCAAGAACAGAGTTATCTGGAACCGCCATATACAAGAGTTTGAGGTGTAAAGAACCAGTCGGCAAGGACTTATTCTCCTACATGCACATTCTCTATGAAATATGTCCTTACCTAAAATTCGGCTACATGGCTGCAAATGGCGCCATAGTAGAAGCATGCAGAAATGAAGATCGCATCCACATTATAGACTTCCAAATTGCGCAGGGGACTCAGTGGATGACTCTCTTACAAGCTCTTGCTGCACGACCTGGTGGTGCCCCCTACATTCGTATTACAGGAATCGATGATCCAGTTTCACAATACGCTCGGGGGGATGGATTGTCTGCAGTTGCCAAACGGCTATCAGCAATTTCTGAGAAATTCAACATTGCTGTTGAGTTTCATGCAGTGCCAGTTTTTGCTCCGGAAATCACTAGGGATATGCTTGATGTAAGGCCTGGTGAGGCTCTGGCAGTAAACTTCCCTTTGCAACTTCACCACACCCCTGATGAGAGCGTTGACGTGAATAACCCTAGGGATGAGCTCATTAGGATGATAAAGTCGCTTTGCCCTAAGATAGTCACATTGGTGGAGCAGGAATCAAATACAAACACAGCTCCATTCCTCCCTAGGTTTGTTGAAGCTCTCGATTACTACCATGCAATGTTCGAGTCCATAGATGTGACGCTACCAAGGGACATGAAGGAGAGGATCAACGTTGAGCAGCACTGTTTGGCTAGGGATATAGTAAATGTCATAGCATGTGAGGGCAAGGAAAGAGTAGAGCGTCACGAGCTATTAGGAAAGTGGAAATCTAGGTTCATGATGGCAGGTTTTCAACAATATCCTTTGAGCTCTTATGTGAATTCAGTGATAAAGGACCTCCTGAGACGTTACTCGGAGCATTATACACTGGTGGAGAAAGATGGAGCTATGCTGTTGGGGTGGAAGGCGCGGAATCTAGTCTCTGCATCTGCTTGGTTTTAACGAGTTATATCGGTAACGAATTTGTAGTTCATGTATTTGGAAACAGATGAATAGTCTGACTATAGGAGTGATCAGGTAATCATACTCATGTTTATGTAGTTTCATTTTTCTCAAATGTTGAGTATAGAAAGATGTTTTATGTTTAAGTATCAGAAAATATTGTTTAAGTTAATCATCCTTGAAATTATTTGTTAATTGTAAACAATTATGTCAAAGGGAGATCATGTTTTTAGGTTGTAAATCCATTGTTATAAGTCAAATCAAACTTTATTATCCAATTTATTTATTGTTTCTTATCCACAAAAATATTATTGTTATTCATAAATAATATACACATATTTTGATAAATTGTAATTAAGTCTTTAATTTTGTTATTTATATTTTTGAAAATTCTCTTGTTAGTGTTATAATACATAACTTTCTTGTACCACCTTCCTTCAAGTAGTTCTTCAATTATTGAGCTTGAAATTATTTTTTTGATCTTTTGATTATTGTTGTATAATGACTTTTATTGCTTTAATAAATCACTTTGTTCATATAATAATAACTTTAATATCACCTGATTGCTTAATTGAATCCACAAAAGCTTTCCCATGGATTGATCAAGTACTAGGGTTTGTCTCAATCGAAATATATATACCTAAACAAACTTATTACTTTCAAATAAAAAAAATCAAACCAAACTGACAATAATCGAATCAATGATTTTTTTTATAGTTTTGTTTGATTTTAGAAATTTAAAAAATAAATTAAATTAATTTGATTTTAGATTTAATCTATCCAAATTGAATCATGAAGTGAAAAACAAAGTTGCAGGATATATGGAAAACAGGGGAGCCTTTAGCAACGAAAGTGGAAAAATTCACCAATGCTCGATCAATTAGCTCTCCATCCAACAGTAGATCAACTATATCCATTACAATTAGGTCCATTTCAGTTCACTACAAATACAAACATAACTTAAGCAAACTTGGAACTTATGATCTAGATCCACAAATGCTTCAGTTGGAAAGAATGTCAACTTAGGGGGTGTCTGGTCTATCTATTTTTGTATCATCAAACACCATAATGAACTTCCAAAAAATTGATACATCTGTTTAGTTTACACCATATTCTTCAAGTGAAACCATGGTTTGTATAAAGAATTCTTTGAGCAGATGCATGATATATCCCAATCATAACGAGCTGATAAAAGTTCACATATTATTCCTGCCATACATCGGTGCATTGGAATTGCCATATCCACCTGCATTGCTATTATCATCCATGGAAGGAGGCGGAGGTCTTGGTCTCGCATACTCGGCAAAAATGACCCATCCATCAAGGAACTACAATAGAAGAAAAGAAAGAGCATAATGTTGCTCTCCAAAAAGCAATTAGCAATTACTATATCAAATAACATGCATTGACACATCCACCAAAAACTACAAAAGAGGTGGAGAATATGCAAGGTGCATAAACATGGATGAGGTTAAATGGTTGCATGGTTGGGTTCTCCGCAGCAGGGCTCAAAACTAGGCAGAAAAAGAAAGAGGTCCAATAACTGTACTGAGCTATTAACCCAACCATGCAACCATCAGCAGCAAGAGTTTACAGTCAGGTAATGCATTCAATCTGAGAAATATATATCAACAACATTACCCCAATGCCTCAAAGGCTCCCGCCCATTGCAGGGAAAGGGGGGGTCGGATGTACGCAGCCTGACCCCTATGTTTAAAAACATAGCGCGACTGTTTCCAGAAGTATACATCGATTGACAAATAACAGAAGTAGAATACCCACGTATTAAGAGGCCTTAGATACCAGTAACACGATATACCGGTGTTGGACACTTAATTATCCATGTACATCTTATATAGTAGACAACCCAAGTATTGAAACAATATTGCATTAAGTTGACAATCAGCATAAAAATAGTTATAATATGATAAGTAGTCCCCACAACAGCCTCACCCAAAAAAAAGTCATCTTCGTGAAATCAGTGTGGATATGCTTTTCAAGTATGCCCAAGGCCGGAATATAGGAGAATGGGTGGGAATCTTATAACTGAGACTAAGGCATAGTTAACAGATGTTGATTCATGGATAGGAATCATGTACCTGAGATTAAAGCATAGTTAACTGATTTTGATTCCTTCTTTTATAGTAGGTTTTCTCCAAATCGGAATATCTGATTATGTAGGCATACATTTTCTTGTAAAGATAGTTCTTTAATAAAAAGTCTCTTGTAAAGTAGCACACAATATCAACAGTTTCACTTGATTTGGGATGACAGTTTAATAAGTTACGATATTACATGGAATGCAATTTCGGATCTAAATTTTAGAAAGAACATTCAAGAAAGAAAGACTAAAACAAACTCAATTTAATTGAATGCTGAATTAGTGAACCTTATTAGCAGTGAGCCAAGATTCTTAACTGTGGAAGTAAGGGAATAGCGGACAGTTCTCAGTTAAGACTGACTTGCTAGCTCGAGAGGAGTCTGGTTTCCCTCATCCATAAGTTTAGATCCCCATGGCACAAAGAAGGGTGTGTTTTTCACATGGTTCACCGTGAGGGACAGGCACATATCCGAATCAAAAACCTTGAGAAAGAAAATCATAACATAAACTGGTTCTTCCAGTGCATTTGAGAGATGAGGTGTGTTTTTCACATGGTTCACCATGAGGGACAGGCACATTTCCGAATCAAAAACCTTGAGAAAGAAAATCATAATATAAACTGGTTCTTCTAGTGCATTTGAGAGATAACAGTGATAATCTTCCTCAGTTTCAAAACGAATGACCTTTCTTTTTTTAGTTTGTTTAAAAAAGAATGACCCCTTTCCTTTTTGAGCAACATTTTAATTTCAATTTTTTTCATGTGGGATGTTTAAGGCCACAAGATTAAAGAGCATCATGGTACATTTGATTTAGAAACACAAAATTGAGAAGTCTTATTTATTTCCTTAAACTTCGTGCCAAGTCAAACTAGGTCATTTTTTTGAAAAGAGGAGTGCTAGATTGCCAGGTAGCTACACATTTGTGGCGGGAGATATTATGACGTTTTGAGGTACAGTGAATCATGTTGAGTACTGTGAAGGATGCTCTACTTAGCTGGGTTTCCAGAGTAGAAATGAGAAGGTGCAAGCACATATGCTTCTCTATTAGCACCTTATATGGGTAGTTTGAAGAGAGAGAATAGGAAATCTTTTGACAGCAATGCAATTGATTTTATTCATCTGAGGAATAGCCCCTTCTGATTAATGTCTTTGGCACACCAATAAGGTTACTATTTGTATAAAAATCATAGCTTTCTGTAAATTCTCTTTTTCAGCATTTGATTTCTCTCTTTTCTACCCACATCCAGTTACCAAGTCTTGTTAAGGTAGGGTTTTCTTCTAGAGGGTTCATTTAGAAACGTATGATTTGAGGTAACACGTTCTTCATGAGATGCTAAATACATGAAATCTTTCCCTAAATTTCAATTTTGAACTGTGGTAATGAAAGAAAAATTGGTCAGCAGAAGGTGATATGTGATGATAGCCATGACTAATGTTAGTTTTATTTTACGTGGTAAAGAAAGGCTTGCACCGTAGAGGAGTACAAAAGTATTTTTGTTTTCAAATTTGTGGAAATTAATACTCTTTTAAGGAAAAGATTTTCATCTGGACAACAATTTCACAATAGTATATGACATACTAAACAAGATTTCACATAACACTTCAATCTATTAGTTTGGACAGATGAAATATACCTAATACTTATTATGCTACGTATAGAACAGCATTTCAGATTAAAGGTTTTGCACTACAAAGGGATTGAAGGACAGAGCAATAAGACAAGTCGGTAATACTTTGCTTTCAACACACTGAAAGTGTGTTTGGTACACAAAACGACCAAAGAAAGAAACTATCAAATTAATATCATAAAGTGAAAAAGAAGGAGAACAGACATGTAATGCTAATCATATCCATACAACACAAATCCATAGGAGATGCTTAGTTTAGGCTGAAGCTCAAAATGTGTGCTCCTTTGGTTTTTATGTGATATAGACCTCAAGGTTTTTCATCACCATATTTGCTAGGTCTTATTACTCCTTTTACTTAGTCATGAAAAAGATAGAAGCCTTCACACTTGATGCTTATAAATTAATTGTGCTATGTTATTTCTAAAACCTAGGTAAGTTGTACAGAATGGTGGTTAGACCATCTTTGCTATATGGGGTGAAGTTTTGGCCAATCAAAAACTCACATGTTCAGAAGATGCAAGTTGCAGAAATGAGGATGTTGAGATGGATGCGTGGACATACCATGGGTGACGAGATTAGGAATGAGATCATTCCGGAAAAGTTAGGGGTGGTTTCTTTGGCAAACAAAATGAGAGAAGCGAGACAGATGGTTTGGGCATGTGCAGAGAAGAATTGTTGACGCTCCTGTTAGGAGGTGCGGAAGGTTAGAGTTAGGGAATAAGCAGAGGCATAGAGATAGATCTAAAAAGTATTGGGGGAGGCGAGTAGATGAGAAATGGAGCAGCTTCATATCACCGACGATATAACCTTAGATAGAAAAGAATGGAGGTCGAATATTAGGGTAGAAAGCTAGTAGACTAGCAGGGGTAGGATGATGTCTTGCCTTGTGATATAGTAGGGTTGTAGAGTTAGTTGTGTCATTATATATTATGTTGTTATTGGTCATAATTTATTTTGCTACTTGGATTGTATTTATGAGTTTCCAATTGCTTTCCACTGTAGTCAATTTGTATCTAGTATTTTCTGTTTTTGGGACTGATATATTTGCATTGAATATCTTCCGAAAACAACCTCTATATCTCTATGAGGTAGGGTTAAGGTCTGCGTACATCTTACCCTCCCCAGACCCCACTTGTGGGATTTCACAAGGTACATTATTGTTGCTGTTGTTCTTATTTATAAAACCTGAATTGCTGGCTATCAGAACAGACAGTTTTTTTAAGGAATATTGGATATTCTAAGCCAAAAGTTTCAAGTCATTCTGGTCAAACTTTTCCAATGTTTAAGCATCTCAATTTCAATTGCAATTCATGTTTAATGCCCCAGGGCCCAGACACCCCTCACTTGTGGGAATATAGTAGGTATGTTTGTTGTTGTTGTTGTAATACAGGTTTATTTCTAATTAAGACCAAAGATTCCCATCCTCTACTTTTATCATGATTAGCACCATCAAATCAGATAATTAATCCCAAACAGAAATAAAAATGACGATGTAATATAATAAATAACTATAAATATCCTAAGTTGTACACATTCTTTACTTCAAGTGCAGCTGACACAACGTAGGTGTGGGTGTGGAGTTCGTACCAATATGGCCCAACAATTTAGGGTACTTTGACCAAAATTGATAAGAGAAATTTGAGAGATACAATAATTTTTGAAATTAAAACAAAAGTTATGGTGAAATCGTAATCTAGAATTTAGAGAAATGTTCTTTTTAATTGTTAAAAGATGTTTGGATTAAAAAGTCATTAACCAGAAGGTGTTTAAAAGATATAAATAGGTCAATATCACAGTTGAATGTGCATGAACTCAAAAAGTCTATCATGGCCTCTTATAACCAAGAAAAAATATAGTGAGGAAATGGATGTGTACTTCAATGATAATTATAAATTAGAACTTGCTCTAAAATATTGTGTATTACTTCCTTCCAGTTCTAAATAGTCCAACACTAAGTTAAGAAATTGCTGATAACTCTATTTTTAGATAATTAACTTTTCGCCAAATTCCCACATCCATATCTATACCTGGATCCGTATGCCCGAAGCTTAACATTTAGATCACGAAGGATCCAACCTCTAGATTTGTACCAATATTGGATACACGCACCCAAGTCAAAGCAACTTAGCTATACTGCAAATAAATTTGTTCACTATGTAGAAAAAGAACACTCTAGCATCACAAATCACCTGGCCACTCATCCATATCAGACACTCCCACCCAAGTCCAAGCAACTTAGCTATGCACAAGTAAATTTGCTCACTACTTGCAAAAAGAACACTCTAGCATCATAACTCACCTGGCCATCCATGCCCTTTATACCAGCTGCAGAATCTTCCAAAGTTGCATATCTAACAAAACCAAAACCTTTTGAATAACCAGATACACGATCTGTCACCACTTTGGCTGCAAAGACATAACATAATACATAAAGACATGTATATTGTTTCATCATATGCTCTCTCATGTTATGTTTTAACCAGTGAAATATATAGATAAAAGTAAAATGTACCATTAATCACTTCACCGTATTTGGCAAATGCATCTCGAAGCCCTTCCGAGGTAGTACGTTTGCTAAGACCTGAATAGAGGATAAAGAAAATAAGGAAGAACTTTAGCTACTAAGAATCCACCAGTTACGTGGTCCAGAGCTCCAAACAATAGATGTAAAGCGACTTCCATACCACCCTAGTCAGAAACCTTTCTAAAAAATTTTGCAAGGTGGTCGCAAACAAAAATCTTTTTAAGAAAAAGGTGACAGAAAGCAAACTAGTAAAAGCTTCTTTCCCAATAATCAATAACTAAAGGTGCCTTAGTTCATCATCACATAAAGCTATAAACAGCTAAGGAAGTACTCATAAACTACCAATCTGAATTGGATCCTGTACTATTCCCTGACCCTAACCAACCCCTCATTTTCAAAAGGTGGGCAACAAGAATTTAAAAGACACAAAGTAGTGCTATTTTCCATCATCAAAACCAACATAATAAGATTTTACCTGAGACCATCTGAAAGTTCAAAGTGATAATTCCTGAACTAATAAGCAAGCAAAGAGAAAGTTTGAAAAATAAATAACAACAGGAAACCTCAAAAGCACAACATTACTTTTGAAAACATTGAGGGAACCATAAACAGCTAATGATGTTCATACAAGAACAAAATCTGATAAAAGGAAATACTTTTCGGTTCATCGCCATGTATCTAATAAAATTCCCTTCTTCCTAAAGAATCAGAATTAAGAAACGGCCAGGACCTACTATGACAAATGATATGGAAGATCCAATACAGCAAATTCATGATAGTTTCTAGCAAAAACATAGACTGATCCCAATTCTATTGGAAACCTCTGAGCTCATAGTGAACCTTTAACCAAGTTGTACCGATATATCCCCTTAGAAAACATAGAGTAACAAAACTCTCAGTAACTAATACTTAGCAAGGAGAAACTGAAGAAAACTTGTTAGGAAAAAAGGAATACAAAAGTAAATAAGGAACTAACTCACCGGAAACAAAGAGATTTGTGGATGGTTCAGCCGGTGGCTGCTTCTCTACTTGCGACTGCGGTTGATTGAACGGAAAGTTAGGAGAAAATGTAGAGAAAAGCGCCCGGAGACCTCGGGGCGCTACCGGAGTCGTGGCTGCCGCCGCTGCTCGTAAGGCCATTTTAGTATTTAGGGGTTTAGATACAGAAACAATCAGGGTTTTACAGAGATTTATTTGAAGAGGACGAAAAAGTAATAGGGGTTTATATAGAAATAAAATATCAACTGTCCATTATTTTAACCAAACAACTTTTGAACATTGATTTGCCATGAATTTTTTGATGTATGTATACAGTATAACATAATATTTGAATGATATATGATTTGTTATTGTTTAATGATAATTTTTTTATTTGATTTGATCATATAATATTATATTATAATTGATAAGTTTTTGTAAGAAGTGTTTCCTCCAAATGGGGTTCACGCAGCACGAATTCAAATATAGTCGAGTTATAATATGGGCATAGGATTAGGTCGAAAATAAAAAAAAGATAAATTTATAAAAATGTATTTTGTGCGTCTCAGATTAATTGAATTTATGAGATAATACACACATGTTAAGAAAATCATTCAAATATAAAATTTACATCATACTTTCCACTGTTATTCTTTATGAAATCATAAATGTATAGTATAATTTATTTTCTAGAAATATAAAATTTTAATAAATGAAAGGATAAATATGAAAAAGTTTTAAATATTCTTTTTGAACTTTGAACAATTCAAATATTTTGAACATTAAAAAAAGTCTCAAAAATTTAATTAATTTGATACGGAGAAAGTATTTAATTATTGTACAGATTAAATTTACTATTTTAAAAAAAAAACTAAATATTTAGAATCAAGCGAAAAAACGAGTTAATGCATGTCCAATCCATACAAACAAGACAAGACAAAAATAAGAACTTTTAAAAAACAAACTTCAAAAAATAGATTGAAACGTGGGAGAGTAGACTAGAAGCAGAAAAGAAGCTTCAAAAATTTATACAGTGGAGAATAAGTAATAGGATTGTGATATTTGTAAGGGCACAATTATGTTTTTAAAAAAATTAAGTAAACAATGAATACCACCAAATTGATAGTTTTAAAAGAGAGGATTTTCATGGTTATAAAATCATGAAACTAAATAATAACATATTGTTGACACCCAATTTTTACCCTCCATGGTGTCAAATTAATCATCGAGTTCTATTTTTGTTTCAACGATTTTTATACCATTATTTTTCAAAAAAAAAATATTAAAAACGGGCGCGTGATCGCACGCGCCCCCAATTTCCATTTTATCCCTTTCCCACAACCCCATCTTCTTCTTCTTTATTTTTTCCTCATCCCAAACCCTAACGCCGCCAATCCCATTTCCCCATTCCCCTTATTCTTAAAATCAACACAAAAACCAGAGAAAATCAAACCCTTTGCAAACCCTAGCGCCACACCCTTCCCCGACAATCCCCAACGGTTTTTCGACAAACCCGCTCCCCCACGATCCCTTGTCCCTCACGCGTACCCTTTCTAAAATTGATCCATTTCAAAACTTAAT
>JAOTQJ010000011.1:320675-335297 GCA_025642045.1 Solanum sejunctum | reverse complement strand
GGGGGGGGGGGGAATCTTAGTTAGGAATAAATATTATTTGTTTACACAAGAAAATCTCATTCATTTCTGTCGCAGGTCTCTTTAGTAATTTTTTTTCTTACAACAAATGTTATTTCTATTGGCAGACAAATTTTGTATTGTAGATGCTACTCTCCAAATACAAAGAAAAAAAAGAAAAATTTAGCTTTATACAAAAGATTTCATTGGAGAATTATATTGAAGAGTAGTGTACTGCAACTCATGTTTATTTTTTTTTATTGAACTAAAGTCTGATCAATAAATTTTGTATTTCCTTTTAGAATAGTTTTGTAATAGTATATTATACTTTTATTATGAATCTTTGCTTATATGATAAAATTGTATTAAAAATTAGGATACTTTTATAAATAGTTTTCACATTTTATTGAGGGTTTATGTTTATGAGCAAAAAATACTTCAAAATCTAAATTACATGTTCAAATAGAACTTTGACTTTAACTCATATAATTTCATTTTACAATTTCTGTAATTTGTAGAATTTCGCACAGATACATCTGACGTATATATCCATTTATTTATCTTAGGGACATGAGTCTCTCATTGATTTCCGCAATTAATGGAACCATTATGAATGTATTCTTTTCCGATCTTATGTGTCGCGTGCTCATCCTACTGCTTCTATGTGCACAAATTATTATTTTCTCGATACAATAATACCTAGTATTCTAATATGATAATTGAGTATTTCTTTTAGGGACATTATCCTTAGAAATAGATCTTGCAATGTGTCGAGAAGAAGTCAACACTCAAGGATTTGCATCACTGTCTCTGTCTCCCTCTTATACCTACACATTCTTGTGTTTGTATGTAAAACATTCCCAGAAAATCCTCAACTCACATACTTACGTTGTCACCAACACCAAGCACTAAGCTCCCACTTGGGTGTGGTCCTACTTGCTTTGGTGCACACCCTTCTCTTTGACTTTCTATTTTATTATTTATAAAAACTTCCCACACCACTGGCATTTCCAATGAAAATTAATTGATTTGAAGGAAGTAAGCAATTAATACTCCTATCTATATTTCATAAATTGTTCATGTAATCTTGTCTACTTGCCTAAGTTTTGTAGACCGATAATTAAGTACTTTTTCATTCTTTAACTGGAAATTTTCATCGAGTTTGAATTCATTTAAATATAGAGTTACCTTGTAATAAAGTATTTAATTTTTTGATGCAAATTCAAATTTAGTCTAACTCTAATACAGATATCAAACCCTGAGCGTGAAAACAAAAAATAAAAAACGTTAGTAGACTTGTATGGAAAACTAGGGTAGGGATGCATGTTGTGGCAATGATATTGAAGCAATGTAAACACGCATGAATATTTGAAACTAGATATTGGCAAGGACATGGGGAAAAAAGTATTTTTTTTAAAATTTGTTTTTCTTTGAAAAAACAAACCAAGCACAGCTTAATTTATCATGATGTTTTGGGGTTCTTACTAGTAGTGGCAAGTGTCTGGTATGCTTGCAAGCAGACACGTTTATAAGGATATAGCCATTGAATAGTGGCGTACACAATTTTGTTTTGTAAGTGTAGTCATTGTTTTAAAAAGTGATAAGCAGAACAATTAAAGATACACTTGTGATATTATGGTTAAAACACTTTTTGAACGAATTTTCATCTCCAAGGATATATTCATGATAACATCACCTAGAAATATAATTATCAGGAATTAATTTTTTACTCATTAAAATATGAAAATATTGTAAATACGTATCATGTATCACTTCTTAATCAAGATGATTTGGCAAGAAATGATACATGCTAACTAATTGTCCATGGGCAACTTGACAAGAAAGTGACCATATGGTTGCATTGTCACTTTCAAATGCTATAAATAGCTTTATGTAATAAGAAAGAATGTAGAGAAAAAAATTGAAAAAGCAAAAAAGGAAACAGAAAATTCCACTTCTTTTTATTCGTGTGCCTTTTCAACTTTTTTTCTCCATATTTTTTGTAATATTAACTTTTATAACATGTTATCAACATGAGACTTTGTTAATTTTTAAATTACTTTAGACAGATAAAAAAGGCAAAAATTTTATTTTTATAAAAATATTTAATATTTCTAAATTTGAATTTGTAATGTTGAATATATCGAACAAAGACTATTTATCATGAGCACTAAATGCTGAAATCCACCTAGATGCGATAGGTCTGATATACACCATCAAAGATAATAACCAGATATCCAGCTAAGATCGTGCCAAAGTTATGATATTCTTCTGCCACCATCTTGACGAGGGATTGAAAATGCAATATTTCACTCTAAAAAATGCTCTTATATTGTGGAACAATCTGAAAGATAGATATGACCACCTGAAGTTGGTCATCCTTCTACAACCATGCCATTATTGATTTAA
This sequence comes from Solanum sejunctum, assembly GCA_025642045.1. NCBI lineage: Eukaryota > Viridiplantae > Streptophyta > Magnoliopsida > Solanales > Solanaceae > Solanum > Solanum sejunctum. Next base: position 332,891 of record JAOTQJ010000011.1, on the reverse strand, counting down.
TTAAAGATTATTCGACTTAAAGTATAACTGAATATAATTCTTCCATGTATAGAATTATATCACAGTTAAACTTATGCAAAAAAGATGTTGCAGAACATGATAAACTTGAGAAAGCATATTTCATATTTACTCCCGCAATTATTCTCCTACAATAGCAATATCGAAAAATAAACTTTAAAAGATATTCTGAATTACTTTCGCATCTTCTTATTGCTCAACATTAATATAATGACCTGTTGATGAAAAATTATGAGAGTCGATCCTTTGGTTCTATATCACTCCATGAAGTGAATCGGGTAAATTATCACCAATGAAAAAGAAGTCATGGCTCCAGTCATGATCATAGTAGTAGTCGTAAAAGAAATTATAATCATGATGGTCGTTTTACACTGACAAAATGATCAACATGCAGTATATTAAAAGGAGGGAGAGAAACAAAAAACTGTGCAAAAGAAAAATTCAGAAAGCATATGTCACAGATACGAAGAAAGGGGCGCTGTCAATCATCGAAGCGTTTGATTTAGCTTTATTAGGCATCCTTAAAAATGGGTGATAATAATCTAAAAACAAATTTTAACTCTGAAGATAATGTCGAACCCATACATAAGGCGGGTAATAATGTAGAAACAAATTTTATATCTTAAGATAATGTTGACCCCATGCATTTAAATGTAGCTGATTTTTTTAATCTCCTAGAGGAAAAAATATCAGTGATGAACCTTCTATAGTCTAGATAACTTCCTTTTCTATTTGTTATGCTTGTTGGTATATTTATATTTTCCTAGTTTCTATAAATAAATAAAGTATGTAATGGCTATGTTTAGTAGTAACGTTTACTTTGTTTTGTTTTTGAAAAAAATATGTATATGCCCGAATTTAATTTGTTTGGATAAATTATCAATAATAAGGATATTTGTGTTATTGAAAGTGGAACAACTCATGTCATTTTCAAAGATGAGAAATACTTCTCTTACTTGCTTAGAAGAAAAACAAATGTTACTATAATTTCTGATAATTCAAAATTAATTGAAGGCTCCAAAAAAGCTATTATATTTCTGTTTAATGGGATAAAACTTGTTATAGAAGATGCACTTATCTCTTTTAAATCCCCAAGAAACTTGTTAAGTTTCAAGAATATTTACCGAAATAAATATCATATCAAGACACTAAATAAAATGAATATCAAATATCTTTGTATAATTAAGAATGTCTTAGACCAAAACATATTTCTGATAAATTATCAACCTTAGCTTCTGGCCTATATTATGCAGATATTAGTACAAATGAAGCACATCTGATTGTAAATAAAAAATTTACTGATGTAAATAATTTGTGCTATAACATGATCAAATAAGCATTTTTGAATCGATAATGATGAAATGAGTTCTTAAAAATTCAATCGAACATTCATTAAAAAATCCAAAAAATCTCACTAATAATGAATTTTTATATGTTGCTTCCTATCGGTGCAAGTTAATTGTCAGCTCATCACCCTTAAAAGTTGACGTCAAATCGTTTAATTTTCTAATATATATACGGAGATATATGTAAACCTATTCATCCAATTTAATGAGGTAAGGAAAAAAAGAAAACAGGAGAGAGATGTTTGAGTAAGAACCTAGTACCCCACAAAACCACATTCTCTCTCTTAAACAGGTGTATCCATGTTGTCCCTTTGTGTAGCCAGCTCCACCATTTACTCAATGGGAAAAAGGTTATAAAAGGTACATTTTGCTTAATTTTTACTCCTATTTGTTTATTTTAAATTTTGGATGTTTAATGTGGTTATTCAATTTAAACGTTTGTAACTTTTAACATTAAGGATGAAAAATAAAAAAAAAAAATATTTTTTAGTAAAGGTATTTTTCAAGTAATAAATAAATAAAAAGAATATTAGGAAATGGGTTTAAAAAAATCTTCTTTTCATATAGGAAGGGCTACTGGTGTAGAAGGCATAGTTATAATACAAACATATACGAGAATTATAGTTAAATTTTTTTTATAACAAATATCTTTTATAATAACATTTATTTATAATAATTATATTATTATAATATAAATGGATCTTTTAGCTCTCCATCCATCCCTCCATAGGATACCCCCACATTTTTTTATGAACAATCTTTATTAGGCATCCTGTGATCACAATTGACAAAATAAAATTGCAGATCTAAGACTAAATTAACAAAGCAGATAATATTCAACAAAATCCGCTCAATTTGTAACTACAATAAAATAATTTTAAAAATGGAGAAAAAGAAATAGAAAGTTAAGAATAAACAAACATAAAGTTAAAAGAGATCTTTCCATCAATCTCGGATGGAATCAAAGATTGACTATTTTTTGGCTTTGAAGTATGATGGAATAAAGCAAAATGGCTCTTTAAACTGTCTGCGCTTCTTTCATTTGTGAAGTAGCAGTTAGTCAATGCAACTTTCGACACTCCTCATGGGTCATCTGGAAACAGCCGCTTTATGTTTTTAAACATAGAGGTTAGACTGCGTACATCTGCCCTCCCATCACCCCGCAATGAACGGGAACCTTTTGAGACATTGGGGTATGTTGATGATGATGAAAGTTAAAAGAGATACTAATACTGCTAGCATGAAGAAAATATATGTTCGATATAACCTACTAACCATCCATTTTAATACTCGATCAGTCTAGGGATGGCTCAAGCATATTAGTGATCTAAAGCAATAATAGAATGAAAGCTTTAAATTTTAAAAAATAAATTAATATATTCTTTTATGAATTTTATTCTTCTAATTCTTTGAGATGCAGAATTATTAAAAAAAAAATTATAATTGATTTCATTCAATAATTCTTTTGAATTGATCATATTTATTCTTCTTATATAAAATAAATAATCTTTACTGTAAATAATATTTATTTAATACATTTTTCTAAAAAAAAAATCTATAATCTATTCTTACTAAAATAAAAATTAAAACCTCTCAAATTTAAGGGTCTAAAACGTTAGCTTTTTTTCTAACAGTTCGAGCCACCCTTAAATCGCTCTACACCCTCCTGTCAAAAACAACGTGGGCAATTACATAGTGCAGACAAGAAGAATATAATCTTGTTAAAAGTAAGTGTTAATTAAGTAATGTTAGATGCCTTGTTTGTGATAAACATCATCAATTAAACCGATCGTACGGATGAAAACGACTTTCAACAAAAATATTTAATTCTGGTAAAAAATGTGAAAATCCTTTTCTGAATTAATTTACAGTATTATATTTAATCAGAGGTAAATTTCAAAAAACATGTTTACTATTGACTATTTTAGTTAAAAAATAATAAAAAGTATTTTTATTTTGACTTACTCACAAAAAGTCAAAAAATACCTCCAATTTGTATTCATGAACAAACACAATTTCGATTTCTAAATAGAGTATTATCTTTCACTTTGAAAACAAAATTACTTTATCAAAATTTCACAATAAGACGTGACCAAATGCCCGCTTAGTATTTAAACAACGATAATAATATTCAAGTGTTAATTTAAATAAATGACGAAGTATAAGACTCGAGATGTTTATAATTAAAGAAAAGAACTATATTTGGTCCATAAGTATCTGCAGTTTTTTACAACTAACCTTTCTTTTGATAAAATGTATTTTCTTCCTTGATGATAACATTTTCCTTAACATATCAAAGTAGCCAAAAACTGAAAATTGACTTATGTTTAGTATGGAGAAAAATATTTTTTATGGAAAATATTTTTCTGAAAAATATAGAAAAATCAGTTGATTTCTAACTTATTTTCTCATGTTTGGTTGGTGAGTGAAAAAAATATTTTTTATTGTTTGGTTAATGAACTAAAATATTTTTTAGAAAATAAGTTCTATTTTTAGTTAAAGAGTAAATAATAATTTATAAAAAAATAATTTCTGATATAAAAATATTTTTATAATTTAAAGTATTTTTAAAAAATAAATATATAAATTCTTTTTTGGAGAGTGGGAATGGGCGGCTGAGGGTGGAGTGGGCATGAATACAGGATAGTGTAAGCATTAAATTTTCATAAATTTAAATTTCCTACCTAATTATCTGATCAAACCAACTAATTCTCTTTCTCAAATTATCAGTCATTTTTCTGGTTAAACTTCTATTAATGTAATAGAAAAGATCAGCCTTTTTCTATACTTTAAAGTTGTCATGTCAATAAAAAGAAAATTAATCCTCAAATAGAATGAGTTCAATTATCAACATTGCAACTTCCCTAACCACCAATTGCAATAGAAAAATATTTATAACTCGTTTGACCAAATTTCTCAAATAAATTTATAATGAGAAATGCTTTTTCTTTTAGAAAAGTAATTTCGATGAAAAAGAAGTTTTGTTTCACCAATAAATTTTTAAAAAATAATTTTAAGCATCTATTAGTGTTTGATCAAATGTTTTATAAATGTATTTCTGAAAAGTGCTTTTAGAGAAATCTAATTTTTAGTTTCTACTCCCTCCATCCATCATAAATAATAAGGTAATTTTATTAAATCACCTTTTAATATAATAAATATAATATTTTAAAAAAATACAAATAAAAAATGATCGTAATTAATAATAAGGATACATTATAAACTAAATATAAAATTATCTCTTAATTTTATAAAATAAATAAATATTATTAAATATCTATTTTTAGTATAGTCAATAACTAAAAATAAATGAAGGGAATAAAAAACTAGTCATAGCAACGCAACAACATTTCTTTTCTCCCAAAAATTTTGCCAAGCCCATCACTTTTTAACAGTAAACACTTTTGAGCAAAAAATAATCTTGGTCACTTATTTGCACCCAATGAGATAAACAAATCTGACACATTTGACTTGGTATGATGTGTAAGGGAAAACATAAAATTTTTTAAAATTTATGATTCAAAATCATTATTAAATATTTATATAGTTTTATTTTATTAAAATAAAAAAAAATTTAAAAATAAATGATTTTAAATTAAAATAAATTAACATTCTTTTTTGCCATTGACAAAAAGGAATATAGTTTTTGGAACAGAGCCATTGTCACCCAAAACTTTCTCTATATAAAGCCCTTTCTTACTTGATCATCCCCACACCCAAAAATCAGTTTCCCTCTGATAACAACTCTTTTCTTTACTCATGCCTGAAGCACCAAAGAATTCTCAAAAAGGCAACAATTTTATTGTTGCAGAAGAAAACAAGAAAGCACTTCACTTCATTGAAGAAGTAACCACCAAAGCTGATGAGGTACAAAAGAGAGTTCTTGCTGAAATACTTTCTCGAAATACCAACGTTGAGTACTTGAAGCGCTATGGTAATCTTAATGGCAACACTGATAGAGAGACTTTCAAGAAAGTAATGCCTGTCATCACCTATGAAGATATTCATCATGATATTTATCGCATTGCAAATGGCGATAAATCTCCCATCTTTTGCTCTCAGCCCATCTCTGAATTCTTGACAAGGTCTGATTGTTTGTTATTTTTTCTATGATTCATTGTTTTTACATACCACTTATTTTTATACTGAGGAGTTAAATTGTATGATTCTTGAAAATAAAAGTGTCTTGAGTATATTCTTCTATAGTCTGAGGAGTAAATTTTTTTCATATGCAGTTCTGGTACGTCAGGAGGGGAGAGAAAATTGATGCCAACAACAGAGGAAGAGCTGGGAAGACGATCGCTGCTGTATAGTCTTTTGATGCCTGTGATGAGCCAATTTATTCCGGATTTAGAGCAGGGAAAAGGAATGTACTTTCTGTTCGTTAAATCAGAAGCTAAGACCCCAGGAGGATTATTAGCTCGTCCAGTTTTAACGAGTTATTATAAGAGCTCTCATTTCAAAAACAGACGTCCTGACCCTTACACAAACTACACTAGCCCAAATGAAGCCATTCTTTGCCCTGATTCATACCAGAGCATGTATTCCCAAATGCTCTGTGGACTCTGCCAAAATGCACAAGTCCTTCGAGTTGGTGCGGTGTTTGCCTCTGGCTTCATCCGCGCTATTCGCTTCCTGGAGAAACACTGGCCCCTTCTTTGTGATGACATTCGATCAGGTATCATTAATACCGAATTGATTACTGATTTTTCAGTGAGAGAGGCTGTGATGAAAATTCTCAAACCAGATCCTAAGTTGGCTGATTTCATTGAGACTGAATGTAGCAAAAAATCATGGCAAGGGATTATTACTAAGCTGTGGCCTAATACAAAGTATGTTGATGTTATTGTGACCGGAACCATGTCGCAGTACATACCAACTCTTGATTATTATAGCAATGGATTGCCTCTAGTATGCACTATGTATGCTTCCTCTGAGTGTTACTTTGGTGTCAACCTTAACCCCCTTTGCAAGCCTGAAGATGTCGCATATACCCTTATTCCGACTATGTGTTATTTTGAGTTCTTGCCAATTCATAGAAACAATGGAATGCTCAATGAGAAAGAAGAGCAAAAATTAGTTGATTTAGTTGATGTCAAGATTGGTCAGGAGTACGAGCTCGTTGTCACCACATATGCAGGTAAATATATGGGATACTGCTTTATTTTTTGCTGAGTTGATTTTAACTTTTTGTCGATTTCAGGACTCTATCGGTACAGGGTTGGTGATGTGCTCAGAGTTGCTGGTTTCAAAAACAACGCGCCTCAATTCAATTTCATTTGCAGGAAAAACGTAGTGTTGAGCATTGATACAGATAAGACGGATGAAGTTGAGCTACAAAATGCCACGAAAAACGCATTGAGCCACTTGATTCCATTTAATGCACATGTGATCGAGTACACTAGCTACGCGGACACAACCACCATTCCAGGCCACTACGTCTTATTCTGGGAAGTTAACGTTAATGGCTCAACCCCGGTCCCTCCATCAATCTTCGAAGACTGTTGCCTCACTATTGAAGAGTCCTTTAACAGCGTCTATCGCCAAGGTCGTGCTTCTGATAAATCCATAGGCCCTCTTGAAATCAGGATTGTGGAAGTTGGGACATTTGATAAGCTCATGGACTACGCCATAAGCTTAGGTGCTTCGATAAATCAGTACAAGACACCGCGATGTGTGAAATTTGCACCTGTTATTGAACTTTTGAATTCAAGAGTCATGTCCAATTACTTGAGCCCCAAATGCCCAAAATGGGTTCCTGGACATAAGCAATGGAACAAAATGAGCTGAGTGGGCTAGCTAGCTCATGCCCAAGAAAGAACAAAGTGAACATTTAGTATTAGTGATTATATTAAGAACATCCTCACGGACTTACAATATGCTCTAGATTCTTCTCCCTTGTGCAAGAATAAATGTCGGGTCATGACACTAGGCTAACTCTGTTCACTCACAAATTGTATCTTGTTACTTTTCCTCTGTTGTTGCAATATTCAACTGGCTTTTTTCCTTTTTTATAAATTCAGTAAGAGACTTTTGAATTGCAAATGGATGACATTTTGTGCGAAAAGTGGAGTGACTTTATGTCTCTTTTAGTTCAGCAGAGACTTAATAAAGTAATGTGTGGGACTAAACTAAAAGGCCTAAAGCCTAACAAAACGCCAGTAGATTTCTCCCATAAAGTAAGATTGTTGAATAATTGAAAAACTTTTATCCCAAAGCAAAACCTACTTATTTTTCACTGATTACAAGTACAATTATGTTTTTTTTAAAAAAATATTTAAAATTTTTAATTATTGTAATTGACAATACTTTTTTATGTAATTTCAAGTGATATATATTACTTTTTCTGTCTCAATTTATGCTATATTAATAGAATTTTAAAAGTCAATTGAATTTTTCATATATCTTTTAATTATTTTAAATTATTAATTATTCAGATTTAAAGTATTCTTTGCATTATTTTCAAACACATATTATATTAATCAAGTCATTGCCTGTTACTAAGTTTGAGCATTGCTTGAACTTAGTTGGTGTTCTCAACATCTAATAGCTCTTTGGAGCTTTATACGACGATGAACATTTTATAAAACTTAGTCCAAGGTAGAGATTGTTGAAATCTGGCCCAAGATTCAAAATCAGCACACAATTGTTGACTGAAATTTGCAAGATTGCATAACCCACACTTTTGGAAATTTGCCTTGCAATTCTTTATTCAAAGTTGACAACTTAAGTTGGGAACCTGTCTGCAAATTGTTTTCAAGGATATTGTTCAAGGTTGGCAGCCTTCAAAGTTGGCAGCCCTCATTACTCCTATATATATGAGATTCATTCCTTCATTTCAATCATCCAGAAAAGGAGAGTGTGTACTAAGAATTCTGTGAGATACACATTGTGTATTTTGCGAGTGTTGTAATATTCCTTTTATTTTTATCACTCCACTTCACATATATCACTGAGTGATACACAAAAATTATATTCTTGTAGTGATTAGGCCTAGTGAGGTTTTGGTGTACACTTCTCCATTATAGTGGTATTTTGCTCGTCGTCGTCCATGGATGTAGCCTAATTTTATTGGGTGAAGCACGTTAAATTTGTGTCTCTATTTATTACCTAGTCCAATTTATTTATACTTTTCAATATCAATTCCAATTCTTATCACGCTTTCGCTATCGCTTCATATTGCCTAACAAGTGGTATCAAAGATCGATCATAATAGTCACAAATACTGTACAAGTACTATTTATACATCCGAGTATAATACATAGTCACTATTCATACGTACAATAGTTTTTTCAAGATGACTTCTGTTACAAAATTTGATATTAAAAAATTTGATGGCAAAATTAGTTTCTCCATCTGGAGAGTCCAAATGAAGGTTGGTTGAGAAAGGCTCTTGAAGGGGAGTCAAAGAAATTCGACTCTATAACTGATGAGCAATGGATGGAATTGGATGAAAAAGCTTAATCAGCACTCCAACTTTGTTTATCCGAAGAGGTGCTCTGCGAGGTGGTTCACGAGACTACCGCTGTAGAACTTTGGCTCAAGCTTGAATCTCTCTACATGACCAAAAGTCTTGCAAACAAACTCCATTTGAAAGAGTATTTGTAACGCTCTATATGGCTGAAGGTACTCCTATTCATATCATCTTAATGAGTTCAATTCCATTATTATTGACCTTGAAAATCTAGAAGTTAAAATTGATGATGAGGATAAGGTTGTCTTATTAGTTGTTTCTTTATCGTCTACCTATAAACACTACAAGGAAATAATGTTATATGAAAATAATGATACATTATCTTTTGAGGATGTCAAATCTAACTTATTGTCCAAAGAGAAATTTGATCTTGAAGTTCATTCTGATGATAAAGCCGAAGGGTTATCTGTTAAGGGTAGATCAATTGAAAATAAGAGTACAAATAAAAAGCAATCTAGGTCAAAATCTAGAGGACGTAATTCCAAATCCTGTTGCTATTGTAAAAAAAATTGGGCATAAAATTTCTGAATGTTATAAATTGAATAATAAAAGGGAAAGATATGAAAAATCAAATCAACCACAGAAATCTATTGTTGAAGTCAGTGTCATTAAAACTGAATCTGATGGTGACATATTGTTGGTTACTTCTGAAAAGAGTAGTAAAACTGAGTGGATTCTAGATACTAGCTGCACCTATCATATGTCTCCTCACAGGGACTGATTCACCATATATGAACCTATCAATTGTGGTGTTATCTTGATGAAAAATAATTCTTAATGCAAGGTTGTTGGTATTGGTAGTTTGCAGATTAATACCCTTGATAGTTGTATCAGGAGATTGACAAATGTGCATCATATTTCTGATTTAAAACGTAATTTAATCTCTTTAGGTACTCTTGAATCTCTTGGTTATAAGTATTCAACTGAAGGTGGAGTTCTGAAGGTATCTAAAGGTGCCCTGGTTCTTATGAAAGCAAACAAACATGGTAGGTTGTATGTCTTACAAGGTTCTACTATAACAGGATCAGCAATTGTGTCCACATCCTCATTATCTGATTGTGATCTCACTCATTTGTAGCATATGTGTCTTGGCCATATGAGTGAGAAAGGTATGAATCTATTGAGTAAAAGAGGTCTTCTTGGTAATGGTACGGATAAGCTAGAATTTTGTGAACATTGTGTATTCGAAAAACAGAAAGGGCAAGTTTCTCCACTGCAATGCACCGTACTAAAGGTATCCTCGACTACATCCACTCAGATCTTTGGGGACATTCCAAAGTTCCTTCTATTGGAGGGAAGCGTTTCATGATGACCTTGATTAATGATTTCTCCTGCAAAGTTTTGGTCTATTTCTTGAGGTATAAAAATGAAACATTTCCTACTTTTAAGAAATGAAAAGCTCTTGTTGAAACCCAAACAGGGAAGAAAGTAAAGAAGCTCCAAACAGATAATGGCCTGGAGTTCTGTGAAATAGATTTTAATGAGTTTTGCGCTCAAGCTGGTATTGCTAGACATAAAACACTGGTTGGAAAGCCCCAGCAGAATGGTGTTGCAGAACGAATGAACAGGACTCTATTCGAGAGAGATCATTGTATGCTCTCCCATGCTGGATTATGGCATCAATGTAATCTTTGGTGTGAGGCAGTTTCTACATCATACTATCTAGCCAATCGTTCCACACATTCATCTCTTGATTTCAGAATTCCAGAAGAGGTTTGGTCAGGTATTCCTCTTGACTACTCTAATTTATGGTTTTCGGATGTTCTGTACATGCACATGTTAATGATGAAAAATTAGCACCTAAAGCTAAAAAATACATATTTCTTGGTTATGCTTCTGAGTCAAAAGAATATCGTTTGTGGTCTATGGATCCTAAGTCACGTAAAGTCATTCTTAGCCGTGATATTACTTTCAATGAAAATACATTACCTTTTTCTGGAAAAGATTCTGGTTCTTCTTCTACTGATATAGGTGATCAGCAAAGTATTAGGTAAAAGGTAGAGTTAGAGATAAAGTCTTTGTCTCCTCCTAATGTCAATGTTCCTACTTTCTCCACTATTGATCATTTTAGTAATGGTTCTGATGATCATAATACTACTGAGATTGTGCCGCCACAACAAGATTATTTAATTACTCAAAATCATTCAAGAAGAGTTATTATAAAGCCAACTAGATTTCGTCATGATGATGAAGATCAGCTTGTTGCTTATGCATTGTTGGTTGCACAAGATATCGAAAAAAATGTTGATCCGACTTCATATACAGAGGCAATCACTTGTGCTGATTCATCTAGATGGCTCATGGCAATGAATGAAGAAATTAAAAGTCTCTACAAGAATGACACTTGGGAGTTATGTTAGTTTCCTAAAGAAAAACGACCATTGAGTTGCAAATGACTTTACAAGAAGAAAGATGGCATCCCCAGGGTTGAAGAAGAAAGATGAAAAGCACGTTTGGTCGTTCGGGGTTTTGACCAAAAGGAAGGTATTGACTTTAATAAAATTTTCTCTCTTGTTGTTTGTCATACCTCAATTCATGTGCTATTTGCTTTTGTTACTCTATTTGATTTGGAGTTAGAGCAAGTTGATGTCAAAACTACTTTCTTACATGGAGAACTCGAAGAAGAGATCTATATGAAGCAGCCCGAGGGTTTTGCTATTCCTGGAAAGGAAGATTGGGTTTGTCTATTGAAGAAATCTCTTTACGGCATTAAGCAAGCTCCAAGATAGTGGTACAACAGGTTCGATTCCTTTATGATCACGCAAGATTTCACCAGAAGCAAATATGACAGTTGCGTGTATTTTCGATAATATGATGATAACTCTTTTATATATTTGTTATTTTATGTTGATAATATGCTTATAGCTGCACACAATAAGTCTGAAATTGACAGTTTAAAATTTAACTCAGTAAGGAGTTTGAGATGAAAGATCTTGGTGCGGCAAAGAAGATTCTTGGCATGAGATACACAGGGATCGACAAGCCAAAAAGTTATTTCTGTCGCAAAAAAAATTATATTCATAAAATTCTTTGCAGATTCAATATGGACTCATGCAAGTCCGTCTACACCTTTTGCCACTCATTTCAAGTTATCATCTGATCATTGTCCAAAGACGGAGGAAGAGAAAAAACGTATGTCAAACGTTCCTTATTCTAGTGTTGTTGGCAGTCTTATGTATGCAATGGTTTGCACTAGACCTAATCTTGCATATGAGGTTAGTATGGTGAGTCTATACTGTCACGACCCAATCCAAGGGCCATGAATGGTGCCGATAGGGCACCCAGACATACAATTATACTAAATCTCCATTTACGATCGCTAAGGGATTTCACAAAAAATTCGACAGAGTCTCCTCTATTTTTCTGACTAACCCCACC
>JAOTQJ010000011.1:277282-301576 GCA_025642045.1 Solanum sejunctum | reverse complement strand
AAGAGCACATCCGGGTACATCTACACTAAAGATGGAACAGCGGTTAGCTGGATGTCTAAGCTTCAGAAGTGTATTGCCCTTTCATCTACCGAGGCTGAGTACATAGCAATAGCTGAAGCTAGGAAAGAGATGATATGGTTGGTGGATTATCTAGAAGAATTAGGCAAGAAGCAGTGCGAGAAAATTCTTTATACAGATAGTCAGAGTACCATACAACTGGTGAAGAATCTAGTATATCATTTAAAGATAAAGCACATCCGAAGATGGTACCATTTCACTCGGAGGTTAGTGGAAGATGGTGACATGTGTTTGGAGAGGGTGCAAAAAATCCAGCAAACATGTTGACCAAGTGTATTGGTTTGAAAAACTAAGACTGTGCAAAACCTCGGTTGGTCTTCTGTAGGTTGTACAGAAGAAAGTGTTGCGATAGGATAAAGATATTTTATGGAATACATTTATTGTTTTGGAGGCCGATTAAATCAGTCTCCAAGTAGGAGAATTATTAGATTGTGGAATCTGATATTGTATCGATGCTCAGAAAAGTGTTCGATGCACCCCGGAAGGCTCAAGGTACTGTAGCACGGTCAAGGTACTGTAGCAACGGTCAGGGCACTATAGCAACATTAAGAAATGGCACTGTAACAACGACTAAGGCCCTTAGGAAGTTGTATAAATAGGAGGGTCATTTCAGTTGTTAGACATCCTAAAATCCAGAAATCTCCCATCTAGAAATCTCCAATCCAGAGTATTCCCTAAATGATCTCCATGTATAAATATATTCGGTATAAAATGAAAATATTCGGATATCATTGATATATATATATATAACCCTATCGCCGTGGAGATTACCCATTAGGTGTTACCACGAAAGTAACTTTTCTTATTTCTCTTAGATCTTCAGATCGTATTTCCTAACAGATTTGTCATTAGCAGTATCTAGACATTAAGGGATAGAGACTTCATAGATCTCAATGGTGTGAAATTGGGTATTCCTATTTTTAGACTTGTTTCCTTTGAAAATCATTTTCTCGATAGACGACTTTGATTTCGATTATTGACTAATTAGCCCATCTTGTTTACTCTTAAATTGAGTCTTTCGCCGTATGATTGGTGATGGATCAGACCAAATAATTTGTTTGAAAATTAATAATTATTTTTAAGTGTCAATCATGCCTAATGTATCCTCCTGAGGCATGGCAAATTTTCTGCAAGCACACTCTACATTAGTGAATTAGTATATTAAATATTCAAACCTATAAATTAGTAGCCATTGTTTCCATAAAATATTCATCCATCTGTTTTAGGTAAATAATTAGGACAAGCCTAGTGGAATGCAATATTTAAGGACAGAAAGCGTCGAATCATATTCTACCCCTTTTCCTTTATTTAATGTGGCCCAAATCCAACATGGCTCATTAAAAAGAAAGATTGAATTTCTTTTTTAAAAAAATAGATGGGACTTCTGATATAGCCACTTATTAATGATGAAGCAATGAACATGAATCGTTTATTTAAGTAAAGAGAATGCGTACAACAATGATGTCCAAGAAGAAAGTTCATGCATATATCTTAATATAACGACTCTTTAAAAATATCACCAAAAATAGTTATATCTTTAAATTAATTGATACAATTATAATAACATTTTCAAAGAATCAAATAATATAAATTAAATAAGTTAGTGAAAATCTATTTATATCTATATTGTTATAAAAGCACGAATATATATATATATAATTTTGATTTTTAATATTATTATTAATTAAAGTTAGATACCTGTGCGTGCAAGGCATGCACACTCAAATAGTTTATTATAAGTAAATGCAAAAGAAAGATAACAGTAAGTAGTGTCAGTAGTACCAACAAGCAGAAGCAGACACTATCAAAAGTCCAGGTTCAATTGAATTCAATATTTTAAACACATGAAAAATATTTCATAAGCACAATTAAAGAAAAAACTAGGATTTAACAAATGCTGAAACCTGAACCCATAATAGCAGAATTGAATTAGGTCCAGTAGTGAAATATAAAATTGTTGAATGCATTAAGTTTACATCTCAAAATCTATTCAATTCTTACAATATGATGGTTGAATGTACACAACCTAGTATTATGTCTATCGTCTTGTATCAGCAATCCAGTTCATCCCACAACAAGATTTAATCGAAATTATAAAACTATGCTACAATCAAATTCAAACTAACAAATATTGTACCAATTTCTACTTGGGATTTAATTATGACAAATTCATTTACAACTAAAGAATCAAGCTTAGCAAAACAATTAAGGGAAAACCAAGAGCCATAAGATAGCAATGATGAATTTGTTGTGCACTTGATTTACCTGAACCATCCACTTCCACTGTTTTATTTTCCACAGTAAAATTATGTTTTTTACCATACCAAAAAATAACCTTGTACCTTACTCTTGTAGCCACATCCACCCTAAAAACAACACTTGAATTATTTGAAACCATCTTTAAAGCAGCATCCCAAGGCATTTTCTGAGTTTCCAATATCCCTTTTTTATGTGCTTTTTTGTCATGCCCTTGGTAAAATCCAGGTACTGTACAATTACCTATAGGGAAACTGGTATTTGTACCATAGTAAAAGGTTAATTTAATGTCATCGTAACGAACACCTTTGTCCTTCATCTTGTTGTTCAAATTGAGCTGAAAAGATAGAGTATGATTGGATCTTGTGGTGTTGGAATTATTAGATAGGTTAAGCGCAGGTAAGTAAAATTTTTCTAAGGAGCAGGATGGTTTGGTGGTTCTTAGACTCAGCCACACAAACAGAGCTGTTAAGCCTGCAGTTAATATGAATTTGATGCAACGATAGCAGCATGTATCGTCGGATCCATCGTCAGACATGTTGTGGTTGTAAAAATTGCTTTTCAAAAATCAGAAATGGGACGGGAGATCAAAATTGAAAATTGAAATGAACAGTATACTAAAATTCGACTTTTAGGCCACCACTTCCATTGAGAAGCAAAAGATTTTGAGGCTAAAGAAGGATCTAAGAGATTACACTTTCTGCTTTGGGCAAGTGCTTGTAAATAAGTAAATGCGGATCTCGGAATTTCTGGTAAATGAGCATCCAATTGGTAACCTTTGAAGTCAATGGGGTCAGCCACTAAAATAGTGTATATCGTGGCCAAATTTGCATAGGGGTTGAAAGTGGGGGTTCTTTTGTATTTTACTATCTTATTGTGACATTATATTAGAAGGGTTTGATTTTATTTTTTTTTTAATTTTACCATTAGTGATATATACTTTGAATTGTGTCAAGACGGGACAAATATTAAAGGAGCCGGTGGGGGACCGGGGTAGACCAATCTGGGTCGAATTGGGACGAATGGAAGGTCCCATCCTGTCTCATCATGTAACAGGAAGAGACGGGAGATAATTTCGTAGAACTGTTAATATGGGCCGATTCAATTTGTTTGTACTAATTCATATAGACTTTAGAATTTTATGGGTCAGTTCGATAAATTCATTATTTTAATGGGCTAAAAAATTTGCGTGATTTCAAATATATATAATAAATTAAGGAAAAATTAAGTTTGTACCTTTTTAAATAAAAATATTTACATTCATATACCTTTTTATATTTTGTACCCCATACTATTAAATTAGCATGCTAACATCAGCATGACGTCGACATCTGCTTATATGATATACCAACAGGATATCCATATACCAATAAGGTATCATAGATGATTAAATTCAATACTATATGATACTAATATGGTATATATATACCGACATGGTATATTACTAGTTTAGAGTTTAATAATTTTTTTATTTGTTTCTTAAAAGAATCAAACATATCCATTGGGTGTCAATATAGCTCCAGAGTATCAGAAGAGACTGAGTTCATTCTATATGATACCGCTATAGTATACAGATACCACCTGAATATATTTCAGGGTATTTGACGTCAGCATGAGAAATAAAAAGGGGTAAATAATTTGGATAATGGATCTATTAATGGTAAATAGTTTATATTTGGTCTATTAAGGGCAAATAATTTTAAATTAAGTCTATTTTGTGTACTTTAAATTAATTTATTTACAATAAATATAACTATATTTTATTGAGAAATTTTTTCACATATATCCATTCAAAAATACTTTAATTATGCTTCATAGTTGTAGTTTGAATAATTACACTTCGTAGCCATAGTTATAGCGACGTTTGTATAATTCGCGCAACATTTGTATGTTTGTATAATTTGTGATACAATTCACAACTTTTGTATAGCGTTTGTATACATCGTTATACAATTGTGCATAATATTTTTATAATTTGTTATACAATTCATAGTATTTGTATATTTCGATATATAATTAATTCGTGCACAACTTTTGTATAATTTCTGCGAATTATACAAAACTTAAACTGTAATTAAAGCTAGATGTGTTGCCACAAACCGTGATTAATTCAAACTATAACTATGCCAACTAATTAACTAACATATGTTTACTTATCCGCGTAATTTTTTCTATTTTATTTACATTAAAAATAACTCAAAAATCACAAAAATGTACATAATTATACAATATAATTTGTCAAAAGTTTTTGAAAGTATACACTAACTATACAATATAGATTATTCATACATAAGTTATACACTGAATATACATTATGATACACTCAAAAATTGAATGTAACTCGATTAAACATGAAATATACACTAACTATACATACCTATATAGCGAATAACTATTTGTTTACTAATTTTTTTGGCTGACTGGCCAGGTAGTACAATAAAAAAATATTCAATTCAATCTATAACTACGTTAACTACGGGTTATACCGAGCCAACCCACTTTTTTAAAAGAATATATTTTTTATAATTAAACTTCTAATTTCAGAATGTTAACATAAATATCAATATGACAATATCACATGATGTTTATTGCTTGTTAATCGAGTCTAAAATTCATAAATAAAATAATTTTAATAATACTAATTACGATTGGCTTAAAGTAAAGCTTTGGTTGTATGACTTCAATCTAATGTCATTGTCATTTTATATAAATATTTTGGATACAGCCGTACAAGGAAATATCTTTAATACTTGAGTTTTTGAACTTTGTAATATTCATATACATGATTTCAACTTGATATAATAAAATTTGATTCAAAAAGGGAATCTCTATAGCTTATTTGGTTGGTTATCTGAACTCCAACATGTTAGTGAGTGTTCAATTCCCTACGTTATAATCTCCTCTCCATTTCTCCTTCCCTACCCCCAATTTAAAAAAAAATAAGATTCAAATTTTTTTTTGATAAAATGAATCAAACTTGATACAAAGAAACTAGAAGTATAAAATTGAACTTAATACAAGCAAATCTGAAAATTTACAACTTGATAGAATGAAACTTCATTAAAAAATCTAGATATAAAGAATCAAACTTGATATAAGAAAATTAAAAGCGTAAAGTTAAACTTGATACAAGAAAATCTGAAAAATTTACAATTTGATACAATGAAACTTGATTTTAAAAAAACTTGATATAATGGATCAAACTTGATACAAGAAAACTAGAAGTATAAAGTTAAATGTTATACAATAAAATTTGAAAATCTGCAACTTGATCCAATGAAAATTGACTCAAATAAAAATTGATATAAGAAATCAAACTTGATAAAAGGAAATTAGAAGTATAAAGTTGAACATGATACAAAGAAATCTGAAAGTTTGCAATTTGATATAAGAAACTTCGATTTTTCCCTTTTTGCTTAGCATGTTGTTTTATCAATGATTTTGAATTTTTTTGTATCTATTTTCACGAATTTCTACCTTTGTCAAATTTACATTACACCTCGGAGGAATCAGAAAACTTGAAAAATTTCTTCAACTTAAGGAAGATCTATACTAAAGGATGAATTGGAATCCAAATGGAACACATAGACACAATTAAATCGAAGAAGTTTACAAAATCAAACAAACTGAATGTAATGGGGAAGAAAGATGAAGAGGGTGAAGTTAATTAGTTTTGTTGGAATACAAAAATAATGAAAAAAATTTGAAAAAGAAAGTTGTAAAACTGACGTGAGAATGTAGCCTCTTATTTAGCAGTAAATTTAGTGCTTCAGAAAGTTGATTGGAATGGGAAGAGTCATGTATCAATAATTCAAAGAGAGAAATAAAAAAAGAAGGGGTTTTTAAATTTTTTAAAAATGGTAGGAACGTTTAGAGAATATGAAATTTATTTATGTAAAAATTCATTAAAAGAATTTTTAATTGAGTCCAATTTAATTTTCAATCCCAATTCATTCTAAGATTCTTTATTTTCATTAATGTAATGTATATTTTCTCTCTACTTTATATTTTCTATCATTTATCAATCTATTTGTAACTTTTTGTTTTTATTTTTTGAGTTGAAACTCAAATTATAGTTATAAACTATAAACAAATTATTGAGATTGGGTGGATCATAACACAATCCAAATTTTAACTCATTTGACCCCAAAGTAAATTTGGGCAGGTTATAACTCAATGCAATTTCTATTTCAAGAGATTTCAATTTTAATCAAACTCGCTCATTTAACACCCCTAATGTCATAAATCATACTGGTGCAGGATGAATGAAGTAGGAGCTTGCATCCAATGTCTTTTATAACTAGAATACTATTAAAATTTAAAGGTAAGTTTTCATATTATTTTTTAATATTTTATGCCATGCCAAAATGATGTTAATTTGGTAAGGGTACTATATTTATTTTAGTATAACTTACGAAAATTTCATACTTTTTTAAGTTAATTTCAACTAATATCGATTTTTTTTAAAATTATCAAAAAACTCTTCTTGTTGATACAAAAGACGAAAACAGTGATGCATGTCAAAAAAGTAAAAGCATTAAGGGATTTTAACTATGATACATGGAGAGAAATAAGGATTGTAATTTGTATCAATAGGTGTTACAATTTTGTATTATTTAAGAAATTTTTATATTTTTTTAAAAGAGTCAAAATTATATGAAATTATGTAAACCTAAGTAGTATATTTTTATAATTTTTCCTTTATTTTAACCAAAAATAAATTATTCCATTTTACTTGGGACGTGATGACGTGTATATAAGTGGACGCGCAAGAGTATAGTGTGCACCATCAGGCAGTCTATAATAGCTCCACTTGCGTTTCATAATTTGCGACCGACGTAACATATATTCTATCGATCATTTCACATTTAATTCAAATCTTTAACATATTCTTATTTCTACACTTATATTTTACTCTCACGTTTCCAATTTTGGGGTCTTCTCTAATTATCAACCTTCAAATCAGGTTACTTTTTTTAAAAAAATTTTGTTTTAATGAATAATAAGTAATATTTGAGTCAATTTATGAATATCACTTTATATTATGATGTGCTATTTTTCGCTAATTTTCTTAATTTGATTTGTTTTCATGCCCCTTCATACTGAAATATTGATATGTTCAGTAAGAAAATAATTTACGCAACTAGTTTACCACTTTATTCTATGCTTTTAGTATTAAGGTTTGCAAAATGATTTGAGGAATAGAAATTGATGCTAAGGTAGCTCATCAAAAAATAATTCTAACAAAAATCTATTTTTGAAAATAGTCAATGGGGTGTAGTTGTATATAATATAGAAAAGTATTATTGGAGATTGGAGGTGAGTTTGGAGTGTTTTCACTAGTTTTGTTGGGAAATTGAAAGATGTAGGAAACACACCCCAATTTGTTGCTTTACCCCCTGTTTAAGGTGGGTTGGGATGCCCTTTTCCGCAAGTATTCTGTAAATCCAATTTTGATTTATGCCTCTTTTTTATAGCTGAAGCATGAAAAATAGCAGGTTTCTGGCTTTCTCTTTAAGTAACACGCTTTCTTTTGGAGAAGGATTAAAATTGAAGGTTCAACGTTGCTTTACCCCATGTGTTATGATATTTATAGATAGTTGTAGTAACTGGTTAAGGGTTCTCTGTGTTTGTAGGATTGAGCATTCGAGTTTGAAGAATTGTGCGTGCTCTTATTACACTTTCGTTTCATGTCTGATTTTGATCTCCAAGTTCCTAATGCTTTTGGTATGCAACTCCATCAATTTTCGTTCGAATTTGGTGTATTTCACTATGTCTTGTCATATTGAAAATTTTAGTCACGCTTGAACATAACGTATTATATCATTAGTTTGTTAATGTGCGAATGAAAGTGAAGAGGATGAAAAGAATGAGGAGTTGTATTGTTCAAGTTGAGAAATATGAGTTCTCAGGTTCAAACACTAGGTGATTCTTCTGTCTGTCTTAGCTTTGGTGCACAGAGTTACCTAGTGCCGGTTGCTGATGCAAAGTGATTAGTTGATAATAGTAATTGTAAATATTGTGATGCTTTGCTGTCGTCAGATCCCTTCGCTGAGGCAAATGCTGAGAACTCTGGTGCGGGAACAAAAGATTATGTGCACATCCGTATACAACAAAGGAATGGTAGGAAATGCCTGACAACCGTTCAAGGTTTGAAGAAAGAATTCAGCTATAACAAAATTCTGAAGGATCTCAAAAAAGAGTTTTGCTGCAACGGAACTGTTGTTCAAGATCCAGAACTTGGGCAGGTTTACCTTGAAATATTGATCTCTGTATTGTCTCGGGAGAAAAATATGGTGAGCATGTCTAATAGTAAGGGTAATTTTTCTCTTTGAAGGTTATTCAACTTCAGGGTGATCAGCGGAAGAATGCTTCAACATTTCTCGTCCAGGTAATTGTCCTTCAGATCAACCAACCTCTCCTTCCGCTGAATTATTTAAAATTTTATACCTGAGATGAGAGGTATAATGTTGTTTGTGTTGCGATGAGAGGTGACATATTAGAGAGCATGTTATACATGTGCCTCGGTTGGTCATGCCTCGATTTCTTGTCTTAAGATTTTATCTTATTGTCCTTGATTGCCCCCCAATCTTTAATCTAGCTGTAAAAGAACTCAATGCGTGATGTATGAATTAGTTGCACATTACGAGTTTGATCCCTACCGCAGACAAAATCTTGGTATTTAAGTGGGATGGGGGTTACTAGGATGTTCAGAGCTTGTTTTGATTTGTTTGTTGGTAGTATTCGAATGTCTTTTATGTTTAACCTGATGTCTGAAAAGTTGTTATTTTTGAACCAGGCTGGGGTAGTGAAGAAAGAACACATCAAAATTCATGGTTTTTGATTGTCATCATCGATCACCACGCAGTTACAATACTTGTCTCTGTTCCGAATAATGCTGCTATGAACTTCGAGGAGTTGTAAAAAATAAACTTGCTAATATTGTTGTTCTGCTTGTTTGACGTTAGTAATGCATTTGTTGTTGCTTTTCTGCGCAACTGTTATTTGTTTATTTGATGTATATAATGTATTTGTTCTTATGTTTCTGCGAAATGGTTGACTTGTTTACATTATCTCAGTTGTATAGCGCTTTAGAATGTGAAATATATTTCTTTCTCATCATCTTATTCATCCCCTGGTATATGAGACAAATGCATACATTTCGATTAGGGATTCTATCATGTCTATTTCATTCATTTTACAGTATAGACGCATATGATTTTCTCCTCTATTGCTTGCAATTACAATATTTTTTTGATTTTCTTGCATTCAATTGATCAAAATTTATAAAAAATATTGAAAATCAAATGTTTTTTGATTTTCTTGCATTCAATTGATCAAAATTTATAAAAAATATTGAAAATCATTTTTATCTCCTAACTTTGCTTTAAAAATCATCCCCTTTCTTTTCTCAACTTTGAACGATAATTAAACTTTCCCTTTATCCAATGTATTGTGCACTTCACCTTTGTGACATCACATATACTTTTAATATTGTTTTATATTATATATAAAATTTATTTTTTAACATAGATACTTATAACTTTTTTTTGAGTTCATTAACATAACAAGTAGAATAAATTTTTTATGAAATTATCACAAAATTTAATATTATTTTTATGATAATTATTTTAATACACATATATGTATGTATGCGTGTATTTTATTTTCCCATTCTCTTACTCCATCCATTTCATATTACTTACCCTTTTTTATATGACAACCTTTACAAAAATTAATTAACAATGTATTTTACTAAATTTACATTATAAATAATATTTTGAAACTTTAAATTTGACTACTACTACTTTTTGTAGTTATCTAATACTAATAATAGAAATGAAAAAATATTAAAAAATTATTTTAATTTCATAAATTGAATAAGTAAATTAAAATAACTAACTTTAGAATGAGATTCAAGTAATATAAATGGCGGTGGGTGTTCTCTTTCATAGAAATAAATAAGTTTATAGTCTAAAATAATTTAAAATCTTTTTAAAAAAAGTTCCTTAATTATTAAGTTAATTATTTTATATTTCTATTATTGTTTTTCATTGTGCCAATATCAAAGAACATCAAAATTCACAACAAAGATGAAACATTGCTTTGTTCCTCAAACATGAATGAGATTATTGTCCAGAACTCCAGATAAACTTCTTCTTTGATGGAAAAATGAAAATGCTATAATAGTACAACCTTTGAAAGAGTGTCCTTGTATATATAGTACATCATGCTTGGAAAGAATACACAGACATCCTAAGATAATATGTCTAAGCACATCACAGCTACAGTAGCAACATAGCTAATCTTCCTCGACAAGTCCGAAAATTATGAATACAATACATACATAGACCTCTTGGCCAGAAATGAGATGATATTGTGGTTAAGTTCACAGAGAATATTACATGAGCTCCATAGTACTCGCCTCTGCTCGACTACCTATTGGTTTTGGCTGCCTGTTTTAACCAGTAGCAGTATTTATAAATGAAATCAGTCTTTTCTTCCCAAAAGAATCTTGCAAATATTGCTCAGACCTTCTTTTCAATAAGATACTAGTACTTCAAGATTCAAGAATAATAATGACAGTTTATCATGTACAATTTCCTATGATATCATGTTTTTGCTTTCATAGTACTTGTAATGTTCCAACACACGTGTTTTCATTTATTTGTCAGTAGGAAAGGTTACCTTCTTATGATACTTCTTTTGAAGTTTCATAGCCCTACTGCAGGCCTTTCTGGCATCCAAGTTTCCAGTTATATTATTCAGGATCTGAAAATAATAAGCAAAGATTAGAGCATGAATACATACAACAACAACATAGACAAACTCAATGAAATTCCACAAGTGAGATTTAAAGAGGGTAGAGCATACACAAAACCTTGTCCCTACCTCGTGGAGATATAGAGGTTATTTCCGAAAGAACCTTGCCTCAAATAACACATATCAAAGCAGATTAAAAGGAGGAAACAAGAATAATAAAGACATCGCCAAATAACAGGGGAAAACATTCTAAAGCATATGGAGAAAAAAACACAACAAAATAAAACAACAGCCGAAGCACAAAATACAATATGTAGTAGCAGAAACTGAAAGACCGGAAACTACAAGAGTGGTACTAATACTAATGGTATGCAAGGAGAAACCTATCTCGTTGGACGACAAGACGATGCTCAACTACCTACTAAATTACCACCCTAATCTGCACCCTCCATTTCCTAGAGTATGAACACATAATGGGCAAGAAATGAACTTAACTCAGGAATGAAGTAAAACTAACAAACAATCGAAAAACATAACCTACATAATTCGATTTGCATTTCTGTTATATATATCCATAATTTATAAGAGCGAACTAGATTATTACACTCTTCACTGACTTCTAATCGTTTCAACAGAAGAATCACTCAAAAGATATCCGCTATATTTTGGTCTCCATGAGAAAATACATGTGAATTTCAAATCTTTGGTGCAATCAGTAATTTCCCAAAGTATCAACAGTAGACATCTACAACACACAAAATAGATGAGATGCTATACGCATTTTGTTTACATTAAAAAAGAATTGCAAACAAATGCGCTAAAAACTACATGTCAAAACACCATCCTATAGCAGGGTGATTTTGTTTTTTAAAACTACAAAACCCATCCTTTTTATTCATCAGGAATAAGGGGAAGTAAGGATATATACAACAACAACAACATATCCATTTAAGTCCCACAGATGAGGTCCGGAGAAGGTAGAGTGTAATAGAGAAGTTGTTTTCGGAAGACCCTAGGCTCAAGTAATACATATCAAAGAAGATTCAAAAGGAGAAAATGTTAAATTTGTACGACATCACTTTGTTTAAATTTGACTAAGTCTGCAGTAGGCTAATTTTTAGCTACAAACTGTTAAACTGTTAATTTTTTTTTACGTTATTGTTTTTCTGGTAGCAGATAGTTCTTCCTAAAGTTTAGGAGAGTTGGGTTAGTGCAACTTGTTAGTGGTTTAGTTGTTTTATGAGTCTATCTCTGTTATTTAAAGGGTCATTAACAGATAATAAAGAAAATTAAGCGTTGTCAACATTTTTTTTCTTAAAAGCTTCCTCTTACGGCAGACTCTTCTATTGAACTTATTGTTTTCATAAAGTTCATCATTTGGTATCAGAGCTAGGTCGTTCTTTCGAAAATCACTCACTGCAGCTTTTCCCTGTGTGTTTTGGTTTTCCTTTCTTTCTGTTGACAGAATGACAGACCTACAAGCTGTCGGCGGTATGAAAAAGCTCAACAACAAGTACAATACATGGTCCACTTGCATAATGTCTTATATGCAAGGGCAAGATCTGTGGCAGGTTGTGAATGTCAACGATGTGACACAACCAGAAGCAGAAGATGCACACAGCACGTTGCGTAAGTGGAAGATAAAAGCAGGGAAGGCTATGTTTGCTTTGAAGACAACCGTGGAAGAGGATGTGCTAGAGCACATACGAGATGCCACCACGCCAAAGCAGCTTGGGATGCATTCGCCAAGCTTTTTCCAAAGAAAACTGATACAAGGCTCCAGCTCTTAGAGAGTGAATTACTCTCAATAGGACAACACAAAATGACAATTGCACAATATTTTCATAAGGTGAAGATGCTATGTCGAGAGATTTCAGAATTAGATCCACAAGCTCCAATTGGAGAGAGCAGGATGAAGCGGATCATTATCCATGGTCTAAAGCCTGAATATAGAGGCTTTATTGCTGTTGTACAGGGATGGCAAAATCAGCCGTCACTTCTGGAGTTTGAGAATTTGTTAGCAGGTCAGGAAGCCTTGGCAAAGCAAATGAGTGGAGTTTCACAAAAAGGCGTGAAGTAAGCGCTCTACATCAACAAAAGCAGAGGAAACTCCAAGCAGTATAATGCAGGTGGATCAAAAAGAAATGATGAAAAGGCAAAACATCATCAGGAATACGGAAGCCATCGTCCAGAGGGAGCTTCAAAGAATCAATGGGGCAAAAACAAGAGGTTTGAAGGGAAGTGCCAAACTGTGGAAAGAAGGGCCATAAAGCAAAGTTTTGTTGGTTCAATAAAAGGTCTGTTGAGAGCAATGCTGCTGCCACTTCTGGGCAAAAGGAAAACAGTGAAGATGTCTGGGATGCAGAAGCACTCTTTGCCGTTGAACAAGAGGAGTTGGCCTTTACAGTAACAACCTCTAAGCAGATTGACTACGAGAATGATTGGATTGTTGATTCTGGATGCTCAAACCATATGTCTGGCGCTAAGGAGAAGCTGCAAAATCTGTCCGAGTACAAGGGAAGCCGTGAGGTGGTGACAGCCAACGACACAAAATTACCGATAGCTCACATCGGTAAGGCTGTAGTGTCTCCAAATAATTGTGCTGATCTGATGCTGCTCCAAAATGTGAATCATGTACCAGGTATGAAGAAAAATCTTCTTTCGGCAACACAATTAACATTTTCAGGTCACTTTGTTCTGTTTGGTTCGCAAGATGTAAGGATATTTCATGATTTGGAGATTAAAGAAGAGCCAATAATGAAGGGACAAAGATTGAATTCTGTCTATGTAATGTCGGCAGAAAACGCATATATAGACAAGACAAGGAAGAATGAAATGGCAGACTTGTGGCATTTGCGGTTGAGTCACGTTAGCTACTCAAAACTTAGTGTCATGATGGAAAAGTCAATGCTGAAGGGTCTTCCTAAACTTTCAGTAAGGACAGATGTAATTTGTGCAGACTGTCAGTATGGTAAAGCGCATCAGTGGTCATATGAGGAGTCAAAATATAAAGCCAAAGAACCATTAGAATTAATTCATTCTGATGTGTTCGGACCTGTCAAGCAAGGGTCTGTTGGTGGGATGAAATATATGCTGACATTCATTGATGATTTTTCCAGGTATGTGTGGATTTATTTTTTAAAGGAAAAATCTGATACCTTTTCAAAGTTCAAAGAATTCAAAAAGGTTGTTGAAGCAGAAGTTGGTAAGAAAATTCTTTGCCTGCGAACTGACAATGGCGGGGAATATACTTTATATGAATTTTCTGACTTCCTTCGAGAGTGTCGAATACGTCATCAATTCACATGTCCAAACATGCCACAACAAAATGGTATAGTGGAAAGAAAGAACAGACACCTAGCAGAAATTTGTCGAAGCATGCTTCACGCGAAAAATGTCTTAGGACAATTTTGGGCAGAAGCTATGAAGACTGCAGCTAATCTGATCAACAGACTTCCGCAACAAAGGTTATGTTTTCTCTCACCCTTCAAAAAATTATGGAATATGAAACCTTCAGTCAGCTATTTTTCGTGTTTTTGGGTGTGTATGCTATGTATTTGTACCTAATCACTTACGTAGCAAGATGGACAAAAAGGCTATTAGGTATATCTTTGTAGGGTATGACAGCCAAAGAAAAGGGTGGCGCTGCTGTGATCCAACAACTGGGAAGTGTTACACTTCTCGGAATGTAATATTTGATGAAGCTTCTTCATGGTGGTCTTCAGATAAGGAACTGATGGCAGATTCAGATGCTCTAAAAGATGTATTGGGCTCGTCTCATATCCAATTGAGTATAGATGAAGCTGAAGACGAAGCTAATGAAGATAATGGTGAAGAAGGTGTGACTCGAAATCCTTGGCAAACTGGTTTTGTACCAACAACCAAGTGAAGAAGGTGAGTTTAAATGGAGCAAACACACACCACCTACACTTAAAAGGTCAACAAGGATCAGAAAGCAAAATTCCAAGTATGCCAATGCTGCCATAGTAGAAGAAGAAGATGAAAGCAGAAACTATTGAGGAAGCATCCCAAAATCAGGAATGGAGTAAAGCTATGGGGGAGGAAATTGATGCACTAGAATTGAATCAAACTTGGGAGCTCGTGGCAAAGCCAAAGGATGTCAAGCCTATTTCTTGTAAATGAATTTGCAAGATAAAGCGTCACACAAATGGATCGATTGAAAGGCACAAAGCTCGTCTTGTAGCCTGGGGTTTTTCTCAGCAATATGGACTAGATTATGATGAAACATTTAGTCCAGTGGCAAAGCTTACTACAGTTCGAGTTCTACTTGCACTTGCAGCTAGTAAGGATTGGAGGTTGTGGCAGATGGATATAAAAAATGCATTCTTGCACGGAGAGTTGGATCGGGAGATCTATATGTGTCAACCAATAGGTTTTCAGAGCAAAACTCATCCTGAGCATGTATGTAAGCTTCGAAAGGCTCTCTACGATTAAAGCAAGCGCCAAGGGCATGGTATGGTAAGATTTCTGAATTTCTTACTCAAAGTGGTTATTTAGTAGCACCATCAGATTCTAGTCTGTTTGTGAAAGACGTTGGCAGAAAACTAGCTATTGTGCTAGTATATGTGGATGATCTAATCCTAATAGGAGATTGTGAAGAAGTAGTTCTCCAAACTAAGAAGAATTTGTCAATCCGCTTCCAGATGAAGGAACTCGGACAACTCAATCATTTTCTTGGCTTGGAGGTTGATCGCTGAAGAAGGAATCTGTTTGCATCAACAAAAATACTCCAAAGATCTCTTGAGGAAGTTTGGGATGGTCAATTGCAAACCAATCTCAACACCACTGGAGCCAAATGCTAAGTTGTGCTCTCACGAAGGGAAAGACTTGGAAGATGCAACAATGTATCGGCAATTGGTAGGTAGTTTGATCTACTTAACTTTAACAAGACCCGACATCTCTTATCCAGTTAGTGTTATGAGTCGGTACATGCAAAATCCAAAGAAGTCTCATTTGGAAGGAGTTCGTCGAATCTTGAGATATGTGAAAAGTACACGTGGCTATGGCATTCTGTACAGAAAAGGTGAAGACTGCAAGTTATTTGGTTATTGCGATGCGGACTATGCAGGAGATCATGATACTCAACGCTCAACTACTGGATATGTATTTATGCTTGCGTCAGGAGCAGTCTCATGGTGCAGCAAAAGGCAGCCAACTGTGTCTTTATCAACAACAGAAGTGAAATATCGAGCAGCAGCAGTTGCAGCTCAAGAATGTACATGGCTCATACGGTAGATGAAGGACTTACAACAGTCTGTGGACTATGCAGTGCCTTTATACTGTGATAAGCTTTGGAGCATACTAAAACAGAACGTCAAATTGCAGACTTGTTCACAAAAGGTCTAACGGCCAACAAGTTGGAAAGTTTCTGCCAGCAGCTAGGTATGGTTAAGACTGGAAGTTGATGTCGAGAAGGGGTGTTAAATTTGTACGACATCACTTTGTTTAAATTTGACTAGGTCTGCAATAGGCTAATTTTTAGCTACAAATTGTTAGGCTGTTAAGTTTTTTTTTTACGTTATAGTTTTGCTAGTAGCAGATAGTTCTTCCTAAAGTTTAGCAGAGTTGGGTTAGTGCAACTTGTTAGTGGTTTAGTTGTTTTATGAGTCTATCTCTGTTATTTAAAGGGTCATTAACGGATAATAAAGAAAATTAAGCGTTGTCAACATTTTTTTTTTCTTAAAAGCTTGCCGTAAAAGCTTCCTCTTACGGCAGACTCTTCCATTGAACTTATTGTTTTCAGAAAGTTGATCAGAAAAGAGAAGGAATAAAGACATAGTACTTAATTTATGTATTTGTCAAACCAACCTTAACAACCTCGTCCAGTCCTCTAGCTTCTGTTAACTTGGCACTCTTGTCTTTCAAGACGCTGGCTACTAGGAAAACTGAAATTGGGAGGGGAGCTTCTGCATCTTTACTTCCACTTCTCATGTTCTCTCTCTCATATTTACCATACTGACGTATTGACTTAACTTTTGCTCGTTCAGATTTTTCAGCAGTCAAGTCAGGGTCTTCATACATGAAAAACAACTCCGGATCATATTCCAGAGACCACATCATCTGTTGGAAAATGGGGATAAACCACGCAAAGAGAAAATTTAGAGAATACGAACATCATGGCTAAATCATAACTTTGAGAGAGGGGAAATTTTCCAGTGGTTTCGAAGGCATCCAGTTGCAAAGCCATCTAAATAACAGCTGCAGATCAGGAGATGAATCTTACCTCCCAAAGATATAACGAATCAGCAAAAGAAAATTCTCTACGGAACAAAACCATGAGCATCCGGAAAGCAAACACGTAATTACCTCCACCTAATGTCTCTGTGGACCAAGATCACAAGGAAATTCAATGACATTTTTCACAAGATGAAGAAAAAAAAAGAGAGAATCACTGACTACTTTTCTCTTTTTCTTTTGGAAACTGGTAATTTATCACTGACTACTTTTGATAATTAAAAATTGGCATAATATATAAATATGCACTTTTAAACTTGGCTTCAGTTGACAGCTAAGCCCTCCAACTATGAGTGTGCACAAGTAGACACTTGTATAAAATTGAACAAATAGACACATGCATCGTACGTGGCATAATATATATAAGACATGACATAGGACATAAATTGCCATATAAAATGTCATGTAGGAAACATGTATCTATTTGCTCAATTTTATACAAATTAAAGTGAGTACTTGCGAACAAACGAAGTTGGAGTGCATAGATGCTAGTTGAATCCAAGTTAAAGGGCACACTTATGTATTATGCCTTAAAAATTTATACTGGAAGAGGATATCACTGAGAGACAGTTCACAAAAGACGTCAAATTCACTGCAAAGCTTGTCCTTTATCAAAGTCTGAGTGCAGGTATGAGACACTTGCAAGTTTCTAGGTGAAATGGGGTTGCAGATGAAAAATGTCTAGGACATATGGTATGGTGCATCATTAACTCTTTTGAATACTCCACTACCAGGACAAATTTTGCATCAATATGAATAGTTGTACATGAAAAAAGAAGTAAAATTCGATAGTGGACTTGGTAATTAAGAATAAAGTAGAGAGGTGGTACCTAAGTGCTGGTGAAGTTTGGGATCGATAACTTGAGTTATTGATGCTATATTACTTAGCTGCGCCTCCACTCCAACAGAATTCCCAGTAGATCTGAAGTTTTTTCTCTTTGAAATTGAACAGAGAACTTAGTATTAGCATTAGCCACAGTAATTACGAAATATATAGCATATGTCAACATCAGCAACTGAAGATGTAAACTATAAATGTCTATCTATAAGCACATAATTAAGAAATGAAGATTCAGTATCCCGGTGATATAACAGCAAGCAAATTGATCATGCAAGAAATTTTCTAGCTCATCTATGTTTCCCAGACATATATCATGAGTAATATTGTGGTATAGTAAGATATTCTTCTAATATATTATTGTTTCTGCCCTCTATTAGTATGAGTAGTATTATGATCTCAGAAGAAACTTCATCTAAAATATATAGGATGAAGGATTTGCCTTGATTTTAGGTATGGTTGCCAATGGAACTGCCGGAATCTAAGAACGGCAAGGCTAGATATCAAAAGGATAAATGAACACAAATTAGTGTTTCTTTCAGCTCTGTGGAGAAGATTAAAGCTTAATGGAATTTCAAACCGCAACGAAAAGAAACTATTTTGGTCCAAAGGGAATGTACTATGTTACTCGGACTCTTCTAAAATGTCAACAGGTACATGCCGAATCCTTCAAAAGTAAGTATACTTTTGAGGGATCTAATGCATGTGCAATATCATTTTTGGAGAGTCCGGGCAACATAGCTCTAGTTGATACATGCTATTACGATGAAAGACCTTCAATAAATCTCTCATGGGAGACATGTCCCCAACCATTTTTATATTTCTTTGGTAAAAAATACAGCGCAAAACCATTTTCATGGCAAGCATTCTGACAGACTGCGAAAATGAAATGTCCTTTTTTAATTTACATCCAGATGTATTCTGGAATTCAAGTTGAGGTAACCAAAGGAGTTCTGTCATAAAATGATGCAGGTACTCATGAAAATTCAGGAAATTACCAGCATCAGAGCTATGTGCTCATCCTCGTCAAAAATAATGACAGTTGCATGTCGGATTCTCCAAAAGTAGTACAATTTTTAAGAATCCGACACAAGTGGAGCAACATTTTTAGAGAATCCGAGCAACATAGCATCAAAGAAGTAAAACGATATTAAGATAGCACATATTAGTACAAAAAGTATCAATTCACAAAATTAGGCATATACAGGTAGCCCGAGTAAAGTATGTACCAGTCTCTTCATCATACGTTCGAAGCACCAAAATGCATCTGCTTCATCATCAAGTAGAATAATCATGGGAGAACAAAGATCACTCATTCCTGTTCAGCATTATCAAATGTTAAAATAGTTTCAGCACAAGCTAAAAGCAATAAATAAAAGATACTATAGAATAACCAACCTTGACAATAACTAACTTCTTTGTCAAACCAAGCATAAACAGCCAGAATATCCCAAAGCTTTGATAAGTTTTCTTGTTTCTCGTAAAAGACAAGTGTCCGGTCAGTACGCATCACATCCAATCCTAGCATAAATACGAACAAGGATGAAAAAAGATGCGACATACAAATAAAGAAAATAAATGTGATGATAAAGAAGAAGTGATTGCCAAATTAATAAGAAAAATCCACATCTCAAATCAATACTCGATTTGCCAAAATCAAAAAATAGAAGAATGCATTATATAGATTGGCATGATAAAAAACAAGGGCATGCAATCCGTATACATAACCAACCTATCTGGTGTAATGAGAGTTTCCACTGGATTACTTTTTTGTCGTGCTCCTTCACCATTTCAAAACCATCAGAAGGACCTGTAATTGCACAATACCAAAAAGAAAATCATCACAGTATACAACATCGAAGAACCCTTCCACCAGAAAGGAAGAAAAAGAGAAATCACACTACTTATGGACTGAACATATTAAGAATTACCAGCTTGACCAGAAGAAGTTGGTTCTTTTGCCGCAGTCACCTCTTGAAGAACTATAGGATCCAGAACAGGGTCGCCATCTTCGGTGATTATGGGTGCAGAAATAAACCGGCCACTTCCAATCAACGGGAACATCATGCGGCATTCTTCTTTCATTGCAGCATACTGTACCCTGAATGCATACGGAAATGTGTGTTGAAAATGTGATTTTGATATGGATTAGGTATTTATTTATACGAAAAGAGAGAGTTTCTTGGATGTTAACCACCCTCACTTTCAACCTGAAGGTTGTGAGTTTGAGTCACCAAGGGAGCAACAGGGTGGGGGCTCCTAGGGAGGGGTAAAAACAAATTATACCGTTTAATGGCAAAGTATTATCAAATTCACATGAGAAGATGAATTCTTCCGTTGCTGAATCATGAGAGATAGCAATGTGCATATTTTATGATGAAAAGAACGATACTCATTACGATTAGGTATACAGATATGGGTTTAAGTTTCAACACCTAGCTGTAAATTAGCATCTCGTACAGGGTTTTATCATCTGGACGAAATGATGGGATAAATTAATGATGTGAATATTCCATATGGAGAGGTTTGTAATGCCTAGATCTCGGAAGCAGCTGAAAACAAACATGTTTGTGTCACCTCCAACAATAAGTTCTATTGTAATCCCACAGTGACTCACTAAGGATGATGAAGCGCATAGTTTGAAAAAATTTAATTATTGTCTGGATATATTTATACTTGCTTAGTAAAGAAAGTAAAATACCTTCGACGTTGTCGTAATTGCTCTCGTTCCTCAAATGTGCTCTTTGGATCATAACAACCCAGTAAGAACTCCCACACTTCACCTCTAATTGATGGATGAATTCCCTAAAAGCCACAAATACTCAATACTTAACATTCTGTTACACTGATGAAAATGATAAAAATGCAGATTTGCAATATTCCTAAATCATATGGCACATAAACCAAAAGTAACTTTAGTATCATGAAGCTAACCTTACCCCACGACAAATTCGACTAAGTATTTTGCCCATGTCAAGATAACCTTCCGGGGTAAATGCAGCATGCCATCTCCTTGAACTTAGGGTTCTCCCAACCTGAATAAGTGGATAATAAGATAATAAACATGAGGCAAAACATTAGAAATGAAGGGTGAAAAGGACTCAATTTAATCCATCAACCAATCATGCATCAATTCCGGACCAAGTTTAGTTCGTTATATGAATCCCCTTCCTTATGATCTATACTGGCTCATTCATTGCAAAGTAACTGAGAAGTTATCTCCAACTAGAGGTTCGTCAAATGTCAGGATTATCTTTTCATTGAGATACAACTAAATGTTTTGATCCGATTACTAGGATAGATTGCCTTTGCACATAGAAAAGAAAATCAACAAAAAACAACTCGAATATGAAATTGGATATTAGAAAACTATGTTTAGCGTAACTAGGAGTATTTTAGTTTTCTAGGACATTTAAGATTAGTACTTAAAATGATAACAAAATTCTTGGTCTATTCTGTTGTTATATTTCTTGTCATCCCCCTAGTAATATTTTTGTATCCTTGTTATTCCATGTTTACACCGGATTTTGGTAAGGGGGCTTTACCCTTGCCCCCTGAAGATTATATGGTAAAATTATGACTTATGAGCACTCTTGAAATCAGTCTACACCATTTAAGTAGAGTGAAAACACCCACTGTTGTAACAAGAGAAATTCTAGACTGATTTCCACCACATGTATTCAGTATTTAGAGGATTAACCATAAATTGGCTAGCTAAGATGAGCTTGAATGGAGAAACATGGATAGTACAACAACAACATACCTAGTGGAATCCCACAAGTGGGGTCTGGGGAGGATAGAATGTACACAGACCTTACCACTACCTCTTCGAGGTAGAGAGGCTGTTTCCTGGAGAGACATGGATAGTGAGGATACATATAGCCAACTCCAACTTGCTTGGGATTGAGTCGTAATAGTTGTTGTTATTAGTCCACACTACATAGTACAATCAAAATAACTGAGAAACTGATGATCTTTCCTAGAGATCACGCCAGCAATTCGTGAAATGTTCCTCACAGCTCCTAACTATAGAAAAGTCATCCCGGTTGCATTTTCTTGATCAGTGAATTCAATAATTGAGAGAAGCCAAATATTCTTCGACAAGATTAAAGGAACCGACAGACAAGAAATTTGACTTGCAGGCAGTAGCTTCTGGAGCATGAACCTCAAAACTCAACTTCCTAGTCAACTTCCTTCCACATAATTTTAGGAATTAAGGTTTAGACATGTTGATAACTTTACTTTCATCTGAATCCATAAACTCATATATAAACAAATCTACTAAAATTACAAAAAATAAAATCTTTAGACATATAATTGGTTGAACTCATCTAACTGATAATATGTTTCTAGAAAAAAACCAATTACCTTGATTCTAAACTTGGTTTCAGGAACATCATCAGCACATTCAGGACGCACCTGTTGGTGAATATACCACAAATTACAATTGAAAATAAAACAAATATTCAGACCATCTTGGTAGAGCATAATACCTGATAGAATGAATCAGTAGAAGCTCCATGGTTCCTCCACATGGTTCAAATATTTTCCTACCTTGGAAGTTCCTCAAATCAACAATTCAATACCCAACAACCTTCATCAAGAATCTCAACAAGTGGGGACCTACCTATTATTGTACCTTTTGATGCTTAGCTGGTTGGGCTTTAAACACAGAGATAAAGGAAAAGTGTAGAAAAAGTTCTTCATTTAAAACAAAAAAAAGTGATTTTTGTTGTTATGTTTCAGAGTAGGCGGGCGGGGGCCGGGGGTGTCGTGTTTCCAAATTGTGTAGTGGGTCGTGGATTGGTCTGTTTGACTGAGAAATCAAACGTGGGTTTGGGGTCAACTCAAAGGGAAGAACTTTTTCTTTGATTTTTGATACTACTCCAAAAATAAAAATGACTGTCTTGGCTTTATTTTATTGGCCTGTTTTAAGTTGTTAAAAAGTCGATTTTTTAGGCTATTGTGATATTCCCCATTTTCTCCTTCTTTCTTGTTCAAACATTGTGCTTCACTATTTTTTTATCTGTATTTTTGTTCCTGGCAGGTTCACCATTTGTTGTTGGCATGCATACTTGCTTGTTTTTTCTTTATTGTCTGTTATTTTATTGTACATACATTTTATTCAATCGTTCTTCTTCTTTCTATATTTTTGCATTTGTGTAGTACTTACATACTTGTTCATTATTACTGTTTTGTATTTCGATATTTTCGGTATACCCAGGTTCTATATTTTCTGCCCATTGTTGTGGACTGCTTGTACATGTTTGGACTATTAAAGTATTCCTATATTTTACTATTGTTGTATATTGTTGTACGTTGTTGTTATATATTGTTGTATATTGTGTTATATTATTGTAAATTGTTGTATACTTATTACTTAGCATATTATTTGTTGGAAAAATTACTTAGCATATTGTTGTTGTATTGTTGCATATTGCTGTATTTTGTTGGAGTCTTGTTTATTACTGTTGCATAGTACTATTTGTGGGTAGTTTGTTGGTATTGTTTAGTATTCCTTTTTATAAAATTACTGGTGTAT
Organism: Solanum sejunctum; assembly: GCA_025642045.1. Classification (NCBI taxonomy): domain Eukaryota; kingdom Viridiplantae; phylum Streptophyta; class Magnoliopsida; order Solanales; family Solanaceae; genus Solanum; species Solanum sejunctum. The sequence goes on along the minus strand of JAOTQJ010000011.1, from coordinate 277,844 downwards.
AGTACTGTACTTGTTATTCTTTATTGTGACCTGTACTTATTTGTAGGGATTATTAGTTTTATAGTTTAGTGGTATCAGGAGATAATGATGGACTAGGGTCATGTCGTTGGTCGGGGTCGGAGGTAAGGGGTAGGGGTGGCAAGAGGGTCACGAGCTTATTTAAGTTAAGGATAGCATCGTGGAATATAGGGTGACTAACAGGGAAGTCCATAGAATTAGTAAAATATTTTAAAGGAGGCATGTGTGTCCAGGAGACCAGATGGGTAGGCACCAAAGCATGGGACGTGGATGGGTTTAAGCTGTGGTACTCAAGTGGTTCTAGGTACAGAAATGGTGTAGGTCTCCTAGTAGACGAGAATCTTAGGATTCTGTGGTTGAGGTTAGGAGGATTAATGATAGGATGATACTTATCAAACTCGTGTTTGGTAGTGTAACACCCCACATTTTACATGTACTAATAGTATGGGAATAAATCTTGGTATGGCTTGGTCAAAGTAGCGTCAATTCTTGAAAGTGCTTGATTCTCGTGTTAATGGGTGATATGGGCGTCTAATGCTTATGA
>JAOTQJ010000011.1:250528-263266 GCA_025642045.1 Solanum sejunctum | reverse complement strand
ATGAGGATCCGAGTTGGATAAAAAAAATTAAGTTTACAAAATTTAAATTTTTTGTAAAATAATTTTAAAATTTTTAATTTTTTTTTTGTAATTTATGTAAAAAAATTTAAATTTTTAAATTTTTTTATAATTTTTTGTAATTTATGTAAAAAAATAATTTTTAAATTTCTTTTTGTAATTTTCTGTAATTTATGTAAAAAAAATTATATTTTTTTAAAAAAATTTGTAAGGTTTTGTAATTTATGTAAAAAAATTTAAATTTTTAAAAAAATTTATAATTTTTTTGTAAAAATTATCTTATTTTTTTTTATTTTTTTTAAGAATACCACGTGTAAAATCGAAATGCCACGTGTATAGCTTTTGCTTGCGTGGACGAACGTGGCATCGCAACATTGGACGAAAAAAATACATCAGCATGAATGTAACTCATGCGCCTAGCCCAGTTAGCAACCTGTGCCTTCTTATTCAGAAATTATCAAGTTGAAGGTCATATTTGTGCAAGTTGAAAGTTTAAGTTCCAACTTGCAATCTGGTGCAAAGTTGGGGGCATATTTGGGTATTATGCCAATAAATATTTAAAAAATATGTTATACTACAGCAGCAATATATTCAGAGAAATCTCACAAGTGGGTATGACGAAAGCATAATATACGCAAACCTTACTACTGCCAAATAGAGATAGAGAGGTTATTTCTGAAAAACTCTCATCTCACAAATCAAACCCCATAAACAAAACATACTAGATATAATAAAAAAAACTACTAATAATGAAAAGATACATAAAGAATAAATAATAATTGAGATTATGTAAATTATCCAAAAAGATATTTTTATACATATGATATATAAATACAATAAAAACAATAAATATAAGACTAAAAGTACGTTATACTAATTTGTAATGTACCAATTATTACAATCTTTAAATTACCAATATCTTCATGATTAAACATGCATTAATAATTCTCACTCTATAATTTCATATATTATTAATTCACATTACAAATCTCTATATTAGAGATCCCTGCGTAATTTAGTTTTCAAGCAAATAACTCCTACTATATTTAGTTTTGGAGTAATATTATTTTTATTTTGATACATTGAATATTTAAATTTGAAATTTATTTAGTATTTGAGATAAGTATTAAAAATATCCTTAAATTTGTCACGAATTATTAGTTTCATCTTTAAACTATTGATAGGCTTAAAAACACCCCTTAACTTGACGAACTAAGCTTTAATACACCTTCGAACTTGACACAAATTATTAATTTCATTCCTAAACTATTGATATGGTTAAAAACACTCTTCAACTTGACAAAGTAAGCTTAAATATACTCTCAAACTTGGCACAAATTATTAGTATAGTTCCTAAACTATTAATAGACTTAAAAACATCTCCCCTCCTCCCCCCAACTTCATGTATTTCTGTAACTTATTAAATTTTGATTTGAAACTTTGTGGAGCTTCATTTGCTGCCATATTTTTACAATCTCAAAATCTTCTTACGAGATTATAATCCGACCATAAAATTTTAACGTTGCCGAAAGTCCACGTTGACAAAAAAAGTAATCATAACAAAAAAAAAATAGGAAAAGAAGGAGAATTAAGGAGAAGAAGAAGGATATTCTAGTAGTTTGCTAATTAAAAGTTGCACGATTTTTTTTTATATATATAAAAAAGAAAAATAGGCTAATGTGGTCTTTTTTAACCCTTCACGCATTTTAAATTGTATTCACTTGTTATGTCATGTGGCATGGAGGGGTGTATCTAAGCTTAGTTCGTTAAGTTGATAGGTGTTTTTAAGTCTATCAATAATTTAGCGACCAAATTAATAATTTGTGTCAAGTTCGAGGGTGTACTTAAGCTTAGTTTGTCAAGTTTTGTCAAGTTGAGAGTGATTTTAAGCCTATCAATAGTTTAGAGACAAAATTAATAATTCGTGACAAATTCTAGAATATTTTTAACAATTCTCTCAAAGTATTTTGAGGCATGATAAGAGCCTCAAATATTGGCCTTAGAAAATCTCTGAATTCACTAAAAATATTTCTAATTTTTGTCCTTAATTTTTAAAGTTGATAAATAACAATATATTTTCTTAATGTCTTTTTATATAATAAAAGTACAAAATTATAATTTGTCACATGAAAGTGACTGCACAATTGAACTTTCATCATCAATTAAAATGATCAAAATAATTATTGTTAGATTCACAAATAAACTAACATTTTAGATTTCTAGTAAAATAACAAAATATATTTTTATTAAATTTTTAAATTTCACCCATTATTATATCAAAATAAAGTTACAAAAACTATTTGTCTCCTTCAAAGTAAATGAGCTTTTGTATAATTTTCATTTCCCCTCCGTCTCTCGAGTACTAGATTTTATTTTATTTTATTTTGAGAAAACAAAAACATAAAAAGAGACCTTTAAACAGCAACTGTCGGTCAGTGTCCAGTTGCCATAAAACTTTGAAATTTAATTTGAATTTATAATAAATTATAGAACAATGAATAGGTGTTTTGTTTTATTTTTTTCATTTCAAATTATTCATAAAAAATGAAATCAATTCCACATTCAAAGTCATATACAATTCTAATTTTCACATATTATTTTTTTATCTTGAACTGTTTTTTTAATTTCACAATAAATATGGCCAAATGTCCAAGAACTCTCAGGAATCTAAAATATCTTAAAAAGAAAGAAATCCTTCGAAATTTATAATCTAAAGTATTTTTTCAATTATTAATCACTATAAATAAAAAGGTTATTATTAAATTATTTTAAATTTAAAAAAAACACTCATTTCATTTTTGTAAATTATTTTGGTACATTTTTCGAGAGTTAATTTGACTAATCTACAAAATCATATTAGATTATATTAATTCGATATTTTCAAATAAAAAATTATATTAAAAATACTATAAATTATAATTTTTATATCAATATGAATATATCTCTTACAAGGATAGTCAAAGACTACAATAATAACTTACTCAGTAAAATCTAAGGAGGATACATCACAAAGATAAAGAAATTATTTTCAAAAGGATCAATCAAAAACTCTTATAAAAAAATAAAGAAAAAGAATCAAAAATACCCTCAAATTATTGAAAATGGATCACATATACCCTCCATTTTATTTTGACAGTAAAAATACTCTTGCCATTAGCAAAAGAAACCACAAATACCCTTATTAATAGTTGGGGTCGATATGAAATATAATATGGCGTTCACGTAAGATATAACCCCCATCTAGGATATCTAACTAAGACACTTTCTCTTCCAAATGTTTTACAAATCCATCCAGAGCTCCAAATCGACGCAGTGTCTTGGCTTTATTAATTTCAGTGTTCAATCGACAAAATGCCTCTCTTCCGGATGCCACAACACATCTTTAATGAGATGAAAGTAATAATATTTTAGGGGCTCTAAACATTTGGGAGAGAAAGTATCTAGTTAGATATCTAAGCATCTAATATAAATTTATTAAATATAAGGATATTTATAATCTCTTTTGCCAATGATAAGAGTATTTTTAGTACTAAAATAAAATAAAGGATATATATAATTCATTTTCATTAATTTAAGGATATTTTTGACCCTCCCTCCCCAAAAAAATAATGATGACAATTAATAAAAGAACAAAATGAATATGTTTGAAAAAAAATGAAGGTAAACATAACAACAGACAAGAGAGTGGAGTACTATATATGAGCAACACACAATTGGGTTACTGCTGAAGAAGACAATGAATTTGTTGGTCCAACAATCACCTCCAATTTTGCTTCAATCACAATATCCCTCAAAACCCAGGTAAAAGACTTCTCAACAATTCTATTCTCTAATTATTCTGTTAAAACAGTACCCTTTATGGTTGTTCACACACAATTAGTAAAGCAAATTCTAAATTTTGAAGAATTAGTACTGAAATCAGACCCACTATTATAGTAATACTCACTTTAGAAGGAAAGAGAAAGCTTAAATTTGAAATGCCATAACCAAGGGAAGAGTGTCGGATTTTACTATTTAGTGAGTTTGTTTGACCCCTTTTTTAATTGTAGTTTACTACAACTAATAATCCCTACATTTTTTAGAGAAAAATGACCTAGTTTGATTTAATATGAAGTTTAAGAAAATAAAAAAAAATAAATTTGATTCTGTGGTTGTAAATTAAAGTTGTGTACAATGTATCAAAATGTCGTTTAATCTTGTGACTTTAAACATGCCACGTAGAAAGTTTAAATTACAATATTGCCAAAAATGAAAGATGTCATCTTTTTTGAAATAAACTAAAATAGAAAGTAGGTCATTCTTTTTTTAAACGAAGTAGTCTGTTTGCCAAGTTTTCAAAATCTTCTTGTTTGGAGAAATGCTTTTTTTTGAAAAAAAGAAACTTGCGGAGAGTAGCGATTTGTGTTTGATCAAAAATGCCAATGTTAGAGCAGCAGTTTGTGTGGCTACTACTAAGTACTCAGGGTTTGTTTGGTAGCTGTTTAGGAGAACTATTACATATTAGATTCATAAGTAATATACCATGTATGGTATTTGATTAGGACTATGTATAGAACTGATACAGTATTTGTTTTGCAATGTACAAATCTGCATAACTAATACATATAAAAGATAAGAGGGATCTTATGTATAATTTTATGCAAGATAAAAATGAAATAATTAATACATGAATAATTAAATCTTGCATAACTAATCTTTGTATAAAATAATACATAAGTTTCCTCATAACTAATTCTGTGTCACTAATTACTATATTACTCTAACCAACTACCGAAAACCCCCTTATTTTTTCCCTAAAAATCTTGGTCAAATTTCAAATACCCAACTCTCTAAAATAAGCACTTTTTAGCTTTTCAAAAGTTTGGCTTGACAGGCTCCCGACCAAGTTGGAGTCGCCTATATAAATCTTCAACTTGATCACGTTTCTCCATTTAAATGTTGATACTAAAAGGAACCTTTTCATTAGTTTCTCAAGTATAGATTTTGTTGCTTTTTTTAATACCATTTTGTGCATCCATTGTGCATAATAAATGAGTGAATTGCTTATCCACTGAAGGGAAAATATATATTCTTTTTAACCAACATCCTAAGTCTTATTAACCAACCACCTTTTTAGTTAATGGTTAGGAGCTTCATTTCCTTTTCTTTTTATGATGCGAGTTTTCTGAAATTTGGGAGGTAATATTATTTGCTAGCTTAGTTGATACCATGATCTGATTGGATAAAGAGTAGCGATGACACAAGAATGGGCATTAGGATACATCCTCAAGCATATAAATAGAAATAGTTTATCATGATGGTGGTGTGGCTATAGGGTCTTCTTAGCATCAAAGGATTGAAAGTTGCTCGATAAGATGTGCATCAGAAAGTTGCTCGATAGGATGTGCATCATACAAGCACCACGCTTGTGGCCAGCTCGTCACTGAAAAGGGTTGAGAACCATGAGGTCTCAGGTTTTTGAATTTATTGGTGACAAAAATACTAGGTGATTTCTTCTCTGGTGGATAGAGTTATCCGGTACCTGTGCTAGTTGGAAGAGTACGTACCCATGCAATTAATCCTATTTCAGTACATGAAACTCCTCTTTAATGAAGTTACACTGCTGAATATAAAGTAGGTCCTATAGGGTGTTTCCTTTTCAGATACCTTGTGGTGTCTTTGAGGTGTAGTCCAATAGAAGACGTTGGTTGTTATCTATTCTTTTGTGCAGCGATCAATAACCTAAAACTGGCCAAGCAGGTAATGCATTCATCTTACTTTTCATATTATATTTATATGGCTGATGTTTTCTTAAAGATCCTTTTTCCTTCCAATCACATTCCCATTCTTCATTAATGAGGATTGTTCACCGGTCCTTGTAGGGGGGTGCCTGGGAAAGTGGTGTCTGCCTGCTTCACTGAATGTTCTATATCTAGTAAGGTTGAGATTAGACATGTCATTTCAGGTCTTGCCGCATCAATCCTATATCTCTCTCAAAGTACCCTGGTTAGTATCTTCACTGTATTTTCTTACTCCTGATATCCTAAATAAAGTGGTACTGCACGTTGATTTGATAGAATGGTTTTGGGGAATGCTTTCTTTTGCAAATTAACTTAAAAGTGAAAATTCCAGAAATATTTGTCAGACTTTCAAGCATATATCTTCATCCTCTTGGTAGGCTTTTGCAGCAGATCTTCCTCATTACAACAGTGTGTTCCAACTTGCGAATGCCGCAGACAGCATGCCAACACTTCCTTTGGAGAAGGGAAATGATGGGGGAAGTGGAAAGCTGATGATGATGCGAGGCATGACAGCAAAAGACTTTGATCCAATCAGGTATTCTGGAAGATGGTTCGAAGTAGCTTCCCTTAAACGTGGATTTGCTGGTCAAGGTCAAGAAGATTGCCATTGCACCCAGGTGAACGTTGAGGGTTTTAACATCCGAAGTATTGCTGCCTTCATTTCTTGTATTTTGAAGATATTTTGGGTTCCTTGGTTCTTAGACATTCGTACTTGAAGATGTCTTGTTTGGCATAATCTGTCTTTATTCCAAATTATTTCAGGGCATTTACACTGTTGATATGGCTGCACCTGCTATCCAAGTAGACACATTTTGTATTCATGGAGGACCCGATGGCTACATCACAGGCATAAGGGGAAGGGTTCAATGCCTAGACGAGGAGGAGAAGGAGAAAAATGAGACTGATCTAGAAAGGCAAGAAATGATTAGGGAGAAGTGTTACCTTAGGTTTCCAACACTGCCGTTCATCCCCAAGGAGCCTTATGATGTGATTGCAACTGATTATGATAACTTTGCACTGGTTTCTGGGGCTAAAGATAAAAGCTTCGTTCAGGTAATCAATTCTTTTGGTTTTAATTGCTCCCATGAATCGAAGAATATTTTATTTTCCTCCAATGTGTGAAAATACCTCCTTAACATAAGCTTCTCCTAGTTTTTGCATTTCTCGTGATCGGAACAGAGCACCTCACACAGAAATCATGACCCTATTTCTTCTTTATCACAAATTACTTTTCACATACTGGTTCACCATAGCATGGGGCTTATGTTATTGATAAATGTCAAACAAAAACCTATTTGAGAGTTCCAATATTGTTTTTCATCATTTTAGGTGAAAAATAACAATAGTCGTTATCTGTTTGACTTGTAAGTGATGAAGCTTTATTAATTCGCACAAGAAGGGTGCTGATATGTACAGCTTTTCAATTACAAAATGTGGCATAACTATAGTAGTTATATTATATCAAATGCTATTGCTGATTATACCTTCAAGTCAATGAAATATCCCCAACTAAGCCAAGCCATAATAGGGAGCTGTCGAAGAAGTCCCTTATCGGTTAATTATGGGATGGTGTGATCTCTTGATATGGCTTGGGTAATCCTGACCTCTTAAGCTAGCTTCTGGGGATGAGTCAGACCCAGCGGCGGAGCCAGCATTTTCGTCAAGGGTGTTCATATTTTTAGAACATGGGTGGGTCATTTTTGTATCGAGAGTGTTCAACAATTGATATATATCAAAATATCTATATTTAACCTATTTATTCAAAAAAGTGTTCCAACAAAGGGGTGTTCTCTGACCACCCTTTTGTGAGAATGTAGCTCCGCCCCTGGTCAGACCCAAGATCCCATACAGCCAATCCCCTGGGACCTTCTGATGGTATGTGAGGATATTTTAAATAGCATTAGCATAGGTGTACAGGTATCACACGATGGGCTATTGTGTGATTTGGAGATATGTTTTATAATTATGGTATGATGTGAACTAGGATAGTGTAATGTATTTGTTGATGTTAGGGCTTGAATGGCCGGATCTAGTGAACAATACATGGGTTCATCCCAAGCCCAGTATTTTTGCCTCGTACCCTGTATATATGTTAAGATGTGCACTAAATAACAGATGATAGATTTCAGATTTAGTAAATCAAATGTCTATGGTATGATCCCAAACTTGAACCCATAATGTTCAAATCCTGTATCTACCTTTAAGTGCGTGAATGTGTAGTATTATTATAAGAATGCTAGAAGAAGCATTTGTGATTATAAAAGAAGATGCAACGGTAACAACTAGGCAAATTGCCATCAATTGTTATCGGAATTCGGATCTCTTTCTCCGGTATGTATTGTATACTCTTCCTAGTTCCTCCTTGGCCCTCCTTTCACTCCTTTTTTATTAATTTATTTGTTTCTACATTATGTATCAATTTATTCAAAAACTGATTTTAATTTTTGATTCTAGAGCTTAACTGATTATATTAATTAAATTATTGTTTGCTTTTCGAAATTTTAACTTTCAAGGCAGGGGTGACTCAAGGGTGAAACTAGTAAAATCAAAGGAAAAAAGTTCTCTCTCTCTCTCTCTCTATACATATACATATACGTTTATTATCTATCTTTTACCAGAAATGTTTAGATTTTGAATTAAAATTTTCGAATTTTGATATTAATAAATGAAGTAGTTGAAAGTGCATAATGTTTCGATCACTTATCACTTTCAAAACATGCAAACTCGTAAAATGCATATTATAATGATAGTGATTATATTTATAGAGTGTTTAGTAGTCCATTTATATATACACACACACACATATATATATACTGCCTTCGTGCCATTTTATAATGCACCCTTTGACCTGAAACGGTATTTAAGGAAAAAGGAAGACTTTTGAAACTTGTGGTCTAGTGGCTTAAAATCATTTAATTAAAGGTAAAAAGGGAATTTAAAGTTAAATTGTTTCCAAGTAAAGTAAGGTGACATTCCTTTGGAACGGACCAAATAGGAAAGGATGCCACATAAAATGGGATAGAGGGAGTACACTGGTATTTATTGGTTAATTTGGTGAGTGTTGTGTTAGCTTGAGATTGTTGTCCAGTTTAAATTCAGAACCCACAAATATCAAATTCTGACTCTGCCACTGTCTAGATCAGACTTCTCTTCTTCTTGTATTTGCAATAGCCCAACCTCCTCTTCCTCTTCACACAACTCATCTACTTGACCTTCTCCTCCACATACTCTTCCTTGTTAGAATCCTTCTAAACCCTGGTACTTTTGTACATTAGTCCGTCATTTGTGTTAATTACGTAATGTCAATTGTACAATGTCCTTATTTTTCCTTTTCAATTTGATCCCAGACATATTGCTTTCATTCTCAAACAATAAAATGCACTCTTCACGTCATACGCAATCTTATCCGGAGAAAGAGAAACTACGATATCCCTATGTGAACCCAAAACTTAGTGCTTGTGCTTCACACTTTACAACCTCAGAATGAAGATTCTCATAGAAGTGGGAAACTAATTGATGTATTTGAAGGGACACTAGCAACTGCACTATTCAATCATATCTAAAGGGAAGCAAATATTGGTATTGTTCTTTTCTTTCGCATTATTTAACCAAATAAGCGGCAACAACAACATACCCAGTTGAATCCTACAAAATGGGGTCTGGGGAGGGTAAATGGGTATTAAATCGATACGCTTAAATGTTTATCTTTACAAGATGTCCAAAGTTGACTCATATTGTCCCTCTCACATACAATTGCCTGGCAATTACAATTGATTGTCCAAAATCTAATGAAATGCTACCAGACTTTCCCTCCCATCTTTGTTTTAGATAGATTGAGGATTGTTCAGATTTTTAAGAACGTCTTCTGCAACGTCTAATCCCATTAACTATCAACCCTCCTTTCAATTAGTATACTGATAAAATATACTTCATCCGAATAGTATACTTCTGATTGAACCTACGATGATCAATCTCCTGTTCATGGGGTATAGAAGGGGTTGTTGATAATACCATTCACCAATTTGAGAAACAAAAGATATAATTAAAACTCAGAAACAATCACCACAAAAGAACTAATCTATCCATTAGAGTATATGTAAATTAGGCGTGATTTCAGTTCATTCTAGTCAAATAAATCTACTATATCTTCAAAAAAACATCAAGAAGATATAAATAGTGGAGATCAACATGACAACAAAGAGAAGCGATTATCGAAACTTGATTGGAGCGGCAAATCTGTCTTCTTCTCTTCTCTTCGACCCTCTTCCATTGTTCTTCAAATTGTCGTGATTCAAAAGTAGCATCTTGGACCAACTTTCCCTGTCGAAAATGGTCTATTTATCGTGCCCATTTGATCAAGGCTTCTAGGAAGGAAAAAAGGAGCCACTGCTTATTGCTTAATTGGACACTGGAGCACTCTGGAGAGTGCTGAGTTGCCAATGTCTGGTTGGGTGCTGGGTTGCTGAGCAGATCCCTGAACAGCCCGGTTGGCTAGTTCCCTAGAATTAATCACATTATTTCTCTTTAAACGTGTAAGGTGCAGAGAGTCGTGCTGGGGCGCGAGTTCTGAATTTGCTTTCAGGTACATAAAGGAAACTCATGATACATTTCAGTTATTGGTTCATAGGTTGCTGTTATGAAATTGCTTTCCGATATTATTCATATATTACTGAAGCCTGAATTTGCAGTTTACAACTACGTAGGACATAATTTATCCGAATGACTAACTGATTGTGCTTTTTTCTTCTCCTCAATCAGATATACTCGAGGACGCCTAATCCAGGACCAGAATTCATCGAGAAGTACAAAAACTACTTAGCAAGTTTCGGATATGATCCGAGCAAAATGAAAGACACTCCACAAGACTGTGAGGTTAAGTCTACTGGTGAGCTAGCAGCAATGATGTCTGTGCCAGGAATGCAACAAGCTCTGAACAACCAATTTCCTGATTTAGAGTTGAGGCGACCTGTTCAATTCAATCCATTCACAAGCGTTTTTGATACTCTCAAGAAGCTTGTTGAGCTTTATTTCAAGTAATGAATGAAGCCATCTGAGTTTTATGACAATTATATTCCTTGTATAATGCATAGTTCTTATGACTAATGGGTGTAACACTTGATAATGCACATTGAAATATTCAATTGTGAATATCATACACTCCAGGAATATATATTTATATTTGTGTAACAATTGGATTTTTGTAAAGAAAAATACGTGATTCAACATATGTAAAATTTATTCCGAGGTCAAAGAATTCAATTAGAACTACTCATTTATTGTGAATCATTGTCATCTAAACTGTAAATACATTTATGGTTGTGGAAATAAGTACGATTTCGTATCATATTCTTTTTGAATTTCACTGTTAGGATTATGTTTTTGTTATTCAATATGTTAACTAAAAAAAAAAAAAGATTTTCTAAGAAGTTTGGTTATTGCAAGAAAAGCCCACCGTACTAAAACTAATATATATAATATATTTCAAATTACCATCACCAAATCAGAGTGGCGCAGCGGAAGCGTGGTGGGCCCATAACCCACAGGTCCCAGGATCGAAACTTGGCTCTGATAGAGAGCAAGCTTCCCAAATCCACCTTTTTTAAAAATAAATTTAACTCCGTTGCCATTATTTCACTGTTTAATTAATGAAAAAAGTACACAAATTAGATTTATTAAGCAAAATATTTATATAAATTAGATCTCCAATAACTTAATTACCTGAATTGAATCTTAGCCCAAAATAATTACGTTTTGGGACCATTTGTTGAATAGTCAATTTATTCATGCAGCCCATTAATTAGTTTGATGGGCAAATTCACCCTTTTTTACACTTGGAAAAATCCATGTGGACGTTAGAAGTGTCCCAATCCAAATATCTCTTTTTATGTAAGTATTTTTCCGTATTTGTATGATTTCTTCCCCAAAATATTGGATATTTTGATAATTCAATTAAGTTCTATTGGCGCGCTTTATGAAGTAGACTTCATTATTAGGTATATTCATTGTTGTATGTTTTTTTAGTTTTTTTTTTAAAGTATTTTTGTCATATATGCTGTTAGAATTACAAATTTTGAATTTTTTTTGAAATCTCTGATGCAATAGTTCGTATTTTTTGTTGTTGATTTTGTTCTATGGGTTGTAAAGCATTGCAAATCGTTGGTGAATGTCACGCCCCAAAGTCCCTTAGGGCGGACCAACACCCGTTGCCGATAAGGCTCGGGGAACCAACCTGTAACTATATGCGTTCTATACATATTATAAGGGGTTTCTACGTTTGACATGTCTTTAAACAGATAAACCGTGATAACAAGCTAAAAGAAAATACATACGACTAGGCCGTTGGGGCCACGATGTCTAAAGTGCGAGGCATGACTTCACTGTGCTTTACATAGTCCACAAAGCCTCTAAATAAAGAAAAACATCTAACAAGGGTCGGGACAGGCCCCGCCTCAACAAATTTTGAATAAAACATGTAAGCTCTAGCATGTACAAAGCTCCGAAGCAACCTGGAGCTTGCTGACAGCAGCTAAATATCTTTTACTCCTACTGGGGAGGTCTACTAGCACCTATACCTGCAACATGAAATGCAGGTCCCCCATAAGGGACGTCAGTACGGGATAATGTACTGGGTATGTAAGGCAGGATATACTGTATATATAAAGTAACAACTCAAACGAAAACCATGCATCTGTGGAAGATCAGAGACCACCCTTAGTTATACTGTGGAATAATGTACTTTACGTCCTTTATATCACTTTACCTTTACTGTAAAATCTGCGCACAACTGTAATCATATAACCAACTGATCAGTGGTAAACTATATCGAGATTGTCCCTATGCTAGGTTCATAATTGAACCCCCTCGGGTTCCACCCATCAAACTGTATTGGGATCGTCCCTATGCTAGGTTCATAATTGAACCCCCTCGGGCTCCACCCATC
>JAOTQJ010000011.1:208517-221481 GCA_025642045.1 Solanum sejunctum | reverse complement strand
ATGAAGTTACATTTATATATTTCTCTTTTCTTTTGATTCTATTCCCAAGATAATGACACTTTCCTATACTGTGAAGCCTATACATTTTACCCTTCCCATTTTACCCTTAATGGCTCAATCTACTTATTAATAATTTTCTTGGTCCAATTTTTTACTACATCAACATATAGTCGAATTTATATCTTTGGGACTGCTGCGTTTTTTCATTAATTAATATTTCTTATTATTCAGGTCAACAATGCACACAGTTATACTTGTATGGACCTTTACATTTTTGCAACTCCATATCGTGTGACATGGGATTACTATGCTTTATCTCGTGAACATACTCTTCAGATCAAAGAGTGGGAGTCTCAAGCTGAGTTAGAATATGTAAGTTGCAATTATTTCATAAATGGAACTTCATGGACATTAATATAAGCATCAGTTATGATGAGAGTAATATGCAAGAGTAATGGACTCTAATATGCAAATGCAGGTGAAACATAAAGGAGTCTCAATTTTCCTTATGCAGGCAGGAATGTTAGGAACCCTTTAGAGCACTATGGGTTGTTTTCCCTTTGTTCACAAACAGTGGATGGGGTGAAAACTCAAATATCGGATTTCTGAAGAAACACATGGGTGCTTCATTTGACCAACGTCCTCAACCATGGGTCAGCAACCTTACCACTGAAGACATACATTCTGGAGATTTTCTTGCAATATCAAAAATCAGAGGGCGTTGGGGTGGTTTTGAGACGTTAGAAAAATGGGTATCTGGTTCTTATGCTGGCCATAGTGCTGTTTGCTTGAGGGATGCTGAAGGAAAGCTGTGGGTTGGAGAATCTGGACATGAGAATGATAAGGTAGTAAACTTTTTTCTTTTGGCCGTCACACGATGGTACTTTTTTCATTGCTCTTTCTTTCATTGGAAGCAAATACAGATTTCTAATTATGCGGTTCCACGAACTTTTATGTTACATGCTCAACAATCATTCCAACGACAAGTATGATCGGAGGATGAAAAAGGACAAATGTGTCCCTTTTGTGTATGTCTAAAATTATCCACATATAGAATCTGATTGTTGCAAGCATATGGCTTTTGGTTCGAATTTATCATGGTGTCTGGGTTGGCTTCTCTGAGAAAAGTTGCAGTCTCTTGTTTAAGATATTATTTTTGACTTTTTGATGGGTCATAGTAACTAGTAAGGTGGAAATTTTGCCTCCATTAATAAAAATACATATGTTACATTATATAAGCTTCTTTTTGTATTACTATATTTTTACTTTTCGTATATCAATTGTGGCATAGCATTATCAAAAGTGAAAGTGCAAAAAAGCTCTAAGGTTTGTTAGGGCTGTAAGCAAGCGCAAAGCACAGATAAAGTGTGGGATTTATTGAGAGAAAGCGCAAATGGAGAAAAATCTCTAAGTTCTAAGGTTCACAAGGAAAGGTATGTCTTAGAACCTTGATGATGACATTGGGAAGCACTCAATACGTTTTGAGCCTCACTTCAGGGCTTAAGTGCATCTTTGATAACACTGTTGGCATGCATTCAGATTATGGAATTCATCAAGTTGAAGATGAAACATGCTTCTCTTCTTCTTTTTGTGCATTTAAGGTTTACTTTTTCCGACATGAGATGCAAAGGATATTAGTGTATTTCCATCGAACATTACATAGTTAGCATTATTGAGCTTTGAGAGTTGTTATGTTCTAAAAAATAATTGGGAGAACAAAATCAGTGGAGGTAAACGAAACAAAAAGAGGAAAATCTTCAAGAGTCTTAAGCTTTTCTTTTTCTCCTAGCTTCTTAGTCTCTTTCTCAGATATAGGGAAAAAAAGAGAGAAAAATTGTCAAGAAGCTTTCTTTTTCTCCCTAGCTTCTTAGTTGCTAGTTTTTGTTTTTTTTAAAAAATTTGAGCTTAAATTTTACTATGTAGCTAGAATTCAACTCTTCTTTGCTACTGTCGTTCTCCTTTCTTTTACTTGTTTATGATATCCTTAAGGTGTAGTTAGCAGCCTATCATCTAGCTAGTTTGCTTTTACAAATGGTATCTGGGAGATATGGCTTGTTGGATTTGAAGTGTTCAATTGGTTCCATAGCTAGTGAAAATATGCACCTTGATTCAGGTGCAACAGACATTACCCGATACTCCAAATCAAGTTGAATAACTTCAGAGGGAAGTGTAGCATGGACGCTTTCAGGGTGTGGGGTTGTGAACTGCCTAGTGAGCATATACGAAGTATACAACTTTAAGCACTAGTACAACTATGTGACAGTGCTGAGTTTGAATTCCATGTTGTATTGCTGTCATATCAAATGCCATGATCCCTGTACAAAAGATGCACCATCTTTAATCAGATGAAGTAGGAAGAACTCTATGTTCCAAATTATGTAGCTTGAGGTAGTGTCTGGTAGTGGTTGAACCAAAATACCAGGGGAGGTTGGGTGTGAGGTTGAACCAAATAAGAGAACTGTTAGTGGTCGTTTGGTTTGAAGACAAGTTATGTCAGGATTGGTTATCCTGGTATTATTTCTCACTGACTATTTGATTTGTTGTATTAAAAAGCAACATGCATCGGATGATTTCTAAGAATGAGTTGTCTGCTTACAAAAATACCTTTCACCTTATTTAGTAGAGAAAGGGTTTGAGGGACCTCAGGGGTACTTTTGTCATTTTTATTGTTTTATCCCGGTATTATTATTCCACCCTTTGATAGGGATAACTTATCCTAATACTAATTACTAATCCTGATATAACTTATCCAAGGATTAGTAACCAAACAAGGAATAAGATAGTACTAAATTTCTATTCCAAGACTATCTATGCTTCTCCGACATACAAAATGACCCCTTAAGGCTTAAAGTGGATAATAACATGATTACTGTAAAATTATGAACCAGCTTGTTGTGTATCTACTTCCAGGGAGAAGATATAATTGCTATTTTACCCTGGGATGAATGGTGGGAGTTTGAGCTGACAAAAGATGATTCAAATCCACATATTGCATTACTGCCTTTGCACCCTGATCTCCGTGCCAAGTTTAATCAGACTGCCGCTTGGGAATATGCACGAAGCATGGCAGGCAAACCATATGGTTACTATAACTTAATATTTAGCTGGATAGATACAATTGACAGAAATTATCCCTCTCCCTTGGATGCTCATCTGGTATGCACCATGCATTCTTTCAGATCATAATTATACCAAATTTATTCTTGCTTTATTACCTTGAAGTGTTTCCTCCATTACCTCTTACAGATCCTTTACTTTGTATTAGTTTTCTTTTGACACTTCAATCAATTGCGTGTGCTTTTCCCAAGAAGACTATTGAGTACTAATTTTAAAATATACCCAAACAAAATTGGTTCTCGATTTCTTATTGGATTTCGGAGTAGCTGGTCAGGTTTTGATGTGTTGAACAACATGTTGAATTGGTTTTGTAGCCTTTCACAAATTTGAGTGTTATGCTTTTCTTTAAAAGGAGATCTTTATTTTTACACATAAGAGATTCAAAAATAACACACAAGATTGCATGATCAATTTTCCCATTCAAATTGTAAAGTGTCCAAGTGACCCATTTTCGCCTATTAGCTTATGATAGTTTATAGTTCAGCAGAATTTTCATGCCATATCAATTTGACTAAGATGAATTGATGTCAGCAGTTGATTTCATGGATATAATCGGAGTCTGAATTGCCAACGGTCAGCGGGAATTAAAAATATTTACTTATATGAAGTTATGCACATGCTTTTTTGTGCAAGAATATCAAAATATCATATGATGATGCTTGCGCTTTTAATTACTTTTGAGATGTATGAAAGAGTGTTGAACACGGGAAGAATGTTGAGAGTATAGTTGGTGGGAGGGTGGGTGTTGTGGCATGGAAATAGTGCTACTGTATTGCTTTATGAATTTGGTGCATTTGTGAAATTTCGCCAGCTTTAATTTTTTGTTGATATGTTGCTTGTTACAGGTTGCTTCTGTCATGACTGTTTGGAATCACTTACAGCCTGAATATGCAGCTAACATGTGGAATGAAGCCTTAAACAAGCGACTTGGAACTCAGATCGTATCTGTTTTCAAGTAGTAATGAACTGCTTCTAGTTATTAGGACAAAAATTTGACAAAATACACAGCAGCTCTTCATCTAGATGATATGTTCCTTTT
This sequence comes from Solanum sejunctum, assembly GCA_025642045.1. Lineage (NCBI taxonomy): Eukaryota > Viridiplantae > Streptophyta > Magnoliopsida > Solanales > Solanaceae > Solanum > Solanum sejunctum. Next base: position 217,325 of record JAOTQJ010000011.1, on the reverse strand, counting down.
GTTTAGCAACTGGTGGTTTATTAAGTTGAGCAAATTATTAGGTAATGAACAAAGCTCAATAACATTACTATAGTTTGCCCTGAAATGCACAATGGTTTGGTCAAAAGCATGCCGTCAAAATTCTCAAGCATAAAGCAAAGCGAGTGCAGGCTTGTTCTTACATCTGATACTATCCACAAGTAATGTTGAATGAGGATCTGAATATTGTGTCCATGCAGGGCTTTGATCTTCCTGATGTTCTTGTCAAAGTTGAAGAGCGTGGGTCTTTTGCAGAATTGTTGACTATCGCAGAACAGGATGATTGGGTTTATAGTGATGGGAAATCAACATCTTGTATTGCTTTTATTCTTGAAATGTATAAGGAAGCAGGACTATTTGGTTTGGTCCACTTGCAAGTTCAATTCAGGTTACAGAATTCACGGTGAGTTCATTAGATGGATTTTGAAGTTCCATTTTTAAGGGGTAGGGTGGTTTTTTTTTCTTTTCAGTTGTTTGCCTGAGCATTTGGGTGCATTAACTGGATGAATCTGATCATATATATATATATATATATATTTTTTTTTTCTTTTGGTTAAAAATCCTTGGCCATTGCACTGGTGGTAGCATCTTTTTCTTATCCTGTCCTATTATTCACATATGCCTACCAAGTATATATTTGGTCAGTCGATTCTCTTTAAGTTACTTCCCCTGTTTCGACTGTTCTATTTTTGTGCTTGAGTTATCGTCAAATGTGTACATGGTTCACTTTGCCTTAAAAAAGAGATCTTCCCTCCTTTACCTTGACTACTGCAATTTTTTTTTAATCACCAAATGGCTACGAGAGGGGCCAGGAGTCCACCTTTATACTGTCAAAAACTTGGTCTATTTTCTGTCTGTTTTGGACCTACTTCTCTCGATCGATATATGTATAGGGATGATTTTGTGGCATTAACAGTTAGTGAAAGAAAGTGCTTTGTTCTATTCGGTAATATCCGTGAAGAGGTGAACAAGGGAGTTTAGAGTTGGCTGGGGAGTGGAGAGGTAGTTTTTATTTGTTTCACAGATGTTTCTTCGACTGCTTTAATCCCGTTTGACCCTTTTTGGTACATCTCACTGAAAGGCATATAGAGTCTTATACCAAATTTCATTGAGATACTAATGAACTGGGTTGTCACTTGTTCTGTTGTTCTGAAGTGCAGATAAAAGATGCTTACTCACTCAAGTTTTTTGAAAACAATACGTATCGGTTGCCTAAGTGGTGCAATGGGGATGACACAGTGAAGCTTCCTTTCTGTCAAATTCGAGGGAAGTACCGGATGGAATTGCCTGGATACAATACCATGGATATATACCCCCATAAGAATGAAAAGTGCCCATCAATGCCTCCAAAATACTACAGGCTACAAAGTTGTTGACAATGATTTTCTTGGCCAGCTATTTTTGCTGTAGTTTAAGGTATGTATGTACAAGGATGGCTGTTTCAATGCTTTACATTCCAGCAGATTGTCCGACCAAAAGCATAACTCTGTAATTTCCCCTTTTTAACTGCCTGTTTGCTTGCCACGTAACATATTCACTCTGTAATTTCTCCTTTTTGATTGCTTCTTTGCTTGCCACGTGGCATCTCCAGTGAATAGCTATTGTAATAAAACAATAGTTTGCACAGCAACAGGCTTAGATTGAAATCCTTTGAACTTCGCACTGCTCTTGCCCCTTTACCACCACCAAACCAATCAGAATCTCCAAAGCAGGCAACTTTTTGTCGATATGCTTGCTTGAGCTATCTGCTTCTATTCCTTTATCATATAGGGCCCATAAAAGTATCTCGTGGATTTTTTATTAAATTTTTTTATGACGGCTGCTTATTTAGCGTCCAGGTACGATCACCAAACTAATCAAAATCTTCCATGTCGTACCTGCTTGAGCTGTCTGCTTCTACTCCTTATCATATAGGGCCCGTAAAAATATTTCATGTACTTTTTAATTAAATCTTTTTATGTCGATAGAAATGTGATAGCGGATAACTCTCCCCAATATGTTAGCTTGGGTTGTCTGCTTCTATTCCTTTCATAAAAATATTTCGTGGACTTTTTTACTAAATCTTTTTATGGCAGAGAGAGTTTCCTACAACTGCCTGCTTCTACTCTTTTATCATATAGTGGTTCCTTACCACCAAACCAATCGCAACCTTCCAAAGTAGGTAGCTCTTAGTCAACCTGCTTGCTTCTGCTCCATTATCATATAGGGCCTACAAAAATATTTCATTGACTTTTTAATTAATTTTTTTGGATAGTTGCTTATTGACGTGTCTGCTTCAGCTGCTTGATTATATTTCTTTAGCTGTTTCGACTATAATTTTACAATATTACCTCTAATAAGACATTTTATATACGTGGTGGTTCCTAACCACCAAACCGATCGCAATCTTCCAAAGGAGACAATTCTTCGTCGACTTACCTGCTTGAGTTGCCTGCTTTTGCTCCTTTAGTACCATGTCCTGTGAAAAGTGAAATTTTAAAAGTTACAAAAATAAAGACAAAGAAAGAGACATGGAAGCTGGTACATGTGAGCTAAAAAAATCAAGAAATTAAAATAGAAAATATAACATACTTATTGCCAGCCATTAATCTTTTAGTAGCAAAGCAGCACTTTACCTTGCAGTGCTGTTGTTTTATTTAGTTACTTTGATGTTATTGATAAATTCAAATTTTAGGAGTTCTTTTTGATTGCTATAATCTGCACTTCAATTAATGGTTATAAGTGTTGAATAGCTTATGGAATGACCAAATAGCATGAGAAATCTATAAAGATTAACTATACTTGTTTGAGAAAATGGTTTGTTAATATCTTACATGCTTTGATTTTACTATAATATACCGGAAAGTTTTTGGTCCAGAAGTCCTCATAATTGGTGTAGAAATTTCGTGTAAAATGTGTATACAAATGTGTCAGTTTGTAAACTACATTTTATTTATGGATTCCTATTTGTGTATATAAAAAGTCAAAAAACAAAGCGGAGTAAATGAAATCAAAGTCAGTTTTGCGGTGCTTGCACGACTAATTGGAGACAATATCTCTATCTCTATTAGGTAGTAGTAAGATCGTACACTCTTTCCTCTCCAGACCTTAATTTTTGTGAGATTTCACTGCATATGTTGTTGTTGGAGTAACCCTTTGTATAGTTCAGATTGTGTTGCTTCATTTGGAAATGAAGGAATCATCATACCTAGGCTTTCCAATAGTGCACTAAAAGAGGGCTAGAGCCAAGGCCACATTCATTTCACATTATAGATAGACATATAACGTGTCAAAAATTGCCACGTGGGCCCTTTCTATTTACTCCTATCTATATTTTCTCTATTGTGTACAACAAATTGTATTCGGCCTATTTGTTTAACACATGTATATGTTTTTCCTGTGACACGTTCAATGTTCTCTTTTCCCTCTTTTTCAGCTTTATTTCATTAAAGTATGCTATCCTTTTAGAGTAAAGCGTCTGAACATATACAAAGTCATCTTCAATTTCGAAGATGAAAATGATAGTCTAAATGCATACGTTGGATCAGTTCAAGTTGAGCTTGTTCATATATATAAGTGATAGTCTAAATGCATACGTTGGATTAGTTCAATTTGAGCTTGTTCATATATTTTGGTTTGTTAAGAGTACAAAAATATGTTCTTAGCATATTTTTTCATACCAAATATATATACATACCGTTTCAAAATATTCAACCCTTAAATTAGAAAAATGGCACCAAATGCAAATTTTGTCACCGGAAAAGCTCTTGCTGAGGAGAGGGAAGTTCAACCAATTGTTGTTCCATTTGATTCTGAAGATGACATCCCCATTGGCATCCTTTTTTGTACTGTCCAAGGTAGAAAGGCTTTTCCGCCCATTGTATACTTTAATGACATAAAGCTGGAAAATAGGGAAAACAGAACATTGAATTTGGTATACGTGTCAGAGGGAAAACATATACATGTGTTAAACAAATAGACCCACATAAAACTTGTTGTACATAACAGAGAAAATATAGATAGGAGTAAATAGAAAGGGCCTAATATGCCAACAGACAGAAGGGCAGCCTTGCGTCTGTTGCGGGGAGGAGATGATGGAGGAGCATTTAACTTAGACCTACAAGCCCGAGTACGATAGGCAATGGGACATACAACGGACGTAAAAGCCTTTCTAGCTTGGACAGTACAAAAAAGGATGCCAATGGGGATGTCATCTTCGAAATTGGATGGAACAACAATTGATTGGACTTCCTCTCCTCGGCAGGAGCTTTTCCGGGAACAACATTTGCTTTTGGTGCCATTTTTCTAATTTGAGGGTTGAAAATTTTGAAACGGTATGTATATGTTCGATATGAAAATATGCTGAGAATATGTTTTTGTACTCTTAACAAACCAAAATATATGAACAAGCTCAACTTGAACTGATTCAACATATGCATTTAGAATACCACTTATATATATGAACAAGCTCAACTTGAATTGATCCAACGTATGCATTTAGACTACCATTTTAGTCATCTTCGAAATTGAAGATGACTTTGTATATGTTCAGACGCTTTACTGTGAAAGGGTAGCATACTCTAATGACATAAAGCTGGAAAAGAGAGAAAACAAAACATTGAACTTTGGTATACATGTCAGAGGAAAAACATATACATGTGTTAAACAAATAAGCCCACATAAAACTTATTGTACATAACAGAGAAAATATAGATAGGATGAGTAAATGGAAAGGGCCCAATATGCCAACAGACGCAAGGGCGGCCTTACGTCTGTTGCGGGAGGAGACGCTGGAGAAGCGTTTAACTTAGACGTGCAAGCCCGAGTACAATAGGCAATGAGACATACAACGGGCGAAAAAACCTTTCTAGCTTGGATAGTACGAAAAAGAACTCCAATGGGGATGTCATCTTCGGAATCGGATGGAACAACAATTGGTTGATCTTCCCTCTCCTCGACAGGAGCTTTTCCGGTGACGAAATTTTCTTTCGGTGTCATTTTTCTAATTTGAGGGTTGAAAATTTAACGGTATGTATATGTTCGGTATGAAAATATATGCTTAGAATATGTTTTTGTACTCTTATCAAACCAAAATATATAACAAGCTCAACTTAAACTGATTCAACGTATGCATTTAGACTACCATTTTTGGTCTATGTTGAATTGTCAAGTATAGCTATTTATCGATTTAGCCTTTTTTGGCCTGTATAAAGCTAAGGCAGGACCCATAGACAACAACTGGCCTGGCAGGCAGCTACATCTAAAGTCATGAAGGTTGCAAACTGGAAGAACAGGGGAAGGCGTGGAAGCTCTTACTTTAGAAAACAGAGCAAAGAGTAAAGTAAAGAGGCATTCAAACGGAACAACAGGAACGGGCAACAGGATGTGGAAGTGTTTGGAGAGCACAGATAATACACAACAGAAGCCTTTGGACTGGCAAACTAGATGATGAAACAGTCAAGTGAATCACTTGACTGTCGACGTGGAAGCGTTTGGAGAATCCAGATAAGTAGCTAAATAGCTATACTTGACAGTTCAACATAGACTAAAAATGGTAGTCGAAGTGCATACGTTGAATCAGTTCAAATTGAGCTTGTTCATATATATAAGTGGTAGTCTAAATGCATACGTTGAATCAGTTCAAGTTGAGCTTGTTCATATATTTTGGTTTGTTAAGAGTACAAAAACATATTCTCAGCATATTTTTTCATACTGAACATATACATACCATTTCAAAATTTTCAAACCCTCAAATTAGAAAAATGGCACCAAAAGCAAATTTCGTTGCCGGAAAAGCTCCTGTCGAGGAGAGGGAAGTTCAATCAATTGTTGTTCGGCCCGATTTTGAAGATGACATCCCCATTGACGTCCTTTTCCGTATTGTCCAAGCTAGAAAGGCTTTTTCGCCCGCTGTCTGTCCCATTGCCTATCGTACTCGGGCTTGTACGTCTAAGTTAAATGCTCCTCCAACGTCTTCTCCCCGCAACAGGCGCAAGGCTGCCCTTGCATCTGTTGGCATATTGGGCCCTTTCTATTTACTCCACCTATCTATATTTTTTCTGTTATGTGTGGCTAGTTCTATGTGGGCCTATTTGTCTAACACATGTATATGTTTTTCCTCTGACATGTATACCAGAGTTCAATGTTCTGTTTTCCCACTTTTCCAGCTTTATGTCATTAAAATATGCTACCCTTTTAGAGTAAAGCGTTTGAACATATACAAAGTCATCTTCAATTTAGAAGAAGAGGCGGAGTCAGTGGGAGGGAAGCTTTTCATTTGCGAAAGCTTGTAATAGCAGCCAGCAGTAAGAGAGAAAGGACTTGCATGAGTTGTTGCTGTGATTAAACCACGCTGAAAACCAAAAGGCAAACAACTGGAGCATGGTAATAGGTCAGATTAGCTGCAAAATGATGGAACTATCGTTGGTCGTTCGACGAAACTCAAGGGACTAAATAGAGGAGGGAGACAGGAGAAGTTACCGCAGATTTTCAGCCAGTGAAACGTCCATCCAAGAGGTCGGCAGGGTTCAATATACCGATAAGTTGTTGAGACTTTGTGGCGGAAGAAATAGAGCAGCTGAGTAAAGGAGTATCAGGAGTAAGAACTAAGAAGAAGGAAACGGAAAGTTAAAAATTAGTAACAGGACAAATCAGAAACAGCAAAGCAGAAATTTGATTTAGAAATGGAAGAATTCAGCAGAAGACAGATAAGAATGAAAGCAATAGATACAGGTGTTTGAAAAAGGGAAAATTGCAGCTAGATGGGATGTAATCAATAGACACGTACTAATTTTAAGGGAGATACACGTAGGCATTCTTATTGTGTCGTTCCGCCTCTTCCGCACTTCACGTGGCCGGGGCGTCTGCCTTTGCTGCTCTGTGCCCTCCGTATTATTCCGCCGACTCGGAACTTCACATGGGCATAGCATGCCGCCTTCTTCCTTTTGTTTTGGCATGACTTGAAAGCTGAGCCTTCAAACACCATTTAAGCTCCGCTTCTGAGAGAGAAAAACTTGGGTTTTCCGACGTTTTCTTGGAACATCCAGGTACTCTTCAATTTTCCTTTTGGGGGTTCTTCTCTTTCCTGCAATTCTTTTCCATGTGCAGGATATTTTCAGTGTATGTTGTTGATTTACTTTGACCTACTGCTATTTGGCTGGCTTCCAGCATTTTAGGGTTTCTTAATTTTTGCCCCTAGCATCTTCAGTTCCATTTGTTACTTGAATTTTGACTATACTCTGCTGGTTTGTTTTGGCTTGCTGCTATTTTGCCGGGTTTCTTAATTTTGTTGGTAACATCTTTGATTTTGTTTTCTGCTTGAACTAAAATACTTCAGGATTTGATATGGGATGAGTGAAATGTTCATAAAAAGTTAAATCTTTTTGGCTCGCTTTCAACGATTCCAGCCTGGAGTTACTGTCAGCCAAGATAGTAGTAATTGAAGCATTCTATGCGCAAATTGAATTCAATGCCAACTTTGTTATCTTCTATAAGTTTACTTAATTGTTAGATTGTTGAAAAGAGCTTTTACTTTCTAAAAGTTTTTGAATTTCATTTTCGCTGTTAAAGACGTGCTGCTTCTTATGGTGAGCTGCTTATTTATTTTGTTCTAGTTTCATAAAAACTATTTCGTGGACTTTTTGATTAAATTTTTTTATTGCAGAGAGAGTCCTCTACAGCTGCCAATGTGAGCTAAAAGTTTTTGAATTTCATTTGGAAAAAGAAAGAATGCTAATGAAGTTGTATGTCAAAGCAGACAGAGAATTGAAGTGTAAACATTATAGTAGTAATTTTGTTGATTTGCAAAACTTTGCAGATCCTGAAACAATCTTTTTTACTTTTGGTCAACATTTTCTGATGTAATTTATACAATCTTCACTGTGAGCCATGAAATTATGTTACAGAATATATGTTATAAACAGATCACAATAAAGAAGCGGGAAAACACTCAAAAAGATGATTTGTGATTGCAATGATCAGGACAGATTTAACAATTACTAATCACTACAGCAATTGAATTGCTTAAGAATAAGAATATGTACTCAGTCATGTGTTGTGGGCAAAACAGAAAGACATTTATGTTTCCTGTGCAACCACTTGTTGAATTGAAGTGTGGCAATGGTATATTCAAGTAAGCAGATGGCACATGATGCTTCTTCCTTATCGTCTACCTCCATGGTAGGATGTTCTTGTCTGGAAACTCTCATACATATCTTGATCCACAAACTCAGTAAAATCGTCTTCATCTGCAATTTCAGGAACAATACGAACATTGTTAATATTCGAGCTGGTCTTCCAGTTGTTGCTGCTGATCATCAAACACCATTCTTGTTTCCATATAATTTCTTCATCAAGCCTATTATCAAGAATTATTGGAGATATTAGAGATATTAACTAATTAGTTAGTTAAAATTAGTTAATTAGTTGAGATTAGTTGTGGTATTCATCTTGTGTAGTGCAGCCACGTAATAAATAGAGTGGAATTTAGTTGTAAATATATATATAGTTACTGTACACTTTCATCCTCAACAGAATAAAAAAAATACTTTCCCCAATTCATCATCTTCTTCTCATCTGAAGCTCAACCACTAACATGGTATCAGAGCAGGATCTGATCTAAGAAGATCAGATTCACGAGCCTTTCAAATTGAGCTGTTGACAGAGTTCGAAGGAATCGGAGATGGCATATGCGTGTCCCTCTTCGACTGGAGCTTCGATCGATACACTCGATGTAGTGGAGAAAAACAGAAATCATCCTCTGTATCTCCATCCGTCTGACACGCCTGGAAGTGTGCTGACTTCGATTCAGCT
>JAOTQJ010000011.1:195651-208417 GCA_025642045.1 Solanum sejunctum | reverse complement strand
CATTTGCAAATTAGAGATTGAATTTGCGATCAGCGCGAAAAATTGAGTGAGAAAATGGTAAAAACTCGATTTAGAGCAATCGGGGCGGAAAATAAATTTTGCTAATTAAATTCGGCGCAGTGAAGGTGCGTGCCCAGGGTGCGATGCGCGTAGGACGCGGACCCACACTTAAGTTTTTTAATTAGTTTTCGATGAGAATCTAAAAACACATGTCCGCGCCCTTGACGTGACGCGGACATGTGTAAAAGTGGGGGAAAGTTTTTCTTTTAATAGGGAGGGGCATCTTGGTTATTTTGCAACTGGTCTTAAGTCTCAAAACATGTTTATTAATCGGTTTTTGCCCAAATAAACCCTTATAACGAACTTTTCATCTAATTAGCGTTAGAAATCTCCCAAGAACTCAAACATATATATACTCTAAGGCAAGGCTAGGGCTTTCAAGAATCCTTCTCAATCCTTCCAAGAACTAATTCCTCAGGTATGTAAGGCCCTCCAAAAGTTATCCTATTATTATTTTAGTATCTAAAATCCCCAGGTTCTACCCAAGATCATATTTATAATGTGAGACGAAAGATTTCCTCCAGTACTAGTTAATTTCATCAAAATGTTTGTTCATGTATTCTTCTTGATACTGAATCATGTCTTTTACTGATTTTAGTATGAAGTTAAGCTATTGAAACAAGATTTACAGTTATTATTGTATTCATTAGAATCTTATATCTATTTCATGGAAAAAAACTAGCATTTGCACAGTTTTGTGCTAAGTTTAAGAAGTACTTAAGTTTCTATATTTACAAAATAACTGAGAATAAGGTTAAGATTTTGAGACACTTTGTATTGATACAAATTCAGTCAAAGAGAATGAGATGAGTTGAGAAAAGTTAAGAAAGATAACATTGGGCTACGTCCCAAAAGATTAAAGAAGCATTTTTGAGAATTCTTACTCTTAAGTTATCAGCACTATAAAAGCTATTTTGGGAGTAGTATTGAGCACCGATATGAGTGAGAGTGATACTAATAACTTGAACTCATAAATTATGTAGTCAGTGTAAGATAGGTTTGTACCAAGATACAACTCCTCACTTACCACTGAGATGACCTAATTTTGGGATGGATCCACTCCCTAATTTTTGTTTCTTACCCCGGCAAAGTATGAGACGGCTCTGATAGTATGGGCAAGACGATGTATCACCATGAAGCTCATAGTGGTGGTTGTCGGTTAGAGAATCTTCCTAAGTAAAAGCAAGTTAAGTTTTACATACAGATTTTCAGCATGTTCTATTTTAAGCATGTTATTTTCAGCATACATGATATTTATTGCCTATTTTTTTTTATTTTGAGATGTGATTTACTTATTTTGGAAATATTGCCTTACCCTGGCTTTCCATTTTGATCATTTTACATACCGTATATTCCACGTACTGACGTCCTTAGGACCTGCATCATTTTATGATGCAGACGCAGGTGACAGAGTCCCTTAGTAGCCGCTTCATTAAGGATCAGATAATCGTCAAACTATTGGTGAGGCCTCTTCTCAGTCAGCGACTTTTGAAGTTTATCTATGTTTTCCTGAAAGACTGCACCAATCAACCTTACTCAGGAACCAAGTCCCTACACGCACAATCACCACAGAATGCAGAAAGTAACAACACAATAGTTTTAGAGTGAAAAACTTCCTTACTCAAGGGAAGAGAAAATCACTACCTGATCCACAGAATTTAGCAACAAATTTCATTAACTTAAAGGAGCAAAATGATTGTAACCTCTTACAATCCTAAGGAATGATCAACAACTCCCTTTTCTCTCCCAAGTTACAATGAAATTTTTCTCACACCAGTTGCAGCAATTCAGCCTACTCTTAGAATACTCAAACTAGGAATATGAGCAACACTCTCAAACAATAGAAAATATAACCTTTAATCCTTTATGATTTAGAATTCGATTTTATATTCAAGAACAAGGGACTAAGAGTGTGAATGCTTGATCTTGATCCTTTCTTCACTTCTTATAGCTAGAAAATATGTAGTTGTTTTGTTGTTAAAGCCACCTTTAGATATGTGCATTTTCACTATGTCTTCAACTTTTCATTATAATACTTCATTCACTTGCTTTGTGAGCGTGTAAAGTATTATCTTGTCTGTCCATTTTAAATTAGACAAGTTCAAGATAATAAAAAGTAGAATGAGGAGACCATGTGCATATGAATGATTTATTCCACTTGCTTTCATATTTTATTTATTCTCAGATTTGCTTTTCATCATTCATGCCCATATTTCATCTGTATCATTGACAAATTTCTGATGTTTTTGTTGTTTAATTTGCTACCATTAAATATTACAGAAATGTTGTAATTACTCTAGGATAGATCAGGTCCTTCCCTAGAGTTTGTTACATCAAAACTACGTTAGTCCAACATTTCCCCTTTCAGTATTTTATTCAGTTGTGGCTACTTTGGGGCCTGTCCCAGTAGTCTTTTCAGATTATACTAGTTAGAGGTTATATAGACTATGTGTTAAGTATTTTGATTTGCTTTTATTTCAGTTGTTGTTGAGACATGCTTCATTTTAGCTATTCAGACAATTTAGTACTTTTAGCTGACCTTATTGAAGTCTTTCTATTACTATTTGAGTCTTCCACGGAGTAGAGTGGGCAGACTAAGCGATTCGCTTGAGACCAGAAATGATTCTAGGTGTCGATCACACCTAGGATATGAACTCGAGACGTGACAATTCAATATATATTCAATCACCTTATATCATTAGATTTGCACAGAGGTTTCAGGACTTCATTATCAAACAATTATTAAGAAATTGTTAGATTATGAATAAAAAAATCAGAAAAGTTTTAGAGACTTCATTATCAGACAATTATTAAGAAATTGTTGGATTATGAATAAAAAAATAAGAAAAGGTTTAGAGACTTCATCATCAGACAATTATCAAGAAATTGCTAGATTATGAATAAAAAAATAAGAAAAAGTTTAGATATTAGGAAATGAATGGATGAAAAACCATTTACTCTGTACCAAATTTAATTGGGAATTGAAAATCTTTTTTCTATAATTTTCCTTCTTTTTCTTGCTTTTCTCCCAAGTTTCGGTTTTTCAAATATGCAACACTATAGGAGTCTTGCAAATATAGTATACCGTATAAAAAAGATAAATGAATTAAATATTTGTTATTACATAAGACTACAATTATTCTTTTTCATGTAGTTAAATCAAAATACACTATTAGACAACTTATTTAATTGCTCTCTTTATTTTAATTTATACAACATAATTCAAATTTCGAAAGTAAAATAAGTTATTTTTTATTAAGATTTTCTTGAATGTTTTTCAAATGTTTTAAATTTTATATATTACAAACTTTATTGCTTATAATCATATTGTATATGTAGTTCTCAAATATTAAATTTATTTCAAAGAACTATTTATGCCCAAATTAATCACCAGTTGAAAACTTGTCTCTTGAAATCTAGACAGTGCCATTTGAAGTGAGTTGGAGGGATCGGAGTACATAATAACAATGTTTTAAGAGGCTAGAGCCAAGGCGAGGCGTAAGCCATGAAACATGAGGCATAAATCTCGTCGATCTACGGGTGTGTATCTTATGTATCTTCAATTTAATTATTTTATAATAAAAAAGCAAAATAAAATTTTCAATAAATCTACGAATAAATTCAATAAACCACCAATAATATAGAAAAAAATATTTTGATTATTATTTGAGAAAAGTAACAACATAAAGAAAATGACAATAGCCAAGATAAAAGTGAAATCATCGATCTCCACATTTACTTGTCTTTCTTACTCTCAACTAATAAAAAGAGAAACAACAATGATAGAAAATGAATAAAAAGTTATCTTAGAGACATAGTGTTATGAAATCTCTATCCTATCAATTTCGGGTATAATCATCTAAAAATTTATATATGACATTGTCATTTTCTTTGAGAGTTAGATCCTTTAGTGTCCAATAATACCTCTAATCATAGTGGGACGGGGGGCAAGACATGTACTGAGCTCACCCTCAAAATAAAAGACATAAGATGATCATAACATCGCATAAGTAAAATAGAAAGTGAGTCTTGTCCTTGGTATAAAGGACTCTCCATAAGCAAACTTCCACAAATAAAATCTAGCCGTGAAAAGGTGGATAAGAAAAGCCTCCAATCCCTACAAGGTTAGATCATATAGACAAAAATATGTGTTAGTACGTTTAAATGTATTAAGTATGCGGATATGCAATGCATATGAACATGAGAACCTGCATTTCAATATTAGATGACAAGGGCACATATATAGAAAAAATATATAGGAAAGAATAACATATCAATATGCCTTAAAGCCATGATGCATGAATTCCATAATACTTAAACATAGCGGGGATGAAACCTTAATCGACATGTAAGACTATACGAGCTATTACATAGAATTCCGATATTTTTTTTCTATACCGAAGAAAGAGTAGACTACTTGTCAAAGGTAGTCTATACCCTCACCTTACAAGCCTTGCCCATTTCGGTGGGTGGTGGTATATACATACATCACCATCATCATCTCTTAAAGGGACATAAACATAAACATGAACCTACGATGGCATATAGTAGACGCTTGAATATGTCCTGAACTCAACTAGGAAAAAAATTATGGCAGGAACAACAATCGAGTCACAGGAAAAACAAATATTCACAACATTCCATCAATTACCTAGTTTGGCTAGCAAAATACTGAACACAGACGAGCACGAGGTTCCATCCATTAGATTCAAATAAAGGAATAACAACAAAAGAGCAGCTAATTCTAGAGCATATTCACATGCGCCATAGTTTTGCATAGATTAAATATACACAGAGGTGGCCAGAGATCATACAGTGCAAAATATTGCTACTCCTATTCTATTCAACTCTCGAAAAGATCTTAACCAGCAAAAGAGAAGAGCCATGATCGAATTTAGAGATCATAAGATGCGACCAAAGTCAAACCATCACAAGAGCCTCTTGAGCAGCTTCGCTTCTCCTTGGGGCGTTCTGGAAAAACAGAAAGGAAGTAGAAGTAAGAGTCTGGAGGTGATGAAACTGAAAACAAGAAGTGAAGGCATAAGAGATCCCATACGTGTTAAGTGGTCTAACGACATAGTTGGGTCCTTCACTCTTCATGATAAAGATAGTCCACTGGATCCGTCACCTATATTTCAGTACCCAAATGCAGGATGAGGGAGGAAAATAGAGATGGGTATACCTTTGATAGCTGAGGATAATGGCCAACAATCGAAACTCATGTAGATAATTGGATATCCAAAAATGGAGGAAAGGAAGAGGACAAAAGGGTTTCCAAGCGAGCATGAAGTTTGGCGAGTTAGGGGAGACAAAAGATTTTGTCCCACAATCAAAAAAGTAATCCTGAGGTACTTATTTTGTCCATTAATTTTAAGTTGGTGGAACCGACTTAATTAATGAATCAACTTGTATTGGGCTCCGATGCCCTTCCTTTTTTGACGATTTTAGAAATAAAATTGAGCCTCTGACCTAAGTAATCACTACACAACCACCGGATTTGGTAGGATCATACAACCAATCTAAAAATATATATGTAAAATTAATTACCACAATATAGTAATCCAAGTCAACACATATATCACCAATAGAATAGACTCCCCGTCATAATTCTTGACTTAAACATACATATGTACCATGTTTCGCTTATGTTAATTTCTCATAACCCATGAATGCTTACGATATGTTAAAAAGACTTAATTGGGGTTCCTTCAAAATCTCACTCGCCTTGCCACGCCGAAGTCCTAACTTGGATCATAACATAAAGTGCCTCAAATGGCGTCATACGAATGCTGAAATTATAACTATTATCATAAGAAAATTCACATAAAGGAAAAAACTGATCCCAATGACCCCCCACCCCCTCCAAAGTCAATCACACATGTTCTTAGCATGTCCCGCAACATCCAAATAATCATTTTCAACTAACCGTCAATTTGTGGATGAAAAGTTATAGTGAAAGTTAGCTGAGTTTCGAACTTCTCATACAACTTACTCCAGAACTCAAAAGTAAACTAAGTGCAGCAGTTTGAAAATGATAGAAAGGGAAACCTCGTGCAGCCTTACTAATAAATCGTCAATTGTTGAGAATTATAATCCACTCTAATTTGAACAAAGTCGACTGATTTAATCAACTTGTCAACAATGACCCAAATTAAGTCATACCTCCCAAAGTTTTGCTAGCTCAAAATACTCACTTTTTGCTTCTACCATTGGCAAGAAGAAAGAAAGAAAAGTCACTCTTCTTCTGTGATCCTACACGGCTGTGAGTGCTAGTCTTTAAAGACCAAACAAGTTAGCATTTTAGACAATTTCTTCATCACGTCACCTAAAGAGAAAATTAAGAAAATAACAAAACAAGGATCTCTAAATGCTAAATAGAGGAGCTTTTGAGCCCCAACACTTGCCCATTTTCTGGTCTTTTTTCGCCCCGGATGTATCATTCGATGGAAAAGACAAGGTAAAACTTCAGAAGCAATTGAACCACATCCGTATGTGTGTTGTCGAGGTCTCTCCAAGCTAGGATGCGAGACATCAAACATCACACTTGATCCCTTTTAACCATCCTTTTTTGGACTGCTCGTTCTAACAGGCTCTCCGTCAGGGCCAATGGACGATTCCCCAGCACGAAGCACCTGGTTCTGCATCAGATTTTCCTGCACCGCCTTCACTCAGGCAATCGCGATCCTTTCAGTATTTACACAGAATGGATGTACAATATTCTACAATTTGAAATGAGCAGGTCAAGTTATTCTAGTTTACCTGTAAAAGCTCTGTCATCCTGCCAATCCCGTAATTCATCAATGGTTTTGAAACAGATGTGGGAAGAGGGGAATTCATAGAATCGCTTGGTTCTACAGAGGGAGGCTCATTCATGTCGCCAATATCTCGTTCCTGGGCCACATTCAAGTTCCCTGCGGACAACTTATGAGAGGCCTCAACGCCTTTGGTTGCTTCAATTAGTGATCCATCAGGTGGCAGCATAGCCAAGGGAGCAACTGTCTGCAAGCTTCTCTCCTTTAGAGCAACTTGGGATGAATCTGGAGGAGCTTGCATAGTAGGTGGAGATGCATTGGTCGGGTTGACAGGTTGATGGACAACAGGAACAACAGCGCCGTGGGCTCCCACCAAATGGCCAGAAGGAGGAGCTGCTGTTGGAGCCGATACATTTACCTGAGGCCTCTGATCATGCCCGTGTACCTGAACTTGGTTTCTAACAGGTAGATGAATGTCATTCCTTTTAATCATCGGAACATGTGGTGCAACATCATTTTCTTCTGTGACAGGATCAAAATGCCCTGGCTTTAAAACAACGCCCCTGAAATTTATATTGGAGTCGCCAATCCTAACATTCAGAAAATAACCAGCATCAAATGCAGTTTCAACAACACCCGTAACAGCCTGACCTATCATTCCATCATCTGCAACATTAACTCTATCTACTTGTTGGGGTTGGATCTCTTTTGTTTGTTTGAACCCTGGAGGACAATGAACAGTTTTTACACGCTTTAGGCTGCTATCTTTGCGGGGCCGTCCTCGCCCCCGCTTGACAGGAAGAGTTACTGCAGCATATGAGCTGTTCCCAGGAATAGCTTCTTGGCTCATTCTCAGAATTTGCCGTCAAGTATCTAAACTTCCTTCCTGCTAGTCTTTTGTAGTACTTGCCTGGAAAAGATCATCTCTTACTTTGACTCGGAATAGCTATTATCTTAATAAATATAACTGTGACATTCCATTGACTTGACAAGAGTAAATATGACCTAGTGTATCACTACTATTATAGGATCGCAACTTGGGATAAAAGTAGAAAATCCATTTAGGAAGGAGGAGCGATATTATGCAAGAAATTCCAAGATAAAAGTTGACACAAAAGCTAGACACTAAAGTATTGAAAAGGTAACAATTAATGGCATATAATGAGATTAGGAATTAGGCTATTTCGACAGGTAAACATGTGAAGGTTAAAAGAAATTAGATTAAACTTTAAATAAGCCAAATGAATATCATTAAAAAGCTTAGGAACAGACAATTAAATATTACTAGGAGAAAACAATTATACGTTTATGGTTCTGCCTACAAACCTACTTCGAAAGCGTTTCTTTTGAGCTGAGGATCTACTGAAAACAACCTCTCTATCACACAAAGGTAGAGGTAAGGTCTAGGTACATCCTACCCTCCGCAGACCTCACTTATAGAATTACACTAGGTATGTCATAGTTGTTGGTTAATAAGGTTCTAGCCGACCAAGGCTAAGTAGGACCCAGCAGATTCGCATAAAAGGAATTGCTTCCGAATTTCTCTATCTTCCCTTCCCCCTCCCTCTTTTTCACCTCCTAAGTTTATTGTTCAAGGTGAATTATGGCTAGAACAAAGTTTTAAGGAAGAAAATTTTATCTACGTCCGAGTTGCGAGACAGTAGTATCACGTCATTTCTCCATCAGCTCTCTATAGAGCCAAAAGGCAAACAGTCCTAATGTACGGAAAAATGCTAAAGACAACTCAGAAAAGCATATCTGATACCCATGTAATTACCCGTACCGACAAACGCATGCCACAAGACACAGCAACTTTATCCAGCCCAGAGCTGAGAACAATTTGGTATGTATTCAAGATATATGCTATAATACTGACTAGTGAAACAATTGCTCGGGGAATGACATATACTGCAAAAAGCAACGGACATGGACCAAACTGATAAGTGATCAATTAAAGAAAACTTTTTGAAAGCTCCATTGTAAAGAGAATCACTTTTGTATGATGTTACATAACTTACCTTGTGCAAGTTGACATGCATGGTTCTGTTATGTAACTCGATTGTCTTTCTTTATAATATAATATTTAGACCAGATTTACTGCAAGTCATCAGCAGGGACATTATCTTTGTCCATGAACATGTAATTTGGTTATGATTGTTAAATCCAATTAATATCTGAAGTATATATTGATCTAATCCAATTATGAATAGCAAACAGTATGATTGACATATCCCATAATGCCCAAGTAATGGAACTACATTATCAAAATATTGCAAAAGGAAAATGTACACCCGAGGTTTTGAACCAACAAGCAGGAAAAATAGAAGATGGCTGAAATCTTCTAAGATGGTGCAGTAGTTTTAGGAAGGAACCAAAAAAGGAAGGATCCTATCAAATGCAGAAGAATGCGCTAATGGCCTGCATTTAGGTTCTCAAGCACAATTCCTAATATATGCATGAGATTCTAAAACATCAAGAGATTAACAAGACAAGGGCATTTCTCCTACAAAGCAGTCGAGATGAAATAATCTTGAGGTGGAAAGTTTACAACCATGATTGCTCAGATACAGTGATATCACTTTTGCCAATTCTTTAACTTTTTATATGCTATCTGATAAATTATCAGGAAAAAAATGCAAAGTATACGTACTGATTCACCAGTGGAGCTGAAGAGCTAGAAGTAAACTACTATAACTGAACGGCCAAAGGAGTAGGCTTCCCAATGCTTAATGGAAGTATACTAACCAGAGAGCAAAAGATATTTGAAATAGTACTCTTGAACCATCACATAGATTCCTATCCAACTACCGTAAGAACAAAATGGAAAGGCAAAAACGGATTCTATGTGCAGATGTGAAAGCTCTATCACTGGAAAGATTCTAGCTGTCACTTACATTGTTATCTAAATACATCTGGAAACAACTCAACTGAATTTTATAAGACAGCACATACTACATGCATAGCAAACTTGGACTTACTAGGGAAGACTAATAAAAGCTAATTATCAAATGTATAATGTTGATTCTCATTTCTCCAAAACCTCCTAAAAGTTATAATGTCTTTTTTGATAACCTAGTTATCCCTGATGAGTTAACCCACCAAACCCAATTGGCCCACATGTTTGAAACTAGGAGAATATCAACTCGCCCCTCTACCCTGATCCCACGTAAATACTAAGATCCTTGTCAATGGCAAGGTTCAAACTTGTGACAAAAGTTCTAACCTATGAATCCCATGTTATCTCCTTACCACTGGACCAAAGTCCTCAGGGAAAATCACCCCCACCCCCCAACCCACCACCCTTTTTTCAATTCGACCAAAGACCTAGGTAGATAAAAATAAATTATCTAGTGTTTTTGCCTCTGCAGGAATTTGAACATGAGACCTCAAGGTTCTTCTCTTAAATTGTTGTACATGTAAATTATTGGAACCCAAATTTTCTTAATAGATGTTCATGTAAATTTGTTTATTAAAAAATATTTAATGTTTTAAAGGAGAAAAAACAATCTTCATGATAAAAAGGGACAAATGGAACCATTGAGCATAATTTGGGAATTTAATGTTGGTTGTATCAGTAAATGGGGCAAGAAAATATTATTTACAAGTAAGTTTTAAATAAATTATTTTGAGCAATGTACATTTTTTTGTTTACCTTTCTCTTCAAATAAAATGTATTGCTCTTTTAATCTTTTATATTCCCATAGCTTTTCTCCAAGTGTCAAAAACTCTATTGTCAAAACATGAGAGCCAAAGTAAATTGCGAACACTTTTTTTAATTCAAAATTTCAATCATTAGGTTTTCATTATTCTATCTTTCTGTTATTTTGCATCTAAAATTTGTCATGGACATTTATAGTTGATAGGCCTACATTGCATTTTTAGTAATTTATTATAATTTAAATATGACAATTAGAAAATACACAAAATTTCGGTTGTTCATAAGTCAAAAAAAAAAAAAGGACTGAAGTTTTATTACAATCCCAAAAAGGAGCACTTGATATTATTTGAGAAAACAAAAGAATCATAAATAAGAAAATACGTTTCAAGAGTTAAGATGTATTAGAAACTGAAATGGAATTATTAGAAAATAAAGTAATTACAAGAAAATTAGTAATAAATTTGGATATCAAAACAGGTAGAAAAATAGACTTCACATGAAATTTTAAATAAAGATTTTTTTTTAAAAAAAAAAAGAGCTTCAGGGTTTTCAATGAAGTTTTGTTATAGGCCACCATATTTATTGAACCACCCTTGGACTATTAGGCCATGTCCGCGGATGCACCGAAACGAATCATAAAAATTACAATTTCTCTATGAACCCGAAATAACATACTTAACATGAGTTTTTCATGACTAACACTAAAAATAATATTTTCACTAATCCATATTAAATAAATTGTTAAGGTACAGACACCTCTTAAAAATATTTAAAGATAGAAAGTAAAGGTGAATTTTCATTATTACCTTTTTGATAGGGTTTCATTATTACCTTTTTGATAGGGGTGGCAAGAATTAATCATATTAAATTTAGTGGGATCATAATAGATTAAGACAATAAATGAGTTCAGACCCAATTCAATTTAAATTTGCTTAGATCAAAATAGATTAGATCAAAACAAGTTGGATAATGAGAAATAGAACGGATCAAGACTCAGTTCAATTTAATTTTTATTAAGTTCTATTTATTCTTTTATAACATTTTAGCACCTAAAAAAATTATTTTTTTTTCATTATGACTATATATAAGAATATCAATTAAAAAAAGGTTTTAGAAAAATTTTAACTTTGTTGAGTTTACCTATCAACCCAATTTATAATGGATTGAAATAGATTGGACTGAAATGAGTTAATCGAAAAGGTCAAACTTAAACAGATTGGGCATATTCAATTTAATTTTACCACCCTATTTAACTATTTCTAAGCTATTTTTCTCAAAAAATATATAAAATTATTAAGAACCTCATTAGAAAGAAGGATAGATTTGGAAAATAATCCCAATAATTCCATTGAACTTGGAAAATTTTACTAGTCTCTATAATTCAGTCTCAATAATCAAAGGGGTATTTCTAAAATGTTATAGTGATTCTGTTAAGTTTATCCAGAAGCAGAATAATTACTGATGAAATACTGAAACTAAACAAACAAATATATCACTAATTTTCTTCACTTGTATAAAACATACAAACTTCAATCTTTAACTCCACTAAAAACAAAATTAACAGTAATCATAAAAAAAAAAGGAAATTAAACGCACAAATAAACCACAAAAAAGAAAAAGAGAAGACCATACCTTCGATTTTGGTGCTGCTATTAGAACAATGGAGATGAACAAGCAGTAGCTTGTAAACTTTTAAACCCTAGATTTTGGTAATTAGCAAAGATGGAGAGGAATAGTAGGAAATTAATTTACTCTGCTCTAGAATTTAAGAGTGAGGGGGAAAGGATTGACATTAATGATTTTTGTGTGTGTGTTCGCCTGGAGAGTGAATAAAGGGAGGGAAGGGGAAAAGAGAGAAATAATGTGCATTCAATAATA
Source organism: Solanum sejunctum (assembly GCA_025642045.1). Classification (NCBI taxonomy): domain Eukaryota; kingdom Viridiplantae; phylum Streptophyta; class Magnoliopsida; order Solanales; family Solanaceae; genus Solanum; species Solanum sejunctum. The sequence continues at coordinate 196,069 of JAOTQJ010000011.1, read as the reverse complement.
ACTATTCGCAACAATAAAAATATTCTTATTAAATGGAGTATAATTTACTTAAAAATTAGAATATGAATATTACTTTACTAATAAAGGTAATATAAATAAAAATAAAACATTTTTATTAATTTTATAAATTATATATATTGTTGAATATTTTAAAATAGTATAGCGAACAAATAAAAATGAAGCAGGAAGTATATTTTTCTCTCCATTTTTGTGACTAACCTATGAAATTAAAGAAAATTTTAAAATCTCATATAAGTTAAAAAATATGTTTCAATTTTTGAATTATTTTGTAAGTCATACATATTCTGTTATTAAATACAAAAATATGATATTTTTTTAAGGTATTTCCATCAATCTCGAATGGAGTCAAAGATTGACTATTTTTTGGCTTTGGAGTATGATGAAATAAAGCAAAATG
>JAOTQJ010000011.1:179306-195551 GCA_025642045.1 Solanum sejunctum | reverse complement strand
TTCTAGAAGACTCTAGGCTAGTATAGAGAATTCTTACCATGTAAAGTATCTAAGATATTTTGTTAGGAAGTTTCTAGGAAAGTCTTCCCTTATAAATATCTAAGATCTTTATATTGGAAGATTCTAGGCTAGCAATTGTAGCCATTGGATTAAAGTGATCCTAGCCGTCCATTTAGGGAGGGGACTAGTATAAATACCCCATTAGGCTTCTCATTTTCATCATCCACAAACCAAGAGAAATCAAGCAAGTAACAAGACAATCAAGTCTTGTAAGCATTCAAGAATTCTCTAATAAAAGTATTCTCTTCTCTTAAGTTTTCCGGTTAAGTCTTAGTTTGTTTTTAAGTTTTTAGCGCACTAATGTCATTATTGCATTATATGGTCGGCTATGCCGCCTGAGTAATATCTGGTCGGTTATACCGCCTGAGTAATATATGGTCGGTTATACCGCCTGAATGATATATGGTCGGCACTGCCTCCTAAGTATTATTGTGCGCTAAGAATTTATAAAACTCAAAGGCCAACCAGCGTCAAAGAGTTGGTGTAGTGTGTGTAGTACATTCTAGGTCCTCTATAGTGGGTGCGTTGGGCTCATCGAAGCTTCCAACAACACATTTTAGAAATCAGACCCAAATTTTATCTTCTCTTAATCTATGATTAAATCTGATCCTCCCAAATTTCTTTTATTATTTACACCCAAACCTCTAAACCTAGTAAAAAAAGACCAGTTGGCCACTACTTTAATAAAAAAATAAATAAATGATATATTACACACAAATATTATTCAATATAGGAAATAAAAAATCTTTTATATTAGCAACAATTTATAAATCTGAAGATAAATTTATGCAAATTTAAGCAAAAAAAATTTAAAAAATTAAGCGGGTATTTGATCGTGTCTCATTCTGAAATTTTTAAAAAGTAATTTTTATTTTTAAAGTAAAATGATATTTGAAAAATTAAAGCTTTGTTCAATTATGAATATAAATTGAGGTTGTTTTGACTTTTTATGAATAATTTTAAATAAAAAAAGTAAAAAATATTTTTTTTTTCGAATTCTTAAAAGTTTGAAAAAATATATTTCTATTACCAAAAGTTGGAGTATAATTCTGAAAATATTAAATAAATTTCATGCCTTCTACAAATATGAAATAATTAAATAAGTATTTAAATTAACTTATTTTTTAATTTTTAAATATTTTTTAAATTTTGAAAATGTTTGAATAACACAACACTTTTTGAAACAAAAAATATTTAAAAAAATAAAAACTTAAAAGCCAAAAATTTGGGTATACAAATTAAGCAAAATAAAATCTAAAGCTCTTCTGCACGAAAAACACCTCACAAGTCTCGAGCTTCATTCCGGTATCCCACCAGCAAACGAAGTCAAAGCTCTTCTGCACGAGTCGAACCCCCGCATGGTTTGGCAAGTATTGTACTTTTGATTCTTCATGGAACTCAAATTTCGCCATCGAGATTACAAAGCTGAAGAACAAGTTCACTCCCTCCGTCGGGTGGTGGCAGAGACTCATCCTCTCTCACTTCAATCACCGTCGTGTGACCAGGTTCAATGTTTTCCTCTTCCTCGTTCGCATTTGAATCGACGGAGAGTGTTGTAAAGTAGTAAGTTTTGTGAGACAAAAAAGTGGAATCTACTGGGAACAATTTCACTTATGATATGATCAGGGTTTTAAACAAAAGAATGAACACTAACTACTCATTATCATGATTGAATACTTGAATCTTCTATCTCTCTGTACAGATTAGCCAAAAAGAAATGTGGATAAAAGTTTCAATTTGAAAATTTTAAAGCTAAATAGGCATCTATGGGTGTGGCCTATTGGTCAAAGAAGTGGTTGAGAGCTATGAGTGGAGACAAAAACACTTGGCGATTCTTCCCATTTCTAATGTCCTATCCTTGTTAGACAGAGTTACTTGGTATTGTTACTGGTGGGAGGTGAGAGGTGAGTGGTATCCCGTGACATGCTTTGGGATGCCTGAAAGATGCCCCAAACAACATGGTGGTATAAAAAATTTAAGCTAAATAGTTAGAGGAGAAATGTTAGTGGTTCATTAAGAAAATAAAGTTATTAAGATGTAGATTCAGTTAGAAATGCATTCAAATTTTTGCGTCCTGATAAAATCTGAGCGTGAAGCTCACAAACTCATTAATGGAAGAATTCAGAAGAGGAAAAAGAAGCAGAGAAAGGAAATTGTTAATTGAGAAAATGAGCAGAACTGCCCGTTACAGCTGTATCTACACCGTTATATACATGTTTGGACTACTCCTAAAATATCTACTCGCTAATCACCCAATTACAACCTAATCGACTAATAATCTTTTGATCACCCAATTACAACCTGACCGACATAATCTTTTGACAGCTCGTTGCCAGCTAAGTTTAATACCACAGAGTTAACTGCTTAACATAATTCGCAACTCAACATCTTAATGGACACACCCAATGGAACAATGTCCAATGCTTACAAGCCATGTATTCACATCAATATTTCAACACTCCCCCTCAAGCTTGAGGCTGTAATATGTCGAGAACACCAAGCTTGCCCAACAGGTGATGATGTTAAGCTTGTCCCAGACCCTTAGTCAACAAATCAACTATTTGTTGTTGTGGAGGAACATACACTATTTTCACCAGACCATCCTTAATCTTATCTCGAATGAAATGCAGTCAATATCTATGTGCTTAGTCCTCTAATGGAAGATTGAGTTGGCTACTATCTGCACTGCGGACTTGCTACCACTCAATACCATGACAAGTATCCGAATGTGAACATCTAGTTTAGTGAACAACCCAAGCAACCAGGTTGTCTTTGCCACAACTGAGGCCATACTCCTGTATTCAGTTCAGTTGAATATATCTAGAAATGCTGCTTCTTTGATTTCGGGGACACTGGAGACTCCCCAATCCAAGTCACACCAAGAAGTCAATTCTTCAGTAGGATGAGCTTGCAACCCAGAGTCCTTGACCTGTGACTTTCAAATATCTTACCACTCCAGTGGTAGCCTCTTAATATGACTTTTTGCAATGTTGCATAAACCTACTGAAAGTTTGGACGCCATAACTGATATTAGGTCTAGTGATAGTAGCATACATACGCTTCCCAATCAGCCTCTTACAAAGAGGTGATATCATTCAAGACTGCCTCTCATGTATTGCAGTAGCTTAATCAAACTCTAAGGTCATCAACCTCAAGTTGAATTCTAAAGGAGTAGACACTGGCTTTGCATCAGGGAGACCTATGTTAGAAATGAGCTCTAATATGTACTTTCTTTGGTGCAGAATGACCCACCTTTGAATATTAGGACTTGAATGCCCAAAAAATTCTTGAGCTCTCCCAAATCTTTCAACTTGAACTGCTAATGCACTACTTCTTTGGCCTTATGAATCATTTGAACCTTGCTTCCAGATATAAGTAAATCATCAACATACACCAAGATGATCACCATTCCCTCCTTTTCCAAAGTGAATAAGCAACAGTCATGAACACTCCTTATGAATCCTGTATTCAGGAGGACAGTTGTAAGTTTAATATTCCAGTGTCTGGAGCCCGCTTAAGATCATGTAAGGAGTTGAGCAATCTGCAGGCCTTCTTCTCCCCCTGCTGGCCAAAACCCTCAGGCATCTCCATCTATACTTCATACTAATCACCTTATAATAAATCATTATGAATATCCATTTGACATAAAGACCAAACTGGACACAGGAAGGGAAATAACACAACTCACTGTCACCGTCTTGGCAACAGGAGAAAAAGTATCATGGTAATCAAGACCCTCTTGCCTATGCTTGTCATGACACGAGTCCACCCCCTAGCCGTAATCTGTTACTTAGAATCCCGAAGGACTGCAAGTTAACCGCATGGCATAGACAAGTATTTTGAATCAAGGAAAATTCATAATGCACAACTATAACTAGAATAGTCTAAATCATCTCAAGATAAGTTTGAAAATGACAACATATACTCAACATTTAAACATATATCCAAAAACCTCTACTACATAGATGCGGCTAGGACAAGCCCTAGCTCATGACATACTCTGAAACGAAATAAAAGAAAGTCTGAAATAGGCATAAAAGTAAGTCCTCAAGACATGAGGACTCACCAACTCTAATGTCGAATAGCTGCTACTAGCCTCGAGCGTGCGATGGGGCATCTGCACCTATATTATGAAACAACATATTCAAGGGTATGCTGCCGATAATATAGAAAGTACTGAGTATGTGAGAGATACAATATGCGACATATCATGATATGCAATTGACCAAGTTAAAAAACATGATAAAGAATTTCATTTGAAACATGAAAATAAAACATGAATATGGTCAATGCATTGAAGAAACATAATGAAAACCTTGAATAAGAATAAGTTATAAGAAAATATACTCATATGCGAGATATCAACCTTAATCGATAATAAGATCATGCGAGTTATAATATGGAATCCATGTAACTCCTACACCGAAATAAGAATAAGTTATAAGAAAATATACTCATATGCGAGATACTTGTCAAGGTAGATTCCATATCATATCATATCATGTGTTATTTGTGGTTCCACTAGTTAAGTCAATTAAGACAACCTACAGTGCCACGTAGTTATGGGCCTAGGGTTGGTACTAGAGACTCCCTTGTAAAGTCTCCACCTCAAAGTCTTGGTACTAAGTCAAATCCCAACGAAATAGATAATGTCATAAAAAAACATGTGGAAAGGTAATAATTGACTATCAATCCATTTCATAAAATCATAATCATTGAGTAGCTCATTAAATCATGATTCATGTAATGTGAGAATTTTCCTTTCAATATTACAAATCTATAAGTAGGTGAGAATACTTTTCACTATCATTCATTTTGTGAGAAAACCTTTCACAATCATTCATCCTTTCTCAAGAGAGGTCTTTAAAGCATAACTCATTATTTTCGTGAAGCATGCATGAATATTCATCATGTCATGATCATTGGTCATAGTAGAAATATGGGCATAATACATGGCTTCGTGGGAATCAACTTTAAATCATGTATTTTAATAAATTCATTCATGGTCAAGTAAAATAGTGTCAATTGAATCATAATTGAAGGAACCCATGAAGATTTACATGAACCCTTGATGAAATTGGGTAGAATAGAATTTGGAGAATTAAAATTCCTTGGGTTCCATGGATGAGAAGGATCCAGGAAATTTACCGCATACGTAGAATGAATCCTATCCTTGAAATTGACAGAAGAACCTTGAAGCTTGAAAAAAAACCCTTATTCACCTTGAGAGGATCCTCGGAGAATAAGGCTTGAGAGCTTTTGGGGTTTTAAGGGAACAAGAGGGAATGAGTTAAATTTAGGAATAGAAAATCAGTTATCGGGCTTGGATTAGCTTAGAAAAGACGTAGTCTAAATATAAAAGAGTGAGAATTTTCCAAACTTTTCCTAGAAATTTATCTGATGGCTGTATTTGTGTCCATGGTTCTTTTTATGGGCTGAATGCGTCCTTTACGGAAATTAGAGGAAATTTTCAAGTTTTAGATGTTTTTTCATGAATTAGGTCTATGACTCTTGGTTCTTTTTGTGGGCCGTAGAACCCCTCGTACAACTACCTTTTGCCAAAATCATTCCCAAGTAGTGGTGGCATTTTACAGATCCTTCCACAGTCCACAAAACTAATCATGGTCCATGAAAATGGCCTGTCATGTTGGATCCCAAATTCAGAGTCTCTGAAAATTGTTCCATGGACGAGTCTACGGTCCGTTGAACTCTTTATGGTTTGTGAGACCTTTCATGGTTCGGACTTGAAATTTCTCCCTGATGGCAGTCTTTTACGGGGGTCATCTACGGGCTGTGGAAGTTTATATGGTCGAGGGAACACTGCACTAGCAGTTTTCTGTGCCTTCCCTCTTCCTTCCAACTTTCCAACTTCGAGGGTATCACAATACTATTTGGCCATTAATCTAGCTTTAAATGTATCCACCTCACTATTGACATGATATTTGATCTTTTGGGCCCATTTTGAACCAATATCATTCTTGCCTCAAGGCAAATCCACCAACATCAAGGTCTGCTACCCTCAAGAGCCTGGATCTCCAATTTCGTAGCCTAGATCCATATTTTATACTTAGCTGTAGCCTGAAATTCTAAGGTTCCATCATGGTGGAAAACTTGGCTAAATAATTGTGGTAAGCTAGAGTGGTATGATCATAAGAGATATGATTGGCAATGGATTATCTGTTTCCATGACTAGTACTGGGAGTTGCATATTCTTTAATCCAAACAGGTTGTTTGTTGACTCTGGTGGCCTTTCCAGATAGGCATCTCAACAGGTGGCGACATAGATTGATCTCTAGGAGGTGTAGATGATCCTTCATCAGTTTGCAACATGTTTGAGATGGCTTCTATTGATGTTCAGGAAGAGAAGCGAAGAAAGTCTATAAGATAATGAAGACCGAAGCTAAGTTTGCGATTATTGTCGGCTAAGATGACAACTTTCAAATGCTTGTATGCCGAGCTAGGTGGAAAAGGTAGGGATAAGAAATTGTATAGGCTTACAAAAGCAAGTGAAGTGCATCAAGGACGAGGAGGCAAAGTGTTGGTGGAAGAGACTACCATTAAATAAAGATGCCATTTATACTTTCACAAACTCTTAACAAAGCAGGGGAAAAAGACATTGTACTGGTTGATTTGGTGCACTTTGAAATACGTAGGGACTTTAGATGTTGTAGGCGTTTTAGAGTTAAAAGGAGGTTAGATGTGTTATTAGTAGGATGAGCAGGGGAAGAGTGATCAAACCTGAGGAGATTTTTGTGGAATTTTGTAAGAGCATGGACAAGACAAGTACAAAATTGTTAAATGGGTTGTTTAATGTTAATTTTAAGACGATAGAAGTGTCCGACGAGTAGAGGTGGAGTACGATGGTTCCATTGTATAAGAACAAGAGTGATATCCAATCAATCATAGGGGCACCAAATTGCTAAGCTACATTATAATGCATTAGGAGAGAATGATGGAGATAAGGGTGAGGAGAGGGATGCCCACTTTCAATAATCAATTTGGATGCATATCAGGACGATCGACTACTTGAACCATCTATCTTATGCGGAGACTGGCAAAGAAATATAGGAAAAAGAAGAGGGACCTACATTTGGTGTTTATTGACCTTGAAAAGGCCTAGGATAAAGTCCCCAGGGATGTCCTCTAGAGGTGTCCCGATGGTTATATTAGAGCAATAAAGGACATGTACAATGGAGCCGAAACTCAAGTTAGATTGGTGAGAGGGGACTTAGAGCACTTCCATGTTGAGGTGTGCTGCACCAAGGATCAGTTCTTAGTTCTGATCTATTTGCGTTGGTGATGGATGAGTTGACGTGGTCTATTCAGGAGGAGGTTCCATAGTGTGTGTTATTTGCGGGCGACATTGATGGGACATAGGGCGGAGTTAATGCTAGGTTGGAGGTTTGGAGACAAACTCTGAAATCCGAATGGTTCAAATTAAGCAAGATCAAGACAGAATATTTAGAGTACAAATTCAATGTTGCACTGGGTAGCAAACATAGAATTGAGACTTGACACACATATTAATCCGAAGAGAGAGAGTTTTAAGTATCTGTGATCCAAGGAAGCGGGGATATCAATGATGATGTCACATTGCGTTGGGGTGAAATGGATGAAATTGAGACTTGCTTTGGGTGTCCTAAGTGATAAGAAAGGTACCACTTAAATTTAAAGGTAAGTTCTACATAGTGGTGGTTAGATCTGCCTTGCTGTATGGGGTGGAGTGTTGGCCAGTTAGGAATTCACATGTTCAAAAGATGCATGTTGTAGAAATGAGAATGTTCAGATGGATGTGTGGGTGCACTACGATTGATAGGAGTAGGAGTGAGGTTATTCGGGAAGAAGGTGAGAGTTCTTCGATGGCAGACAAGATGAGGGAAGCGAGATTAAGATGGTTTCAGCATGTGAAGAGGTGTGCAGATGCTCCAGTGAGGAGGTCCGAGATGCTGGTTGTGGGGGGTATGTCGAGGGGTACATGTAGGCTGAAAAAATATTGGGGGGAGGCGATCAGACAGGACATGACACAACTTCATATTACGAGGACATGACTCTAGATAGGAAGGAGTAGAGATCGCACATTAGGGTAGAATGTTAGTAGGGGTAGAGTATTAAGTAAAAGGCTAGTATGGATAGAGTGTTATCTTACTTGCGAGGGTTAGGCTTTTTAGTACCAGTCATAGTACTAGTCATACACTTGTAGTTCTTGCTTTTGCGGTCTATCATCTTATGTTGTTCATTATGTTTTGATTGTCCTACTATTTGATTGTTGTTATTACTTCTTTTGTTGACTGTACACTGCTTTCCTATTTCCATTGCTATTCTTTCTTCATGGTTTTTTCTTCTATTACTTGGGTTTGACAACTTGAGCCAAGGGTCTTTAGGGAATAGCCTCTCTATCTTTACAAAATAGTGGTAAGGTCTGTGTTTATATACCTTCCTCAGGCCTCATTTAGTGGAATTTCATGGGGTATGTTGTTGCTGTGAAATAGGTTGAAACAGAATCAGTACGTTGTGAGAGAGTTGTGATTTCCCTGTGCAACTGCTGAATTCTCATTCGATTTACTTTATCAAGTTGTTCCTTCAAATCTGCCCAAACTGCAAAAGCACTGGTAGCATATACAACTCCGCTAAGAAGTTCTTCACTGACTGTACTCATTAGCCAAGACAATATGATGCCATTGCATGCCTCCTATTGCTTATGTAATTCATCTCTATACAGTTCCCTTATGCATGAACCTGTTACGAAAACGTATTTTCCCTTTTCCCCGTCGATCTGCTCCACACTCCATAATTCTCAGATTCAGTTAGTTTGATACGGATAACCACTGCTTGAAGCATCTGAGGGACCTATATAGAGAGGTTCTTTCTGATCAATCTTATTTGCCGTCATTAATGATTCTTTGATATCTGAAACCAAAAGTAGATCTAGCTATATGGATAAACTCTGAGCTATTTACAATCAATCATCTACACAGCCAGCATTTATACTATGGTACCATGATCAAGTCTGAGCTTGAAACTCACAACCTCATGAATGGAGGAACACAGAAGAGGAGGAAGAAGCAGAGAAAGGAACTTCTGTATTGAGAAAATGAGAAGAATTGCTCTTTACAGCTGTATCTACACCCTTAGATACATTTGTGGATCACTCCTAAAATCTCTACTAACTAATCACCCAATAACAACCTAACCGACTAACAATCTTCTGAAAGCTCATTGCCAGCTAAGCTTATTACAACAGAACTAACAAAAAACAAAATTAACAGCTGCACAACTTACTTGACACACCCAATGGAACAATGTCCAATGCTTACAGGCAATGCAATTTCACCAGAGCAAGTTATCATACTCTTTACACTAAAACTCATGACAAATAAGTGCCCCAAAGCCTGTGCAGGAATGAAGCACGCGAGAGACCCTAATCCTAATTCCTATCTCTCTAAGTTTTGGTGGGTAGGGCCCATACTTGTAAATTATAATATTGGTTAGTGAGCTGGTTCGCACACTACAGTTTAAAAAACAGAACAAGAGAAGACATACTTAAGACGAGAAACCACTCCTATAAGAGTAGGAACTTATAAGCTAGTTCAAAAAGAGTTAAAACCAGCATTGGAAAAAAACTCAGATGATTGCGTGCGCCATATATGTAGCTGAACCTGTACCCACTGTTTGTGCATCGATATTTTAAAAGATTATAATGGTGATACCAATATACCACCTAAGGTTCATGGATTGTTAAGTCAATAACCTTACTCTACAATTGATCATGGGCTCTGTTGTTCTTAGCATATCCAGATGTTTGGTTATATCCTAATATTTCCATCACTTGGTTGAGGATGTAGGTTGATGTTACAGATTATGGCAGGGACGAGTTCTATGATCCATTAAGGGGGAATCATGGAAAACCTGAAGATTCAATGAAGGGGTTTGGAAGAACGTCTACTGAAATCACAACAGAACCATATAGAGATATTGCTATCCATTTTATGGGCAAGGAGTGGACATCTTACAAGAAAGTCTTGATGCAAAAATTTCCTGTCTCCAGAATGATTTCTGTTTCTTCGGTTAGTATGCCTATTTAATCTTCATACACATGCTATTGAGCTACTTACATATTGTCCAAAAAGGAGGTGATCTTAGTTGATCCTTAGTTTGGGGTCTTCTTATAGTTTAAGGTGTAAGGGTGGGTGTGGTACAAAGAAAATCATTTTTCCATATTTTTCAATTTTCTCATGTTTAGTTGATCAAAATATTTTGGAAATCAAGTTCCTTGTAAATAGGAATATAACTTCTCTAGAGGAGTGAAAAACAAGTTCCATGGCGTTTTAGGATCATTCTTTCTTCCTCACCACAATGCTCCCATCTCTTACCCCGCCACCCCCATCACCCTGACCCTCTCACCCTATAATGTTTTCCCAGATTACATATAAATGCTCTAAGGACAATATCTTTTTGTTTATTTAGCAAATATGTAACTAAGAAAATCACTTATTTTTCAAGAAAACAATTTTGTGGAAAATATTTTCCTTTATACCAAACACACCCTAAATATGTTTTAAAATTTTGGTGTCAATTTCTATTTATGTTCAATAGATTATTAGAAGGAAATTCTTCTATCATGCTGCAGTTGCTAGCTACATCTTATAATGAAATTGTGTTTGTTTTGTCCCAAAGTGCTTTGGTTTCCTTCTTTTCTTTCAAGTTTTTCTTTTTGGGTGGAGGCTTGTGGACTTTTTTAACACTGCAACGAATTGCAAATGGTGGTGAATTTCTTGGTTTTTTACCTTAGGATTAATATATTTTCATTTTCTGCCTTTGGGGTAATTTCTAAAGTTTTTTTTCCTTAAAAGGAATAACAAAACTCTCAGGGGTTGGCCTGGTGGTAATAGACTTGAGCCTTGGGGTTTGCTCCCTTTCAAGGTCTCAAGATCGAAATCCACTGGGTGCAAACAATTTTTGAGGGTCATTGGACTAGGTAAAACCTGAATTAACCATGGTGCACTTGCGGGAAACTCCTTGCCAAGGGCCTGTGCACCCCCGGGATTAGTCGGGGCTCTAAGAGACTCGGACACCCGGTGCAAATCAAAAAAAAAAAGGAATAACAGAAAAAGAGAAGGAAAAAGTAAAGAAGAAGAAAAACTAGGGTGTCAACAAAAAAAAAGTACAAAATTCTTAAAATCAGTGTTTTATGTGTTTAGTTTTAATATTGTTCTGGGTTTCTGTATGACCTTTTTATTGTTCCTTACAGCTGTCAAGCTCAATTATGAAGACAGGCAAGGGTATGATATATCCTCGCTATAATTACTTTATTATGTGGTTCATTATTTAGTTTGAAGTGTCCCAAATAAATTACATATATTGTCACCCGATAATATTCTACATTTTACAAGGTTTAAAGCATTTTCGTTTTAGCTTGTGATGCATTATTTCATTTTGAAAATGACTTGCATACCTAATCCAAATCTACTTTAAAAGTTCTCTACTTGTGCAAAGTCAATATTAAATCATCTGGTTCCTTAATCTGTGTGGCTCAATCAATGATTGTCTTACAAAATAGGACAAAAGGAGTAATATAAAAGCTTTCTTTATTTTCATGGACTTTTAAAGTTCCCTCATCCTTCTATTTTCTGATACAGCTGAGAAAAATGTAACAGAGTATCATTTGAACTTGTTTGATATGTTAGATTAGCTATTGTATTCCTTGGCAATAATTGCTATGATGATAAAATATTGTAGGCTATGAGAAACCCTCAGCAAATGTACATCTAGAGGAGCTAGATGATCCTCAGAAATATGCTGAAGAAGGTGTTAAATATATCACCTTGCAGGAGTATGTCTCACGCTTAACTGACCTTAAGGATGAAATTTGTCGTGCCTGGCATGCAAGTGATTGTGTAACCTCCCTTAATTTGTCAATAAAGGTAGCTTTTTTGTTCTAAACTGTGTCACATTTGTTTCTTGCTAGATTCTGCACTTTCTAATGAAGTAATCATTCTTTTTGGATAAGTACCTCAAGTTTATTTGGTATTTGTACTATAAGTCAATTTTAAACTTGCTGCGCTCTTTGTTTCAATTTGTTTGTCTTAATTTGACTTGGCATGGAGTTTAAGAAAATAAAGAGGACTTTTGAATCTTGTAATCTTAAACTAAAGATATGCGTAACGGACCCAAATCTGTGAAGCAAATCGAAACAAATGGAGTTCAGTTTCAAAACAAAAATTGAAACAATTGGAGTATGTAATATTGGGCTCATAGCTCAGTCAGGTTCACTCGGTTATTCCTGATCTAGTGTCATTCTTTTTGGATAAGTAGCACCCTGTTTAAAAATTTATTTGGTATTTGTTCAATAAGTCAGTTCCAAGTTTGCTATTTAGTAATACTTGGCTGACTCAGGTTATTCCTAGTTTACAAACTAAGTATGGGCTTTTTCAAGCCAAAAAACCCTCTGAACAAAATAATTTTTTTTGGTTTTAATTTTTTAAAATTTCGGTTATTCGGGTCGATTTTCATTCGTAAATTAGCTTTATGTTTTTCTTTTGCTTACTTCTTTGATTTGCTTGAGCCGGAGGTCTTTCACAACCAGTCTCTCTACCTCTAAGAGGTAGTGGTAAGGTTTGCGTACACTCTACCCTCCCCAGATCCCACTTTGTGGGATTTCACTAGGTTTTCTGCTGTTGTTATTGTAAGTAACATGCTCAACCATTGTGATTTAATAGTGTGAGAAATTGGCATGAATCCAAAGAGAAGGGCGGATATTGTAAAGGATTGAAACGACAGCTGAAAGAAGTTATTATTTTATTCTTCTTCATCTAAGAAAACATTCACAGGTGGGCCAATAGAGGAAAGTTGAAGCAAAATAATTTAATTGTTTCTTTTTAAGTTGCTCGAGCTCTCCAAAAATGTTGCTGCACCCGTGTCGGATTCTTCAAAAATATACTATTTTTGGAGGATCCGACACACACCTGTCGACATTTTTGAAGAGTACGAGCAATATAGGTTTCTTTAAATTATTTGTTTGCTGATTTATTTCCTCTACATTCAGTGTCCTTTTGAGTCATAAATTAAGAACGGAGGTTTTAATTCTTAATTTTCTGTGTTCTTATATCGTCACTTTGTTTCTTTTCAAATTTTCATATCTTTACTCCAGTGTTTGTCTATTTGTTTTTCAGAATGAGTAAAAGATGAGTGGTGTTGCAATATTGGTGTCATTTTTGAACTATCAAGTGTAGAAGTATTTCCCAATATAATGCTGTCTTACAAAACTACATTGGTAGGATGCAAAAATTATGATTTTATGCTACCACAAGTTCTGATGAATTGAATGACCAGTCAGGAGAAGATTCTGAAAAAGGCCAACATGATAAAGCCCAAACCCAAAAGCCAAACCAAAATAATAATGAAATAACTAGCCGAACTAATATCAGATCGGTTTTGGTTTTCATTTCTACTAAGCCGAAACCAAAACACTGACCAACTTTTCAGAACCAAACAACCAACTGAATGCTCAACCTTAGTAAAAACATATAGCATCAAGCAACAATAAGTCCAATTTAATTTTATCTCCAGCCTCTGGTAGAAATGCCAGGTATGGCTGCATGCAATAGATTCTTACGGTCGGGCCCTTCCCCGGACCTTGCGCATAGAGGGAGCTTTAGTGGCCGGGCTGGCCTTTTTAATTAAAAAAAGAAAATTTTATGTCCATATTGATTTGAGGCAAACATTGCAGACTATTCCCTTATTTTCTGCCTCCAACCGATGACACTTGATGCTGAAAAGATAAATTCACCCGTTAAGGTACAACACAATATTAACCTGATATTGTGATAGACCAACATCAGTCCAAGCATAATAAACAGTAAAAGGAACATGATTGAACTACTTCCTTATAATCATTTAACAGTAAACATTTCTTCTCCTCATTGATTTCAATAGTAAAAAGAATAATTAAACTATGAAGGATCAAATTAGTCAACTGGTCTAATGAACCACAGATATAATAACTTAAGACTCTTATACAACATCACGTTGCCTGTTGGAATTCTTGTACTTCTTTTATTTTTTTAGCTAAATGTATCTTGACTTCTCTTGAATAGGTTGCTAAGTTACTGTCGGACACATCTGTACTACAATTGTATCCAACACTTTTTGTTCTAGCTACCGAAATACTAGATATATTAGGGGATATGGTATGGGAACGCATCAGGCGGAAAGCTGAATACACTGAAGATGGGACATTAGTCCATTTACCAGGTATATACCTCACATTTACCTTTACCTCTGCTTCCTCGTGGCCTACTGACACCTACTTTCCAGTATCGGGGGGTCTACTGCTGTGTTATGCGTTTACTGTGACCCAAATTTAGTTTCTAATGTGCTTAAGTTTGTGTAACATAAGTTGGTCATCATCCTCGTGTGTAAATTAACTTGGAAATAATTTGTTGGATTTTCTAATTGATTTTGTTTGAGTAACTTAGATCAGTTTGCCACTGTTCATTTTATTGGAAGACTGTAGAATCCTTAGGCTCATGGTTAGAGCAGTGTTATGAAAAGCAATAAGCACAAAAAAGCTCTAAGGTCAGTTGGCGCTTTTAGCGCAAAGTGCAGATAAAGTGTGGGCCGTAGTAATAAAAGGTGCAAAGGGAGAAAAATACAAATATATCTGTTTACTCCAACGCTAATAATTGTTAATTATGAATGACAAATATTTTGTTTTGATAAAGATGAATGACAAATATATGAACAAAGAATTTGAAAAACAATTAAGATAAAGTGAAATATCAATTGTTTAGTGTCGTCTCTCATGTGCTTTTCGTTATTAGTCGTTCTTTCTGTTTCCTTGACTTTTTTCCATATCTAGTTTATTCTGCTTATAGGTTTTTGAGACGAGGGTTCCCAGGAAACAACCTCTCTACCTCTATGAGGTAGTGGTAAGTTCTGCGTACATTTTACCTCCCTAGACTCCACTTGTGGGGTTCCACTGGGTATGTTGTTGTTGTTGTTTAGTGTCGTCTCTTTAGAAGAGGTTCATTGGCAAGGATGAACCTTGGTGACAACACTGAAGTGCACATTAAGCGAGGAAGCGCTCAAAGGCTTAAACGCGCCTTTGATAGCACTGGGTTAGAGTAGAGATAACTCTGTGACGAGTTATGAAATTTGTCTTACTGCAAAGCATGACATTGGCACCTTAAGGATCTCCAATTCTCATTACAAAATCACAGAAAAAGAGGATGATTATGGTGAAACATGGTGGATAAGTCAATTGTGGTGTCATTAACATTCCAAATCAGAGATATTGGAATTTTTTTTCATTGTAAAATTTTATTTTAAAGTTGATGGACAAGGTTTCAATGTCTTCAATATACCTAACCTCTAATATATCTATCCAATTTGTGTTTCTTCTTGGTTTTCAGTATTCTGATATCCTTGATGTAATTGTTCTCGTTTTCTTAGTCCCATTTCTTTCTAAACGACACACTTTATCTATAACAGATAACTTTCAAGCAACTGAAATCTGTGCTGAAGCCAAAGAAACCTGCTATAACTGGTTTTGCAAAGTTGGTTCCATCCGCGAGCTACTGCCACGCATGTGAGGTCCTAAGTCCTTGCAATTGCTATCCTGTGTCTCAATAGCTTGTAGTTGTGCTCTTTTTTCTTTTTGGATTCTACTTCATTAATTTATCTTTAGGTGTCTGCTATTTATAAACATAATGTCGTTAGATGAGATGCTGGAATGGATTTGGAAGCATTATTGAGTAATTGAAAATTGACATATTTAAAGAATGATCTTTGGATTTTTCCGAAAGTGATAATCTTGGCTCACTAGTGAAAAATTGCTAGAATGCAAGCTGGAGATTGTCGCTGTATTGATGGCATGGTGAATTTTATGTTATCTAGGACTTACATTGCCATCTGGCTTTTCTATGCAACTGCTTACATCAAAGTCATAAAGTAAAGTAGATTCCTCCTTCTCGTCTAGTCTGGAATGGTTTAAAGTTTTCAATGATAATTCACCTATTGTATTTGTAGTTTCGTGCTCATGTTCCATGTCAGCTGAGCGGTTTCCGGAAGCTGTTAGGTGAAATATTGTTAATCTGGTAAGAGTCCATAGTAAATGTTAGAATAGAATAGGTAGATACAATCCTACTTAGAATAGGAATAGGAATAACAATAGTATATAGAATCCTA
>JAOTQJ010000011.1:116799-172739 GCA_025642045.1 Solanum sejunctum | reverse complement strand
GTGGCCAGATTCATAAGCTCCCACAAGCTTGGTACGAGCCCAGTGATCACCAAAACCATTGACGAAGGGGTATCCTAGATGGTCAGGCGATTGAAGTGGGAGAGTTGACCTGGAAAAGGAATCACAATAGAGGCCTCGGTACAGAAGGAAGGAACCATCAGTATCAAAGAACCTCTATGCAAATATAATGAAGTTCTCAAGAGAAGTCTGGTGGGGAAGTTCACTGCGGAGCGACATTATCAGAGGTGAGGTGATGGTCCCTAAACACATGGAAGCAATCGTACGGGTTGAGTGTGTATGAGATGGGAAATAATTGTTTTATGTTTGAATGCAACACCATGCAACAAGCTGAATTAATCAAGGCAGTTGGTAGTGGAAAAAGACCCCTATAATTCTCAATTGGTGGAATCCATTGGTTACTACCATAGAGGTGTCTAAAAGAATTGAATCCACTTGGGTTAAAATTATAGGTTTGCCTTTGCATCTTTGGTCAAACACCACCTTTAAAGCTATTGGCGACTGTTGTGGCGGGTGGCGAGAAACAGAGGAGGAGACCACGTTTCGTAACCATATGAAGTGGGCGAGAATCAGAGTGCAAGGTGATAGCCATGATATTCCGAGGGAGATTAGGGTTGAAAATGGGGGAATCACCTTCACGATGCAATTATGGGTCGAGTTGCCGACGAAAGCCGTCGTCGGAGATGGAGGTCGTAAATCTTCTTTTACCTAGAAAGTTTTTGAAAATAACCTGTCGGTCAATGAAGTACGATCTGACAAGTATCAGGAGAAAGGGACGTCTCATTATATGCATGGTATCCCACGTGATGTGCCAGGTTGTAGTGGGGTTAGCTTGGGGACAAAAGAGGATGGCCCTAGTTTATTGGTCCCAAATTCTGAGTTGAGCCAAATCCCAAATTCTCAAAATTTAATTATGAAGGGCTGAAAGGCCCTTTAAGTAAAGAGACAAATGGGCAGAATATTTCTCTTTCTACAAACATCGAAAAAATTAAGATTTTGGCTGAAAATTTCTTATCGGCTATCAAGCTCTGGGAAGAAAAAACCAAGGAAACTACGGTGGTAAGAGTCGACAACCCCAATCAAGATGATTCCCGGCATGAACAGGGGACGTCACAGCCCGGGGACTGTCAGAATTATTTTGAGAAAGTTGGCTCAACTGCCACAACATCCCATTCTGGAGAAAGAGAAGAAGAATTGCAGCTCCAACAGGTTCTCCAACCTGACCCAGTTAATATTCAGGTCCCTGATGATTCCACAAAATTGGAGACAGAAGCACCAAGTTGGGTAAATTCACATATCCTCGAGTTTAGCAATACATGTGGGGTTGCGTTAGAGGGTTTTGAAAGAGAAACATTAGAGCTTCTAATGAGAATTAATGAAAGGAAATTAGAGATGGAAAGAAAGAAACAAAAAGGCATCACAACTCCGAAAAGCAGAGGTATAGGCAAGAATGAACTGAAAAATCTCCAATCAAGCTTGAACAAGGAAGTGGAAGGAACAAGAAGTAGGGGGAAGAACCTTTATTTAACGTTTAAATGAAGGTCAACATTTTGCCATGGAATGTGAGGGGACTCAACTAGGAGAGTTCAAGGAATCTAATCAAGACTAGTATTCTTCAGTGGAAAGGGGATATAGTTTGTCTACAGTAAACCAAAATAAACAAGGAAACAGAGGAGGTGGCATTCAACATATGGCCTAATAGATGGATGAGGTGTGGATTCAAGGAAGCTGATGGTAGCAAAGGGGGGATCCTTTTGATGTGGTATAGCAGGGTGTGGAGGGGCACCAATATAGTGTAGGGACAGTATTCGATCACTTACAACTTTGTAAATCTTCAAGAGCCTTTTAGCTGGTCCTTCACTGGTGTATATGCTCCACACACTAGGTTGGAGAAGCTAGAATGCTGGGAGGAGCTGGCAGCAATGAGGGGTCTGTGTGAAGGGCCGTGGGTGATGGGGGTGATTTCAACACTATCAGGAGAATGGAGAAGAGAAGAGGATGCTCAAGAACCACCAACATCATGACTTGATTTTTCCAGGTGGATTGGAGATTTAAAATTACATGATCCTACACTTATTGGGGGAAAGTACACCTGGGTCACGGGAATAAATCATTCTAATAATGCAAGACTGGACAGATTCTTAGTTCAGAATGGGAGGAGAGCTTTGAAGATCAGACAAAGACCCTTGGCCAAAATAGTCTCAGAGCACAACCCAATAATTTTGGATTGTGGTGAGTGGGAAAAAAGGCATCCTTATTTTAAATTTGAAAATTGGTGGTTAAAGATTGAGGGTTTTGACAGTTTGGTGCAAAACTGGTGGGATGGGTTTCAAGTTGAGGGCTGCCCTGATTATAAGCTCTGCACCAAATAGAGGCTACTGAAACAAAAATTAAAATCTTGGAACAGAGAAAACAGTGCTGTCATGGCTAACAGGAAAAGTAGTTTGTTGGATGAACTAGTAGAACTGGACAAAAGACAGGAAGACAGAGACCTAACTCGGGAAGAGTTGATGGTTAGAGCAACAATTCTGGTAGAAATTGAAGCTCTGACTAAGAAAGAGGAAGAGAAATGGAGATAAAAATCAAGCTCTCTTTGGCTGAAAGAGGGAGATAGGAACACAAAATTCTTCCAAAGCTAGCCACAACCCACAGAAGGTATAACACCATTGACAGGCTGGTTGTAAGGGGGGAAGAAATTCGTGAATCTGAAGATATTAACAGGGTACTGTTAGATTTACTCTAACTTGTACACTGATAATGAATCTTGGAGACCTACTTTTGTGTTGAGAGGATGTCCTACAGTTACTATTGAGGAGAATGAATGGATTCAAAGACCATTCACAGAGACAGAAGTGCTCCAATCTCTACGACTATATGATGGGGATAAAACCCCTGGACCTGATGGGTACACTATGCAATTTTACAAAGCTTGCTGGGCAATTTTGAAGAAGATTTTATGCAGGCCATCCACAATTTTCATCAGAAAGGAATGTTTGAGAAAGCATTCAATGCCACTTTTGTGGCTTTAATCCCAAAGAAACCAAGGGCTGTGGAGGTAAAGGATTTTAGGCCAATTAGTCTGATTGGAGGGGTCTACAAGATGATCTCTAAACTTTTGACTGAAAGGCTCAAATCAGTAATAGGGAAGTTGGTGGATGAGCATCAAATGGCCTTCTTGAAAGGGAGGCAAATTCTGGATGCTGTTTTACTGGCCAATGAACTGGTAGACTCTAGAACCAGATAGACAAAACTAGGGATTATGTGCAAGTTGGACATTGAAAAAGCTTATGACCATGTCAATTGGAACTTCCTCATAAAAATTCTAAAAGACATGGGTTTTGGCAATAGATGGATTAAGTGGATCAGCTTCTGCATATCAACTGTCAGGTTCTCTCTAATTATAAATGGTAACACTGAAGGTTTCTTTCAATCTCAAAGGGGCCTGAGACAAGGGGACCCCTTGTCACCTTTTCTGTTCCTACTTGTGATGTAAGGTTTGAATCAGATGATAAAGATTGCAAAGGCAAACAGACGGGTGAGAGGATTTAGTGCTATGGCAGGCAGGGGGGAACAATTGGAAATATCTCATCTTTTTTATGCTGATGATGCTTTAATATTTTGTGATGTTGGACATCCTAGTAATCTTTGAAGGGGTCTCTGGGCTGCATGTGAACTGGGACAAAAGCTTCATCTTTCCTGTTAACTAAGTTGGGAACATTCAGGAGTTGACTGAAGTTTTAGGCTGCCAGATGGATTCACTACCTACCAAATACTTGGGGCTCCCTTTAGGGGCCAAGAACAAGGAGTTAGAACTGTGGAATGGGGTACTGGAAAGGTGTGAGAAAAAATTGCCCAGGTGGAAAAGCCAGTACCTTTCTATAGGAGGTAGACTAACTCTAACCAAGTTTGTTCTGGATGGTTTGCCAACATACATGATGAGTCTTTTTCCTACACCCGTGAGCATTGAGAAGAAAATCAACATGGTGAGAAGGTCTTTTTTATGGCAAGGAAATAAGGAAAAGAAAGGATATAACCTGGTCAAATGGGATGTTTTAACCTTCAAAGTCCAGCAAGGGGCCTGAACTTAAGGAATCTTAGCAAGCAGAATGAGACTCTCTTACAGAAATGGTTATGGAGATTTGGCACAGAAGAAAGAGCTATGTGGAGAAGGTTCATAGAAGGGAAGTATGGCCTACTCTCTCAATGGACAACAAAGGAAGCCATGGGTACTTTTGGGTGTAGTGTATGGAAAACAATTAGAAGGCTATGAGTTTGTTTCAGTAAGAACATATCCATTCACGTTGGTGATAGTTTGAAAACAGATTTCTGGAATGAAGTATGGGTTGGTGAAGACAGCTTGAAAGATTCCTTCCCACAACTTTATTCCATAAGTCTACAAAGGGAGGCTACTGTTGCTCAAGCTTGAAGCCCACAAGGGTGGGATCTAACCTTCAGAAGATGTCTGAATGACTGGGAGATTGAGGAAGTTGCAAGATTATTGGAAGTGCTTCACTCTCATTCAGGTTTATCTTTGAGACCTGACACTTTGAGATGGAAAATCCAAAGAAAAGACGTATTTTTAGTGAAATCCTGTTACTGGAAGTCCAACACCTTGCAGGCTAGACTAGATAGATGGCCCTAGAAGTTTAACTGGAAGTCTAAAAGCCCACCAAAGGTTGCGTGTTTTGTATGGCTGGTATGTAGTGAGGCTTGTCTAACTCATGAAGTATTACAAAAGAAAGGTTGGCAGATCAGTTCCAGGTGTGTTACGTGTGAGAAGGAAGCTGAAAAGAATGATCATCTATTCCTCCATTGTAAAGCAGCAAAGAATTTATAGGACATGTTCTTGGCTATACTGGGAGTCAACTGGGTGATGCCTGGCACAACTATGGAGCTCCTAAGCAGGAAAGGGATTGGGAGCAGACACAGGGAAGGCCACTGGTGGAAAACCATTCCTGCCTGTATTTGGTGGACTCTATGGAAAGAAAGGAACTTAAGATGCTTTGAAGGGAAAAGAACCAAGTTACAGAGAATTAGAATGAATTGTATAAGTCTCTTATTTTTTTGGTGTACAGGTAGTCTAATAGGGGAGACAATAGATTTAGTAGATTTCTTAGGAAACTTGTAATGTACCCTTGAAGTGGGATGTAAGTTTCCATTTATCATTTCTTGGATGATGAAGTTGTTGAAATGAAATACTGTTAACCTTTCAAAAAAATAAAATAAAATTATTAATGGTAAAAGTTACCAATTAACCCTTCATTAAAAAGTTAGGGTTATTATAGAAACACACATGAAATAGAGTCAAAGATAGCACGACAAGCAAGGTTTTGAGTGACTTTCCTGATGGACAAGATTATGAGGCAATTTTGGAACATGAAGGACATCAAAAAGAGTCAAAAAAGGGGTTAGTTTGACTGTCCCTTTTCTGGCAATTGCTGAGAAGGAACTACTTTTACTTTTTTATTTCTTGCTGAAGGAATGTAAGTCGAGAAAAATTGGAACTTCCATGTCATGTGATCACTAGCCCTTGAATATATGATCCAAGAACTAATATCAGTTGAATCTGTATTCACAAAAACAAGAACTGATGGTACATTACTTGTTTGGGAAAAAGAAGAAGTTGGAGTCGAAGGATCTGCTGGTTTGGAATTGAGATGTGAGAAGTTTGTGCAGTAGCTTAAATTGTCCGTTGGTGAATGGTGGCATTTCTGGAGAAGATTTCGTCCCTGGTTCTTCTCTGATACACTGACAAACCTTGCTGTCATGGTTGTTTGCCCTTTTTTATTTCAGCTAGACGATTTCCCATGGATTTCGTACAAGTCTCATGAGTGTGCTAATAAGTTCTGCAAAAATCAGATCTACGAATTTTTTTTCTTGTCATTTAATTTGTTGCGGCAACTAGAGCAGAAGAATCTATATTTCTTGTCTCCAGATTGGAATTTATTTTTAGTATAATATTCGTCCTTGTTTCTTCTCACCTAATCTCATAAAATGTTTCCCTCAAAGTGGCAATGTTTTTTTCCCAGAATTTGAGAACTAAGTTCATTGAATTCTTGGTTCAACCCTGCTAGAAATAGATATACCCTCTCATTTTCTTCCCTTTTTATCGCTTTTATGATCCTTAGGACACTCTCATTCATCATTATTACATTGATTTAATTGTTTCCATAGGGGAACCATCTCGTTGTAGTAAATAGTAACACCTCTCCTCCTTCCTAGCTTTCCACTGTTCAATTTTTATTAAAATCTGAGGGACATTTTCCATATTAGAATAAGTCTCGTTAACAGCCTTTCAAAACATTCCTAGAAGTGGGAGGAAACAAATGGTTTTCCTGTGGCAGGTTCCATAGAGTTTAGTAGCTGAGCGATTACCATTGAGTTTTCCCATCTCCAGGCATTCATTTTCGGTCTTCTGGTTCAGGCTTTCTTGTTTCTATAGTCAGGTGCCGAAGTTTTTCTCAACCATCAGTTCTCAAACAGATAGTTTGGGCCCATTTTAAATAATTCTTGCCATTCAGGTGGTGAGGAGTATGCTAAAAGGAACAATGAGAAGAATCACCGCCTGGGTTCATTATTGTCTCGATCGGAACTTTGGTAATAGAACTTTCGACTTCTACCAATGCCACTGGGTAATGTAACCTAATAAATGTTGTTTTGGTCATAAGCAACACAAAAATGAAGTTGCTTTAAAATCATGTAAGTTTTGGTACCAAAGTTGTACAATCTTAATCTGTAGAGCTACAAGTTTATAGTACAAATAAACAAAAACTAGCAATTAGATTCCCTGATCCTAGGAAATTTTGAGAATCAACGTATGATTTTATTTGATATAATTTCTTAAACTATTTATTAGCATATCGTATATGATTTTATCATATCAATTTAGATCCTACGAAATCAAATCGGATCTCAGTTGGGTATTCACAAATCAACAAAATAACTAAATTATTTCTCAAGAAATTAGGGATATAAATAGTACAACATACCCAGTTCAATTGTCAAAGTGGGGTCTAGTGATAACAAAAAATCTGAAACGGAAAGAAAAATTACTACTATACAGAAGTCCCTACAAGCACACTTTTGTTGGTCAACATGTGTCCTTGTAGAAATTAAAATTTAATTGGAAGACATTTTTGTCATTTAAGATGAAATGTTTTGCATTTTTCAAAATCCTATCCTATGTGTCACAACCTAAAGGCCTTAGCAGCCACTGCAACTCATGCACCATAGTTTCCATTCCATTTTAATAGAATATATAAAAGTTCCATTTCTAATAAATAGAATATACAAATTTTTTTGTTTGTTTGTTTGATTTTGCTTTAATGCAGAATTTAGTAAAATAAAATAAGTAAACTAGATAACTAATTATAAATCATGATATAGAAGATTCTAGAAGCAGTCACCATTTCGTCTACGTACTAGTTTCTAGGTTATGTTATTTATGTAATTTCTGTACTTTATTTTTTTTAATTTTTTATCTTACTTTCTTTAATTTTCTGTGTATTTAAAAATCACATAAGAGAGATACTATAAATCACAATAATTAATAACTTAAAATATTTAATAGACATAAAATTCAATTGACTTTTGAAATTCTATCGGTGCCACATAAATTGGGAAAGAAGTGACATATATTATTTGAAAACGATGACAACAACAACATACCCAGTGGAGGGTAGAATGTACACAGACCTTACCACTACCTCTTGAAGTAGAGAGGCTGTTTCCTGGGAAATTATTTGAAAATGATGTTAAAAAATTATAAATAATTATAATTTACAACTTGAAATATTTTAAGGTATATGGAAAACAATTTAGTTAACTATTGAAATTCTATCTGTGTCACCGTAAATTGGGACAAAGGAAGTAATATCTATTATTTGTAAACTATGTAAAATACTATAAATCACAATAATAACAACTTCAAATCTTTAAACATCATATAAAGATTTGAATGACTTTCCAAATTTCAACTGTCACATCAATTGAGATTAGAATAAATAACATGTATTGGACCCATGCTTCTAGTCATATAATGCAACCCTATAAATCTTCCTAATTCTATGAAAGGGGAGTTCGAAATCTTTCCATACTTAAGAAATATATATTTCTATCATATCCGGTGTGGATGTAGCCTTTGGGTTGTAGGTGAAACCAAACCCAGTTGTTTCATGACATAGTCTAAATATATATGTGAAGAGTCACCATACTTTTGATAAATATTAGATCTGCACTCAGATTTAAAAATACAATGAATTCAGCACGGAAAAACCTTGAAGTCAAACACATCAAATTTTTGAATTTTGAATCTGCCCCCGATCATATTTACCGTGTCTTAACAAACCTCTTCTATAAAAGTGTTCGTTAGCTTTTATATTCAACTTCTAGAGCAAAGTAATAGTCCTTCCTCCTGCAATACTTTGTGTCAAAGAATTTATAATTTCTATTTTTGAAGAAGTCTCTCTACCCCAGTATGGGGTAAAGCTTGCGTACATGCCACTTCTCTAGACCGCACTTGTGGGACTACACCAGGTATGCTTTTGTTTTTGTTGAAGAAGTAGAATGCTGGAACTTGTAGATGGTAGACAACCCACACTCTCCCCTAATCTCCTAGCCAAAATATAGGAACATGTGGTCTTTTCTTTTTTTGAAAGTACGGGAAAATGTGATTTTGAATTTTGCCCCTCTAGTTATCTACCATTTGCTGAACTATATGCAATTCTGGAACCACTTTTGAGCATTGGTTTTGAGTAAACTGAATGTCAGGAAATGCAGGTCGAGTTAATGTAAGGTGGAGTTGATTGCTCAGTACTTAATCTGATCATCGACTAAACTCTTTTCCTAATTTTTTTTTTTGCATTAGACAAAATACTCCTCAATGTACCTCCCATCCTTTTTCTCTTTTTGGTTCACAGTGGGAACTTGGGAGCTTCCCAGTCTTGCTAGTACTCCAGATATTGGAGTTATAAGCTAGAACTTTATATCTTGGGGGAAGTATTACATCTGTAGTCAGCTGACATGCGATCAGTTTTATTGTATTTTTTGAATAATTCATTTTGTTTTTTTCACAGGTCATCTGATAATTTCTATGAATGACATGAAAACTCTTCTGATGAATGGTGCACATGTTGCATCTGCGGAGAAAACCTCTGGAGTTCTATCAGGAAATCGAAGTTCAAAACTGGGCCTAATGGAACCAGCTATTGAATATGTTATGAAATGCTTGTTCAAGGAGTCATGTGAGGTTGGTAATTAGCAGCTAGAGTTTCTTGTTTTCTGGTTTTACTTCCAGCAAGGTGTGCTGTGCCTTTGTTTTCTCACATTCAGAAAGATGCATTTAGTATTTATACAAGGCTCTCTCTATCAATTAATGTTGCTTGACATAAGAAAAACAATTGTAGAGTAAAAGAAATTAAAAAAAGTTCCCTACTGGGAATGAAATTGTGCTACATGTCCCTTTATTACCAACTTTTACTCATTAATTGCGATACCTCAATCCAAGAGAAGGTAAGAACTTTATCCAAAGAAAAGGGCAATTACTAGATAAGATATCAAAACAAAACAGTCCTATTGACCAACCTAGGTCTCTTCTCTTCTCAGCAAAAAGTAATCTTTAATCTTCTTGGACACATTCAGTGACCAATTAATATTTTCCCGGAATAAGCACAAGCACAAAAAGAGAACTTTGCACCACCTTACTATTGTGCTTGATTTTTGACTCAAAATCTTGAGTAATAAATAACTAATGTGCTAGAGTAGAGAGGAGTTCTTTCTTTTGTTCACATCATTAGCTGTTACAACAAATTCAAATTAGATATCGAGATACTTTGTAACAACCTGTTGACTTGCAACGTATTTGTGAAGCAGTTGCAAATCGGAGATATATTGATGGGGCTTGGACTTGGAAGGAACCAATCAGAGTTATTTGGAAACTCATCATGTGTCTCGCTTGTTCTTCATTATTTATTAAAGGAACTTCCTATTGGAATAGTTTGTTCTAATGCCTTGGACATTCTTCATCTTATTGAGTGTAGCAATGATTACTCCTTTGATCAGGTATTTTGCCCCGAGATTCATGTGTTTCTGCTTCTTGAAGCTTTTGATTCTGTTTCTGCCTAAAATCATTTCTGTTCTATACAGTGTTTGAATTATAAGTTACTGGGACTCAGACTATGCGAAAACATATCTCATGTGAATGAAGTCAATCTCGTGATGAAGAAGGTTATCCAGGTAGTGCAGTGTCTCTTTCAAGTCTTTGTTTAATACTATGTTTCTTTGAGTGCTGGGGTGGGGGCATCTCTTTCTGTCTCTTTGTTTTTATAATTTATCTTTTGTGAGGACTGGGGTGGGGGCATCTCTTTCTGTCTCTTTCTTTTTATAATTTATCTTTTGTGAGGACTAAGATAAACAATGAGATGAAATGAGGTGTGAATACTACTGTTTCTTCTCCTAAATCCGTTTATGGTCATGCTTTAAAATGTAAATAGCTGTAAGCATCACAGGTGGGATAGTAACTCTATATTACATCTGAGTATACTTATTTAAACTTAATTATGTTTTGCACTCCCCTGTAGTTAGTGTATACAACCCGTACATATCAAACTTGTTTGAACTTGCAAGGTGCTTGGTATTTCTGCAAGTTCGAGTAATTTGACTTTATGAACTAGGTGGGATGTCTTATGAGAGTGTCTTTTATGTGACAAACTGACATTATGTACTTGCTCCTTTAATGAAATACTAAATTTGATGTAATATGTAACATAGTCTGACTATTGTGCACAAGTTCCATTTTACCAATATACAAACTTCAAATCTTTGATTAATTGTTCGACTAATGAAGTTTGCAAATTGCCACTACCATGCTTCGATACTATGCTTTTGCATCGAGTGCTGCAATTGTGTTCTGTTTCGTGTTTTTTCTCTTGCTCATCCATGACGCTGCATATCTCCAACTAGAATGTAATATCCACCAGTAGAAGTAGAGGGTCTTTCAAAGGGTGACTTGGCCAAATATATGTCTATATACCCAACAATTTGCTCATGTCCTTGATTCTTGTAAACTAATATTTTTGTTCGAGTAGATTGTTAACCGAAGGATCAGACCATTGTGTCTGAATGAGTATCTCATAGAGGGTCCAATAACTAATTTACAGCAATTACTAGGAAGACAATATCCATCAAGTCATTGTGATAAACACTAAATTTGATGTAATATGAAGTGTAGTCTGACTATCAAAATCATTTGATCAATATGCAAGCTTCAAATCTTTGGTTAGTTGTTTGATCAATAAAGTTTGTAAATTGTTACCACAACCATGGTTTGATATTTTACTTTTACACCAAGTCTCGCAATTGTGCTTTGGTTCCTGCTTCTTCTCTTGATCATCCATGATCCCAAATTTCCTCCTACTAGAATGTAATATCCTGAAGTAGAAGCAGAGGTTCTTTCAGAGGGTGGCTTGGCCGAATTTGTGTCCATACTAGTTACAAGATCCCATGCTAACACAGGCCCAATATATGTTTTTTTTTCTCAATTTATGTGATGTTAATAGACGTTTTTATATATTTTAAAAAGTTTTAAATTGTTAATTGTTGCGACCTACAATAAATTTCATATTAATTTTAAATAATATATGTTACTTGTTTTGTTCTGATTTATGTTGCACTTGTAAAATTTTGAGAGCACATCAAAATTTTATTTAATAATATACATAAACTTCTTGGTTTATTTATACTATTATATTTTTTAAAAGAATATTTTTTTTTTGACACAAATATAATTATTGAATGATTATTAAAATAATTATTTGATTTTCTTTTTCTAGTTTAAAAAGGAAGACTCAATTTATGATTTTATTTTTGTTTTATCCTAATTCTAACGGTTACATGACTTAAAATAATTTATTAGAGTGATATAGTAAAATCACAGTTGAAGCAGCTAGAAAAATGATTTATTAGGGGTAATATTGTAAAATTATAGTTGAATTAGCTGAAAAAACATAATGAAGCAATTGAAGCAGATACGTCAATATGTAGCTGCCTTAAAAAATTAAATTAAGAAGCCTACAAAATATTTGTATTGTCCATATAATGAAGGAGAAAGCGGATTGCTCAAGCAGGCAGGATGAGCGAAAGCTCTTCAATTATTCTCTTACATATAAGTAATAATACCAAACAATCTGTTCATGTCCTTGATTCTCATAATAATCTTCTTGTTGGAGTAATGCAGACTGTTGAAAAGTTCCACATTGGATGAAAAAGGGATGGGTGGTCTTGGGCTATTTTACTCTCATGAGCTAGCTTTTGGAGTTAAATTAGGCTCAAGATATATTTCTTCACAGGGAATCAAAGCAAGGCCCGTCCCAATTATAGCTTAGAACGTGTTCCCACACGTAAAGGATAATCTTACATACCTTAAATGCTCCAAATTCTTGAGAAATGTCTTGTATTTGGATGAAAAGATAGTAAGAACTTGTTTTTGTATCTTGGAAGTGGGTTTTCTTGAAAACCCTAGGATTTTGTAATGAACAAACTTGTTAAAATTTCATAACTTTAGGTTAGAATTGTTGAAGTCTATGTGGGAGTTCGTGGGTGATGTCTTGCCTCCACAAAACAACCTTTGCAAAATCCTTCAGTTGAGTTCTTGAGAAGTTTTCTTGAAAATCTATGATTCCATGAGTTGGAGGTATTAATTTGTGTTAGGATGAAGAAATCATCAAATATTCTATGGCCAAATCTTACCATGAGAGCTTCTCTTGCTAGGGAAAATTTTCAGAATTGCAGGTGAACCATGATCTTAGGATGCTTTTATAGTGTTTTCCAAGTCGTGGTCGTGTAGCTGATACCTTGATCATGCAGTTGGCCACCAACAATGGCAGAAGCATTGCGTTTCCTACGTAGTCGTACATACTGTGCTGTTTCCAGTAAAATGGGCATAACTTCTTGCATAAATATCGGATTGATGAAAGGTTTGTTGCACTGGAAACTAGATGTAAATACCTTTAATTTGATAGCTTATGGTCCATGCAACTCTTTATGTTCTAGAGATATGTGTTTTATTAGGACCTTTCTCAAACTCATATGAAAGACTTCATCGACAAGGAATCGTTCAACCCAACTTTGTGCTAGAGTCCCCTTAGGACCATAATTCACATCCAACACACGTTTCACAATTAAGACTTGACTTTTTCACCAATGCACAATCAAATTCACCAGGTTTGGGTAATCCCATACATAGAATGGTTCCACCATAGCTTGATGGTCCGGAGGTGTTACATAGGGGAACATGGAGGCGTATAAGAAGGGGATCTTGTCAACTTGTTCCGACCTAGGATAATAAGCTCATGAGCTTGGTCTTACTTCACTGTTGAGAAAAGAAAGAAGGCTTGCTCTCCAGGCTTAACTCAGACGTAGCTCCCTTTTCTGAATGGAGTGTAAAACCAAAATACCAAACAAGCATTTGCTCTCCTGAAAAGGAGATGATCTAGTCTCCCCTTCAGCTGAACTAACTTATTACGACTCCACTTTAGTCACTAGCCTTACCTTCGCGATCTCCCCTTGTGGTTAAGGTATGACTTAGGGCATGGCTAGCTCCCATAATGTGACGGGCAGTTTGTACAAGGCTTGGGAACAAATTCATTGCCATATGTCTGGCTGACGATTACAAGTGATTTTGGCTTCATGCAAGTGAGTTGCAGCCTGCAATCTGAATTGAATTGAGGATGGATTCCTGGGGTTAGCTCATCCTCGGAACCTTGTCCAGTCATTGTAGCATGCGTGTCGCCCATGACATAAGGGGCATGATAACTTGATGTCATCGTCACCTTCCTCCCACTTATCACTGGCAATCTGTTTAGTGTTTCAAACTCACAGGTAATTTGTCATGAAAACTATGTGAGAAACAAGATAAACAAAAAGCACCCAAGAGTGTGACTTAACTATTAGTGTAGCTGAAAGAAGATCGTGGGGGAAAATGGTTTAACTCCTAACAAAGGCTAAAAATTGAGAAGATTCCTTTTCATATGCCTAAGTTTGGTGGCAAAGTTACTTGATATTATACTCGGTGAAATAGTCGAAGTGTACACGAGTTGGATTGATCACAAAATGATTAAACAAAAAACTGAAGGACTATAGACACAGTTACAATTTGCTAGCTCTATTATCAGATGTAGGACATTAACTCTATCCTACATGAAGTATAGCTTTTTACAATCTTTTCAATGTATGCACAATTCATTCTGTTTTTATTTTGTTATCTGGGTTCAGCTTTCTTCATGTTATTCTCAAATGTTTTTGCAACTTTGCATCTCCACTATAATGGTTTTTCACTAAGTTTTAATTAATTTATAATTTCAGGTTGTTTCTCGGTTTAATAGCTTTGATGAGTACCTCAATGTTGTAGATGCTCATATAGATATTGCTCTCCAGAAACACATGGTAAGTTGAGAGAAGTTTGGTGATTGGTTTAGGTATATTTAAAAGTTGTTCGATAGATCTTTTGTTCTTGTGCAGCTATGCTACAGAGCATGATGTCATCTGCTAGACCGTGATTCCTGTAGTATCTATCTTGTCATTGGAGCATGTATTGGTCCAAATTAAATGTGTGATGGTCTTTTTTGTATCTTCAGTCATTGTTACTAGTCTCAGTTATTTATGTTTTACATCCCAATAAGTTAGGACATAATTCCATTTATTCTTGTATAATTCAGTTTGGTTAAAGTTATCCATTTTTTGGTTGTTGGAAATTCCAAGAAACATATTAGACATTTTAGGATTGAGAATTTTATTTTAAATCCTTACTCAATGTTTACGAATTGCATCCTTGTCTTCAGGTGGTCACTAATCCACCAATCAGTGGTGAAGTTTGTTCTAGCTTTTTAGTTTAGGTGAGAGGAAGTGACATCCAACCCTCCACATTTTGCTGACACCCATCTCTATCTCTTCCTCTTCCATTTTGTTTTACTCCCCAGCATATTTTACCTTGCAACTTTAGCAATCAGTGCTTGTAATGGTAACGTTATGAGGGTGAGTTTATTTAGGTGGGCCAAGTTTTACGTATATATTATATTCTTCTTTATTCTCTTATTTGGATGTGTTCGGTACAGTGATAATGATTTATGTAAAAAATATTTTTTGCTTCGGTAGGGCTCTCAATGAGGCCCTTACTTAAAAGGGCTTCTTCCCTAACTGATCTACCATCTCCGTGGAGATTTCCAAACTCCCAGCATCAATAATTATCTTTATACTAGCCAATTCTGACACAACCTTCTTTCCTCTGTTTCTTGGATGACTTCTCATAAGTTTACCCATTTCTTGTGTTTGGTTATGGTAAAATGTGAAATTGATTCCTTCAAGGAAAATAAGTTACACCAAAAGGGAAAAGTAACTTCCTTAGAAGTCAGTTTGCCTTACTAATATCATAAATCTTACTTATACCTTGATTCAATCAATATTTAAATATTATTGTCAGGTTTTAATACTAGAAAATATTACCAAACATTATCATTGTACCTTATACTACTCTATGTACAATTGCCAGATTTTACCTACTTTTATATTCAAAGATGCACCAACAATGATTTCCCTAGGAAAAAGGAAGTTTCAACAAATTACATTTCCCATGGAGACAATTTTCTTCATACCCAATATATTCTCGGTTTATATTGTGTGTTTTTCTTATAATTATCTTCTTACGACTTGTTGATGTGCACTCATCTCTAATATATCTCGTATACCATTTGTCATCAACAACAACAACAACATACCCAGTAAAATCCTACAAGTGGGGTCTGGGAAGGGTAGAGGTTGTTTCCGAATTTATGGGCCTATTTTCCACGTGTAACTAAGGTGCAAAAATCATTATGTTATCTTTGGTCTTTTTAAGTTTTATTTACTGCTTTTGAAGCATCTATTTTGCAAAACTGATGCTCAAGTAAAGTGTCATTTATTCTTTATTAGAGGTTGGGGAGATGCCAGTGTTTGCTAATCTTAGACCTCATGTTAGGATTGAGTAGCTCACAGAATAGTTGGAGCGTCCCATGGTGGTGATAAGACATGGGGTCATTAGGTAATTTAGTCGTTGGTGGCCACTGTTTAAAATAAAGCAGGTCAACTTGCCAAGGGCATCAGTTGCCACCTATGAAACTTATCTTGATTGCATCTGATATGAATTTTCTATATGATGATGGTATTTGAATTGTTATCTTCTCCATGAATATGAAAGCCCCAAACATGCTGCTAATTGTTTGTGTAGCTATTTTCCTAATTCTGTCTTCTTGTGCAGAATAGTTATCTGGAAAGCATATTAGATGGAATATTCGAGCGCACATTAGATGACGAGATTGGTGAGAATGAGCTATCAAGCCTGCAATCAATTCTTCTGAAGCTTCTTAATCATTTTGACAACCTAGAGATCATATTGCAATTGGTAGGCTACTTGTTTTGTGGTTGCTTAAATTCATTTTTCTTTTACCGTTATTTCTTAGTTGTCCTATGCTTCTACAAGTCATTTTATACCTTATGCTGTAGTCAGATTAAAATATGATGAACAATCATCATTAGACATGCTTTACTTGTAAAATAGGCCCTGCAATCAGTTTTATAATATTGTTGTAGAAGGGGATATGAATCACTTAATGTTGAGCCGAACTACCATCATCATTTTGCAGAACCATTTCAATAAAATATTAAGCGTGATGCCGGGGAGCTCTAGGACCATCATCAATATGCAGATCCTTAGTATTGCCATAAGGTACATTTGTTTTGTCTATGTATTTAAATTCCAATTTTTGTTTCATCAGCAATAATCTGCAGCATTTCTTCCTGCATAGTTATATCCCTTGCACCATTTAAGGCGAAAGCAAGCGCCCCTATTGTTTAAAGTCAGTGTGTAAGACCTGGCTGATTCACCAACCTTGGGTGAAATTTTAAGATGATAACCACTACTGCACTCTGTGATCCATGTAGAAACAATATACTCTTAACTATCGTGGATCGTGAAATTTTCTTTGTTGGTCAATCTGCCTGACAGGGTGGTTTTGTACCATGGTCTCTGAAAGAAAATGGATATTTTCTCCTTTACCTAAGTTTAGTATGTACAAAAGAGCAACGGAATGGCCACTTTGATTGTCCAATCAATACTCCCTTAACCATTTTACAGAAATTACACTTTTTTTTAAAAAAAATAAAAGTTGTATTCCTCAACAGTGAGGGTTATGCTGGCAACCATCAAAAAGTTACAAGGCTGGTAATCATAATTACAAGGAACCTAGGAAATCTACAAACTGTTATGCCTGTACACCAAAAATATAAAGTATTGATGCACTTTTCTTTTACCTTTTGCATTGAATTAGTAATATTCTTAAAACATCTATTATTTCTTTCCTTCCAAATTGACCACCATATGCAGGAAGGAACTAGGTTCCACCATCTTTTTGCTTTTTACTCCCATCTCTCCTCATCCAGAAGCTTAGAAGATGTGTAGTATGTTCAGGCATCACCCATGGCTCTTGAAGAAGATTGTGAAACATATACCACACCTGAGCAGTCACTCTACAATGAAGAAATAAATGACTATTTGTTTCCTCCTCTTCATTGCAAAAGAAGTACCTAGAGACAATCTGAAAACCTCTCCTTTTCAGCTTTTCGTGAGTCAGAAATCCTCTTCTGCATACCTGCCATTTGAAACATTTGATCTTGGTGGGGGTATTAGAGTTCCATACTTGTCTCCTGTGTCCAGGGATACTCCCACTGGGAGGACAGATTTCTTCTATACAATCTTCCAACTGAAAATTTTCCATCTTTAGCATGTCTCCATCTGATTGTATCAGGATTGGTGTTTAAACCAGAGAAACCATCCAGTCTTTGCATCAAGCTGGCCACTCTCTCGAACTCCCAATCATTTAAATGCCTCCTAAAGATGATATTCTATCCTTGATGGGTTCAAGTCTCAGCAATAGATACTTCAGGGTTGTCACAAAAAGAGAATTAGTCTGGATAATTCTCCATGAGTGAATTCTGGCCAATCCAGTTGTCTTTCCAGAATAGGATTCTAGTCTCTTCAACCACCTTGTAGCCTATGCTAGATAGTTTAGGCCACAGATTCCTGATAGTTCTCCAACTGAGACCCCATATGTGTTGGTCGCAATGTTGGTTGTCCATTTCTCAGTCTGACCATATTTGCTAATGATAACATCCTTCCATAGAGCATGGTCCTCTTTACCAAACCTCCACAACCATTTTGATAAAAGACACCTCTTTTGCAGCGTTAAATTCTTAATACCCAGTCCACCAGATCTCGTACTGAGTTGCACAACTTGCCATTTGACTAGGTGAATTCCCTTTCCTTTCTTGTAGCCCAGCCAGAAGAAATCCCTCCTCAATTTATCTAATCTATCTTCCACTTTAGCAGGCAAGGGGAATAGAAACAACATAGGTTGGTAGATCATCCAGTACAACATTGATCAATGTTGTTCTTCCTAATAAGGAAAGATATTGTGTCTTCCAGGTGGCTAATTCTTTCTCAATCTTCTCCACAATACCATTCCATATCTCTAACTCCTTATGGTTGTTGCCAGTGGCATCCCTAAATATCTAGTAGGCAGATTTTGTCCTCTTTTTTTTTTTTTCCCGCACCGGGTGTCCAAGTCTTTTTGAGCCCCGACTAATCCTGGGGGTGCGTTTGCAGCTCAAACTATTAGCTAGGCACTGAATATTGGGTACTTCTTTAACTTGAAACATACTACTTTTCCTCCAATTCACAGAAAGCCTTGACACTGCCTCAAAAACTATTAGAATTATCCTGATAAACCACACTTGTTCTTCTTTGGCCTCACAGAAGATCATAGTATCATCCGCATAGAGGAGCTGGCAAATTTGTACTCTTTCTCCAGCTTGGTTGCCTGTTTTAAAACGTTTTAGCCACCTCTTCTGAACAACTATCCTCACCATTACTATTAAGCCCTTCCATAGCTAAAATAAAGAGGAAGGGTGAACGGGGATCACCTTGTCTCAGTCCCGTTTCCAAGGGGAAAGAACCAACCGGTTCTCCATTTGGCAGAATAGAGAACATAACAGTTTTAATACAAAATTCAATCCATTTCAACCACTTTTCTCCAAACCCCATCTGTCTCAAAATGTTGAGAAGGAATTCCCAGTTCACATGATCATAAGCCGCCTCAATATCAAGCTTGCACATGATCCATGGAGTTTCACCTTTGAGTCTTGAGTCCACACATTCACTAGCTATTAGAGCCTAAGTTGCTCGGACTCGGGTGCGGGTGTCTGAGACGGATGTGAATCCGAGAGTTGGATTTGGCAAAATCTAAATTTTAAGATTCAAGGGTGCGAATCCGAGTATGGATACAGGTGTGGGGATTCGGCTAAAAGTATTCAATAGTTATAAAAACATTCTAAAATTGACAGATATGTCGTGATAAACTTACATGTAGGTTGTAGAATTCAATCTTCTATTCTCCAAAATGAGATTGTTCTTCCATTTTTCCTAGGAACACAACAAAATAGCAACTAAACATTAAAAACATACCCAGTGGAATCCCACAAGTAGGGTCTGGAGAGGGTAGAATGTACGCAAACCTTACTACTACCTCATAGAAGTAGAGAGGCTGTTTCCTGGGAACCCTTGTCTCAAAAACCCATAAGTAGAATAAACTAGATATGACAAAAAGTAAAAGAAAGGGAACAACAAAAAACAACTAAATAACCAAAAGCAGATGAAAATACGTAAATATGATACAATTTACACATAAACAAGAAATAATGACAACACATGTTATAAAACACTACTACTCCTCTACCCTACTATACCCCATGACTAGATAACCATCTAACCCTACCAACCAATTAGCCTACTACTCTAATTCACGACCTCCACTTCTTTCTATCTAGGGTCATGTCCTCAGTGAGATCAAGTTCCGCCATATCCTGTCTGATCACCTCCCCCAGTACTTCTTCGGTCTACCTCTAACCCTCCGTGTAGCTCCTAAAACTAACCTCTCGCACCTCCTAACAGGAGCATCGGTACTCCTCCTCTGCACATGTCCAAACCATCGCAGTCTCGCTTCCCTCATCTTATCAGCCACTGGAGCCACCTCTAGCTTCTCCCGAATGGTCTCATTCCTAATCTTGTCACTTGTGGTGTGATCACACATCCATCTCAACATCCTCATCTCTGCGACATGAATCTTCTGGACATGTGCATTTTTGATTGGCCAACACTCCACCCCGTACAACAAAGATTGTCTAACCACCAATTTGTAAAACATACCTTTGAGTTTAAATGGTATCTTCTTATCACACAATACTCCAGATGCAAGCCTCCATTTAGTCCATGCTGCCCCAATACGATGTGTGACAGTGAAAACATATTTCAATAAAATAAATACAACTTAAAGAATAAAAAAAATTTGAAAAGAAAACTTACCTTAGAACAAGGATAGTAACTCTTGAAAGTTGAAACAAAGCGATGGTGGAAAATTGGAATCATTAAGATTTAAGACATAAACAAAGATATATATTCACAATTTAAATATGCATAATATTCAATACACCAATTAATAATTTACTATTTGTTAAAATGCTCAATTATAGGGATATGATTGTTAGAATCCTCAATTATAGGGATATGATGCCAATCAAATATTCTGTAAATATTCAGCTGCCTTGTATAGAGCCCCAAGCTCCTGTATATATTGACCTAATGTCATACCTCTCAAAAATATAATAAAAAGTATAGAGAGTTTAGCCCGAGGACGTACGCACCACTTGCCGAACCTCATAAATCATTTGTGTTCTTTTTTCTTTATTTTTCTCTACAGTTGGCTCGTGCTATGACCAACCAAATTCACCAAGGGGTCTAAACCCCTCATGCTCCCACTCCGGCTTCTAGGGTGAGAGATTTCACTAGAATGAACCCACCGGAGTTCCATGGATCCAAGACGGATGAGGATCCCCAAGAGCTCATCGATGATGTGTACAAAGTGCTATCTACCATCGGGGTCAATTCGGAGGAAAAGGCGGACTTGGCGGCCTACCAACTCAAAGGGGTGGCTCAAATTTAGTTTACACAATGGAAGTTGGAGAGGAGAGATGATGATACTATTCCTTGAGAGGAGTTCAAAGCCGCATTCCTAAACTGGTTCTTTCCTATCGAGCTAAAGGAGGCTAAAATAATGGAGTTTACGAACCTTAAGCAAGGTTCCATGAATGTGAGGGAGTATGCCCTCAAGTTCAACAAACTCTCCAAGTAGCTCCACAATTGGTTGCCGAGCCTAGATCAAGGATGAACAAATTTGTGTCGGGTGTGTCCGACTTGGTTAATGAGTGTCGTATCGCCATGTTAGTGGGTGATATGGATTTGTCCCGTCTCATGACATACGCCGAGCAACTAGAGGGAGAAAAGCCTAGAAAGAGAAGAAGTGGTGAGCCCAAGAGGGCTCGTGTTGAAGGTGGATTCCAAGGTTTCAAGGGTTGTCGGTTTCCTCAAGGCCACAAGTTCCAAGGCCAAGGGTCTTCCAATGCTCCTAATAGGAGATTTGCTAATGACAATCCAAGATTCAAAGGTGGCGATGGTGGGGTGCCTAACCCTATGTGCCAAAGAAGTGGTAGGAACCATAAATGGCCTATGTTTGAAAAGCTCTGATGCTTGCTATGGTAGTGGTGAAGCGGGTCATAAGGTGATTGATTGTCCTCGTGCTCAAAACAAAGATAGAGATGGTCGTCCACAAGACCAAGGTGCAAATGCAGGTCTAAGGGGAAGAGGAGGCCAACAAGGGGCTGTTCCCAGGCAAAATAGATTCTATGCACTTCAAGGGAGACAAGGGGCAGATAAGGTGCCCGATGTTGTCACGTGCATGTTAAAGGTTTTTGATTTTGATGTATATGCATTGATAGACCCGGGTGCCACTCTGTCTTTTATTACTCCTTTTGTTGCCAAAAAGCTTCATGTTAGTCCCGAATTGTTGTGTGAACCTTATGAAGTGTCAACCCCCATTGGTGAGTCCATTGTTGCTAAAAGAGTCTATGGAAATTGTCTCGTGTTCATTTTGCATAAAATCTTGCCTTATGATTTTGTTGAGTTAGATATGGTGGATTTCGATGCTATTCTTGGAATGGTTGGTTGCATGCATATTATGCTTCTATTTATTGTAGACCCCGTAGGATTAGATTCCAATTCCCTAATGAACTCATCCTTGAGTGGAAAAGTTGTGATGTGGTGGTCAAGGGTAGATTTATTTCTTGCCTTAAAGCCCAAAAGTTGATTTCTAAGGGTTGTATCTATCATCTTGTGACGGTTAGGGATGTTGCGTCCAAAGTCCTTCCTATTGAGTCAGTTCCGGTGGTCAATGTGTTCCTTGACGTCTTTCCCGATGAGCTTCCCAGTGTTCATCCTGAAAGGAAAATAGACTTTGGTATAGACCTCCTTCTCGATACACAGCCCATTTCTATTCCCCTTGCCGCACGGCACCAACGGAGTTAAAGGAGTTGAAGGAGCAATTGAGGGATTTGTTGGAGAAGGGTTTTATAAGGCCTAGTAAGTCATCTTGGGGTGCACCGGTGTTATTTGCGAAGAAAAAAGATGGTTCTCTTAGAATGTGCATTAATTACCAGCAACTTAATAGGGTCACCATCAAGAACAAGTACCCTCTACCAAGGATTGATGACCTTTTTGATCAACTTCAAGGGACTAGTCACTTTTCTAAGATTGATCTTCGGTCCAGGTATCACCAAGTGAAAGAGAGGGAGCGTGACATTCCCAAGATGGCTGTCCCGGACTAGGTATGGGCACTTTGAATTTGTGGTTATGTACTTTGGATTGATTAATGCACCGGCTATATTTATGGACCTCATTAATAGGGTCTTTAAACCCTACCTTGACTTGTTTGTGGTGGTTTTCATTAATGATATCTTGATTTATTCCCATAGTGAGGAGAAGCATGTGAATCACTTGAGGGTGGTGTTGCAAATCTTGAGGGATGAGAGGTTGTATGCTAAATATGAAAAATGCTAATTTTGGTTGAAAGAAGTTGCTTTTCTAGGGCATGTGGTATCGGGTGATGGCATTAAGGTAAATCCTAAGAAGACGGAGGTGATTAGAGATTGGCCTAGACCTTTGACTCCATCGGACATTAGAAGTTTCTTGGGTTTGGCGGGTTTCGTGAATGGCTTCTCTTCTATTGCTTCCCCTATGACTAAGTTGACACAAAAGAAGGCAAAATTCATGTGGATCGATGAATGTGAGAAGAGTTTCCAAACTTTGAAAGATTAGTTTATCTCTGCTCCTATCTTGTCACTACCAGAAGCGTTGGAAGGATTTGTTGTACATTGTGATGCCTCAAGAATTGTTTTGGGGTGTGTTTTGATGCAAAGTGGTCAAGTGATAGCATATGCCTCTAGACAACTTAAGGTGCATGAGAAGAATTATCCCACCCATGATCTTGAATTGGTGGCCGTGGTATTTGCTTTGAAAATTTGGCATCATTACTTGTAACGGGTTCATGTTGATGTGTTTACCGACCACAAGAGTCTCCAATATGTGTTCACCCAAAAAGATCTTAACTTGAGACAAAGAAAGTGGTTAGAGCTCCTTAAAGATTATGATATGAGTGTGCATTATCACCCCAGCAAAGCTAATGTTGTGGCCGATGCTCTAAGTAGGGTGTCTATGGGTAATTTAGCTCATGTTGATGGTGGTGGCAAAGAGGTGGCTAGAGAGGTTCACCAGTTGGCTAGATTGGGGTTAGGTTGAATAAAGTAGACAATGGTGGTGTAGTGGTTATTAATGGTTCTAAGTCTTCCTTGATTAAGGAGGTAAAAGCAAAACAAGATCTTGACCCTGCGTTGCTATAGTTGAAGGCCTTGGTGAGAGATGGTAAGGTGGAGGTTTTCTCCCAAAGGAGATATGGTGCCCTTAGGTACCAAGGTAGATTGTGTGTGCCAAGTGTGGTTGATTTGAGAAAATTGATCTTGAAGGAGGCCCATAATCCATCCTATTCCATTCACCCCGGTTCTACAAAGATGTACAAATTGAAAACAGCCAAACTAGAAAAAAGTCCTACTCCGATATGAGGAGAAGGGATCTTAAGTTTAAGGTTGGTGATTGGGTTTACTTGAAAGTTTCACCCATGAAGGGTGTAGTCCGGTTTGGCAAGAAGAGGAAATTAAGCTCAAGGTTTGTGGGTCCTTGTAAAGTTTTGAGGAGAGTGGGTAAGGTTGCATATGAGTTGGAGTTGCCTATGGAGATGAATATGATCCATCCGGTCTTCCATGTATCCATGTTGAGAAAGTGTGTGGTTGGCCCAAGTGCTATAGTGCCCTTGGAGGTTGTGGGTGTTGTAGAAGATAATTCGGCCTATGAAGAGGTCCCGGTGGAGATTTTGGATAGACAAGTGAAGAGGCTGAGGAACAAAGATGTAGCTTCCATCAAAGTCCTTTGCAGGAACCAACAAGTTGAAAGTGTCACATAGGAAGCCGAGGCGGACATGAGAAAGCAATACCCATATGTCTTCCACTCTACTTAAGCCGAAGGTACTAATTTAAGTCCCCTATATGATTTCAAGTCTTACAGCCCTTATGTCATTTTGCATGCATTCATAGTCATGGTAACAAGTTTATAGTGATATTTGACACTCATGTTGAGACTTTTTGAAAATGATGTTTAAATGCGTTCATTGCCTGTCGGGTTGAAATCTTAATGATTACTTCTATTATCCACGTTTCTTTGACATTCGGGGACGAATGTTCCCAAGGGGGAGATATTAAAAAGCCCCAAAATGTGCTTCGGAAATGCCCATAATCGTAATTTCTATATATCTCAAAATCCACGCGTAATATCGAAAATAGACTCCATATTCTCGATCAGTTGGCAAAATTGATTGGAAAATAGGTATAACCCGGATTTTAGGGGACCCATAGCGAAAAATAATTTTCACTAATTTTTCTTATCTAGTGTCTGTCCGTGAGCTGGCCGCGACGCGCCAGGGGCGCGGATCAGTGTTAATATCCCTCCATGATGGGTCCGCGTCGCAGACCAAACGTGGACCAGTTCAACTTTTTCCTCAATTTTCCTGTGTCCGCCAAGGGCATCGGGGTCATAGCTCCATGCGCACTTATGCGTGAAAACACCCATACTTAGCCATTTCTCAACTCTATATCACTCAAGACCCTCTTAAAATCCTCTCCAATACTTAACCAAATATCTCATTCAAATTCCAAGGATTTCAAGCCTAACTTTGGGACTCAAGGATTCTCTTCAAACTCCAAGTTGTCTTCAAGCTCATCTCAAGAAAACCCAAGTTTGAGGTATGTGGGTTTCATCCATTGGGTCCTTTCGCCCATGGAGCTCAATCCTCCTTTTTATGAAAATTGCATGTTTTCAAGTTGTATCATCTATGGGTATCTTTTATTATGGATTTTGATTATAAATTATATTGGGGTTTTATGAAATGTTGATTGCTTATGCATGTCTATCTATTCAAGCTTATACTATGAATTGGTTTGTCTATTGAGACTATGCATGTTTTGAGCTATGAAACTATGATCTATTGTGAGGTTTGATGATGGATTTCAAGGTATCCTACATGAGGATTTTACTGTGTTGGTGGGCTGATTTACATTGAGTTTTCCATATTATTTCACTCTTGAATTGCATGACTTTGAACTAGCATTATGAACCCACCAAGTGTTTGATAAAATCTCTTGACAAGGACTCTCAAGTTATTGATGAACTATTAAATGGTTTATAAGTCAAGTGACTTTATGATGATTAAGGGCTTGCATGTATGCATTGAATTCATGAAAAGTATCTATGGTGAGGCAAGTAAACCACACCTCGTTGGGGGGTTGACATGCCCAATCACCTGGTTGAGGGGTGACATGCCTCAATCACCTTGTTGGACAGTGGCATGCCCAAACACCATGTTGAGGGGTGGATACCTCGATCACCTTATTGGGGGTGACATTCCCAATCACTATGTTAAGGGGTGGATACCTCTATCACCTTGTTGGAGGGTGACATGTCCAATCACCTTGTTGAGGAGTGGATACCTCAATCACCTTACAAGGGGGTGACATGCCTCGGATTCCAAGTAGTAGTTCGCTTGATCTATGTTGGTTATGGTCTCTTCCCACACATGTAATATATATTTTGCAAGTTATATGATTTACAAGTATGTTTTATTTCAAGCATTAATCATGCATGCCATATTGATATTATATTTATCCATTGCTTATGATTATGCACTTTGACTATGTTGGCTTATGTCTTGTTGCATTGCATCCTACGTACTTAGTACATTCAAATGTACTAACGCATACTCTATGCCTACATGATGTTACCATGTAGGGATCGGAGCACCTCTCGATCATCCTCTACGTGGCTAGTTTTGGTACTTCGGAAGATAAGTTTTGGTGAGTCCTCAAGTCCGAGGACACTATCTTTACTACTCTTGCTATGTTGAGGCTTCTTCATGTTGAACACTTGTTATTATGAGGGTGAGCCTAGAGAGTGTCTTGGCCCCTGCTCCAATCTATTTTAGAGGTGTTGTTGGAACATTTGATGTACTTATGCTATGAGCTTGACTCTTGAATGTTTTATGAATTATCAAGACTTCCCTTAGTCCCATTTCCCTTATTTATATCTCTTGTTGTATTTATTTTGCTTCCCCGACCAAGGATGTGTGATTGATATGCTAAGAGGCTTATTTGGGGTCCCTTTGGGTTCCTATTCGCCGTGTCACGTCTAGACCCTAGGCTTGGGTCATGACAATATAGTAGGTAGCTTGATTTACTCCTATTTCAATTACGTATCGATTTGTATTAATAAGGTATTGATTTGTATTAATTCTCTTTCCTTTTTAGGACATGTAAACTTAGCTATTTAAACATCAATAGCTTGTGGGAATAACCAAGATGTGTTTTCTCTCAAAACTCTTATCTTATCACAACGAGCATGCTTCAACAACTTAAGAGAGTAAGTTAATGGTGTTTCACCACCACTTCTAGCATCAGCAAAATTTCCTTTCTGTTGTACTCAGATGAACTTCAACTTCCTTACTGTTGTACTCAGTGGGCTAATGGATGAACTTCTATGGGAATATGATATCATGACAAGCAAAAACTTTGTGATGGTTCTTAGGTTTGTCAGAAGAGTTGTGTTATTGCTCTTCGTTTTAGCTATTATTCTATATTTATTGTTTTCTTCTTTTACTTGGGTGGATACATTTGAGCCAAGGGTCTTTCAGAAACACTCTCTATATTTCCAAGAGGTAATTAATGGTAAAGTTTGCATACACTCTACCCTCCTCAAACCCTACTTTGTGGGATCTTATTGGGATGTTGTTGTTAACATAACGACCCCAAATTAGATTATTTTTCCCTTTTTCTAGTATGACTGGGCACCTTAGTTGTGATTCAAGAAAATTAACGTATATAAGTAAGATATTGGAATTGAGAACTAAGCTTCTTATACCTAGATAAACTCATTAAAAGGGAAAAAAAACAAATTGATGGGTTCTATAAGTGCTAATTGATATGTGATGCCATCTAATTTTCTTTTCTTTGTTCTGCCTCTTTCTATAGTAATTTCAATACCACCCAAACAACCAAGAAACTATGAAGGCCATCAAACCTATAATCCATTAGAATACATCTAAAATCCTACAAGCTAATATGCTCTTATGCAGTTTTCATCTCCAAATCATCATGGCAGGATGCTGGAGAATCAAATCCG
Source organism: Solanum sejunctum (assembly GCA_025642045.1). Classification (NCBI taxonomy): domain Eukaryota; kingdom Viridiplantae; phylum Streptophyta; class Magnoliopsida; order Solanales; family Solanaceae; genus Solanum; species Solanum sejunctum. Next base: position 144,973 of record JAOTQJ010000011.1, on the reverse strand, counting down.
ACCTCCTATTAAGATACTTTACAATAGTAAGACTCTGAAACTTGGAGAAAAGTCATAACACAAAAATCCTCTAATTTTGCATACTGGTACTCTTTCACTTAATAAACTTTAAGAATCTATAAAGTAGTTTGACAGCTTGAGTGATTGTTTCATTAACAAACTGAAACCAGATAATCAACGGGTGAAAGCCAATTCCAGGGTTTGCTAAATCAATATCACAACTGTGAGAAGACAGGAGTTTAAGAGAGAACTCAGCTTTATTATTTCCACAAGCTATTGGTGTTTAAATAGCTAAGTGTACATGTCCTAAGAAGGATAGGAAACCAATATCTAATCAATACAAATCACGACTGAATTAAAATAGGAGTAAATCAAACTACTTACTATGTTTACACACATGCTATAGAATATTCCTAGGATTCTAACACTCCCCCTCAAGCGGGTGCATACAATCTATATGTACCAAGCTTGTTGCATATGTAACTTGTTTTTAGCACCGACAAGGAACTTGGTGATAAGTAGTCTTTTCTTTACGCAGATTTTATGCATCGAAGGATGCGAATAACTGCATTCCAATGATTATCCAAAGGAGAATTCAAGAACTGACTTACAACACAAATTGAGAAGGTAATATCAGGTCGAGTCACTATGAGATGATTCAACTTTCCTACAAGCCTTCTATATCTTCCTGGATCACTAAGAGGCTCCCTCCGACCTGGCAGGAGCTTAACATTTGAATCCATTGGAGAATCAATAGGCCCACAATATGTCATCCCAGTTTTTTCAAGAATATCAAGTGCATACTTCCTTAGTGAAATGGCAATTCCTGATTTGGATTGAGCAACTTCAATGCCCAAGAAGTACCTTAATCAACCAAGATCCTTAATCTGAAAGTGTCGAAAATGGTGACATTGCAATTTCGTAATTCCCTCATCATCATTGCCTGTGATAACTATGTCATCAACATACACAACCGAATGCATGCACAAACTAGGAGCAGAGTGACAATGGAACACAGAATTATCAGCTTCACTTCACACCATGCCAAACTTGTGAATAACTATGCTAAACTTCCCCACCCATGCTCGAGGAAACTATTTCAGGCCATAGAGTGCTCATCGTAGTCTGCACACCATGTTACTAGAATCCCCTGGAGCAACAAAACCAGGTGGTTGCTCCATCTATACCTTAGCTTCAAGATCTCCATGAAGAACAACATTTTCAATATTCAACTGGTAGAGAGGCCAATGACAAACCACAGACATGGATAAAAAGAGACGAATTGAAGCAATCTTCGCCACAGGAGAGAAATATTACTATAGTCAAGACCAAAAGCCCTGTATAGCCCTTGGCCACTAGTCAAGCTTTTAGGCGGTCAATCTCTCCATCGGGGCCATCACTGTATACACTAAACGACAATCAACAGTAGATTTATCTGGAGGTAGAGGAAAAAGCTCCCAAGTACCACTTGAGTGTAAGGTAGACATCTCTTCAATCATAGCTTGTTGACTAGCTATATGAGAAAGAGCTTCAACTGTAGTCTTAGGAATAGGCAGATGATAATGATGATACAAAGGCAGAATGGGCCGGTGACAAACAATGATAGCTCAAACAAGTATAGATAGGATGCAGGTTGTAGAGCGACTACCTTTTTCAGTGGCAACAGGACTCTGGGTAGACAATCCTCAGCAAGCAAGGATTCCAGTGGTTGGAGAGAATCATCTGGCGCGGACGACGATGATAAGTTGATAGTGGTGGAGGTGTAGAGAAGGAAGACGATGTGGAAGTATACCTAATTATTCAGCAGAAGAGGATGTAAAGAAGGTTTGACCCTTCCAAAAAACTAACATCAGCGGCCATAAGGTATCACTAGAGGTCAAGCGAAAGGAATTGATATCCCTTCTGTACCATTGAATAGCCGAGAAAGACACATTTATAAGCACAGAGAGTGAAATTTTTCTTTTCTTGGAGTGAGTATATGGATGAAGCATATGCTCCCAACGATGCATGGTGGAAGAGAATAAAATTGACTGGGGAAACAAAACACAATGCAGTACTTGATTTTGAATAACAAAGGAAGGCATACGGTTAATCAGATAACAAGAGGTGAGCATTGCTTCCCCCTAGAATGCAATGGAACATTTGCTTGTAACACAAGCGCGCATGCAGTCTCAAAGAATGCCTATTTTTTCTCTTTGCAATTCCATTTTGTTGTTCAATGTAAGGACAATATGTTTGATGAAGAATTTCATGGGAAGACATATTGTTTAAATTGAGATGATATATATTCACTTGCATTATAACTACAGAAAGTACAATCATAAACACCAAACTGATTTTTTATGTCAGCACAAAAAATTTGAAATATGGAGAAAAACTCAGAACAATCTTTCATTAAGAACATCCAAGTGCACCTTGAATTCATCAATAAAACTAATAAAATACTTAAAACCCAATGTAGAACTGACTCTACTAGACCCCAAATATCATAATGAACTAAATTGAAAAGAGACTACACAATTATTAAGACTACGTGGAAAAGTAGCTCCGGTGTGCTTCCTCAGTTAACATGACTCACAATCTAACTTAGACAATTTGGACAAGTTAGGTACCATTTTTTGAAGTTTGAATAAACTAGGGTGCCCCAATAGTCTATCAATTAAATCTAGAGAATCTGAGACTGAACAAAACTATGGATCTGCGACAACAACAACATACCCAGTAGAATCCCACAGGTGGGGTATGGGGAGGGTAAAATGTATGCAGACCTTACCACTACCTCATAGAGGTAGAGAGGTTGTTTCCAGGGAACCCTCGTCTCAAAAACCCATAAGCAAAATAAACTAGATACGTAAAAAAGGAAAAGGAAAAGAAAAACAAGGAAGAACGACTAATAACGAAAGTAACGAGAGAAAGTAAATACAATAAAATTAACACACAGAAGATGGATAATGACACCACACGATATAAAGACCCGACTAATCCAACTAACCTATCCCTACTAGCCTATTATCCTGCTACTCTAATACACTACCTCCACTCCTTTCTATCTAAGGTCATGTCCTCGTGAGATCAAGTGCTTCGATATCTTGTCTGATCACCTTCCCCCAATACTTCTTCGGTCTACCTCTACTCCTCCGTGCAGCTCCTAAATCCAACCGCTTGCACATCCGAACAGGAGCATCGGTACTTCTTGTCAGCACATGTCCAAACCATCGCAGTCTCGCTTCCCTCATCTTGTTGGCCACAGGGGCCACCTCTAACTTCTCCCGAATGGTCGCATTCCTAATCTTATCACTCCTAGTACGTTCACACATCCATCTCAACATCCTCATCTCTGCGACCTGCATCTTCTAAACATGTGAGTTTTTGATTGGACAAGACTCCACCCAAAAAAAGTGTGGATCTGTGAGAATTGAGATAAAAAGGTCCATCGGCCTCATGCCCTTCACCAATCATCCTTCCCATACGAAAGTCCTATATAACAAAGAAGTCACGGCAAAATGAGACAACAATTTAAAGCTTCAGCCGAACAACTCATTGAGAGAGGCTAAAGGGACAACCAGGAACAAAAAGAAAATTATTTAGAGTCAAGGAAGGTAAGAGATTAGCTTGACCGACACTGCCTACCATGGTCTTTGAACCATTAGCTGATGTAACAGTTGGAAGGGACTGAGAGTAAGTAATACAAGACAATAAAGATTTGTTACAAGAAATGTTGTCAAAAATGCCTGAGTCCATTCTATGAGATACAAGCAATAGGATTAATAGAAGTACCAACTTGGGTGACGGAAGCTATTGATGAAGATATCTTCTTACTCGTCTGATACTAAAGAAAGTCATTGTATTCTACCTCAGACAGAGAACAATTGATTGTTTGGATTACAGTGGATTCAATTTGACCAACCTGAGCATTCTTAGATTTGCCATGTAGAGAGTAGCATAGATCACGAGTATGACCCAATTTGTTACAATAGCCACATGGTCATCGTTTCCCATACCGACCTCCATGTCGATTTCCAAGAGATGGAATAACAGATGAATCTGCAAGTGGTTCCAGATGACTAGACGACATAGGTGGTGCAGCTAGTTGTAATAATCAACCGAACATGTCATCCACAACAGGAACAGTAGAGCTAATAGCCAAACTTTGATCTCACACAGATTCAAGATCAGATGGAACTCCAACTAGTGTAACAGCTAGAAACAAGTGTAACAACTAGAAACAACATCTGACGCCGCTCCAATTGCTTTTCAAAACTTGGGAGTGGCGGGCATCAACTCATTAAATTCTTCCATAACTGTCTGAATCTGTCCAAGATAAGTCGACATATCTGAATCCTGCTTTTTAAGGTTAGTCAACTGAGAAATCACATTATAACAGCAGGATATATCATTTGTGTATAGCCCACAAGTCTTTTCCCAAACTAAGAAGCAAGTTTGGAATGGCCGAAACAATTGCATCAACTTTGAATCAATAGATTTCCATAACAGCCTGCACAATTGAGCATCAATTTCTCTCATTTGCCCCCATCTTTTTTAGTAATATCCTTTGTCTATGTAACCAAGTGATCCTGAACTCCTTGTCCCTTGCACCATAACTGAACAGAGGAGGACCAAGATAAATGTCAAAGTTTCTGTGGTGATGCCATGGTTTCACTTGTTGCAACCCACAGATTTGGTACTAAACATATCGGATCCGAGAGAAGTGAAAAAGCAGATCTATTAGTGTCCAAAAATACAGCAAATTCTAGGAAAAGCCTGAAGAACAGATCTGGAAAACTAGAAAACAGCTTGCTGTCTCATCAGGAAAAGTTACAGGGAAAAAAATCTACCAAAACAGTGGCTGGAAAACACCACGCTACGAAGATTCCGATCGTAATGGTGGTACTGGTATATGCACAGTACCCCTGGATAGTGTCAGAATCGTGGAACAGTGGAGATTTTGCTGGGAAGAAAAACTTCTCAGCAATTTTGTTCTTATTATTCTTTTTTTCTCACTAACGAAAGCTCTAATACCATGTGAGAAGACAAGAGTTTGGGAGAGAACTGAGATTTATTATTCCCACAAATTATTGGGGTTTAAACAGCTAAGTATACATGTCCTAAAAAGGATAGAAAATCGATATCTAATCAATACAAATCACTGCCTAATTAAAATAGGAGTAAATCAAGCTACCCACTATAGTTACTCATATGCTATAAAATATTCCTAGGATTCTAACAATAACTAAATGATTCATTCATCTCAACTAAATGCTACCCTATTAATTCTAGAAGCAAACGCCTCTTCACAAATGTAAGGGCTTACAAGATTTAGGCTAGGATGAAACGAGGTTGTATTGATAAATGATGAAAGCTTGAAGAGTTCAAGTACCTTTAGATAAGGATAGACTCCCACATAACCTTCTACCAAAGGTGAGTGGCCTCATACTCAATGAAGTGGGTCAACAACCATTGCATATCAGGTTCAAATCTCAGTGGAGGCAAAACCACTATGTGATTTCTTTCAATCTATCATACTGATAAGATGGACATGATCTCTTATAGGAGGAAAAAACTAAGAAGGATTAAAGAACCTCCATGATTCTTTGGAAATTTTGTTCTTTATTTGTTCCCAATTTTAGTAATATATGATGATATGATATGATGATATGATGTATGGAGAGGAGTCCTCTCTATAGGAATGTCTTTAAGCTTTCTTTTCTTAGAATTGGGTACAAATTGGCCGCCCTTAGGAGGATGTCCGACTTGGGACCCACCATAAGATGGAGGTTAGGTCTATGTCCCCCTCCTTTGTATCTTTTTGTTTTTGCTATCTATAATAAGGCTTGGGGGTGTGCGGCTCAACCCCTGACCTCCAAAGGGGTGAGGACCCTTTGGCATAGGTTTGTTCCCCTAAAAAAAAAAAAATCTACCAAAACCTTGGCAGAAAAAGCTACCCAATACCTATGTCGGTGGAAAAGTTGGCCCAGTCACCACGGTTAACAAAACAAAATAAAACAAAAAAAAGACTTCCACATAATAATTAGTTAGAATTTGCTCCAGATAAACGTTTCAGAGAGATAGAATTTACTTGGTTTTCAATTCAATAAAACAATTCTACGCCGATTCAACACCCATGCTCTTTGTATACCGAACATTTTAAAGAGGGATTTCCACATTCAGCAGGAATGAGGAGTATAATGCACAAAATGGAAAAGCACTAATAGAGGAACATACTGAATGAGTTCAGCTTGTGATGGCACATCATTGAGCTGCCGTTTAACTGACAGAGTTGACCTTAAATTAGCTGCAAGTTCCTATAAAAGAAAAAGAATTATAATTCTAATATGCCATATATCATCAAGGTGCAGTTTATCTGATAGTGGTGAACTTAACTACTTAAGTACAATGGTGCTGTGTTTTGAGTAGAAAGATGCTGTAAATCTCAATGTTATCTTATCCAAAAACAAAGATGGTATAAATTTAAGTAGAACATGCATGCCATGTAAGTTGACAGGCGAAGCTACAAGAACTGATTGAATATCAAGGATGCTATCACACTTGAATTAGCAATCCTGACGGTTGTTAGCCTAAACATCCTAATGTAGAACTGATAATGGTCCATTGGCAATCTAACAAATAGTACAAGTTGCTGTCGACTTTCGCTGGATGATTAAAACTTGAAACATAAAAGCAATTAATGTGCAGAGCTGCCCAGTCGACATTGTTCTCTTAAGGGTTGAAATGAAGGAAATGCATCAAGATGGAGTTTATCGTGAGGAATGCAAGAAGTACAAAACATGAAACCAAGATCCATGTTAAAGACCAGACCTGGGGACGTCCTTTAGCCAAGGAGAGAAGGAATACAAAGCTTTCTCTATGTACCAGACTAAAGAAATATCTCAAAGCAGCAACAAAGTATATATTTTCCTATCTAGAAAAAAACTCTGCATTACACTTGGCTTCAACATGCAGTAAAAATTTGGGTGGTATACTGTTAAAGATCATTGCAGAATGCAAACTTATTAGTGGAGCAAAAAGTCCATCGAGATGTTGACCTATAAAGCTCCTTAGTTAGTGTGGTAACTACACTTGAAAATGCAAAATTTACACAAAGAGATGAACAGAGCAAAAGTATTCCCATTTTGAATGGCTTTATTTGCTTTTTGAGTTTTCACAAGACTATTTCTATTATCCTGTTTTGTCTTCATTGATCATTTATTGTTGAACAATGATAGCAAGGAACACATAGCCTATCATATGCATCTTGTTGGATATTTAGTACAATAATACATAGCCTATCATATGCATCTTGTTGGATATTTAGTAAAATAATACACTAAGGGGTCGTTTGGTGTGAGGGATAAAAATAAATAGTCATGGGATTAAAAAATAGTGAAGGGATAAAATTGGGTGTTTTGTTTGGTTACCAGGTTTGGGATAACTTATCCCACCATTTATACCATGGTGATGGGATAAGTTATACCACAGTGATGGGATAAGTATACATGGCGGGATAACTTATCCCAGGATAGTTAATCCCAGCATAACTAATTCTGGGATAAGTTCTTCCCAACCAATAACCCCTAAGTGGTTGATTGATTGGTGGGATGGGATAGGCAAGGACCATGGGATTATTTTGTCATCTTCTATATGGGATAATTTATCCCACTATTTATACTAAAATTATAGGATTAAATAATCATGGGACAAAATAATACACATTACCAAACGCAAGATAAAATAACCGCATGCGATATCCTAGGATTATTATCCTTATCCCACCAACCAAACGACTCTGAAGCAATTGTTGATTGATGGGATAAGAATAACAATCGAGATAAAATACGAAATTATTTCCCATCATTTTTACTAAAATGGTGGGATTAGCTATCCCATATAGAAGGTGGGATAGATAATCCATGGGATATCTTGTCTATCCCATGTCGTTACCAAACGGACGAGTCCCATATCGGAAGATAGGTATTTAGTATTGTGTAAAGTCTGTATATAACCAGGGTTCAATGCACGACAATTAATTTACGCATCTTAATAATATTTTCGTGGCTCACTATTACACACATGGTATCAGAACTTTGGTGGAAAATATTCAGGAAAAGAGAACACAATCAGAGAGCCTCAATTATTCGATGAATGTCTCAATTATTTTGCATCACACTTTTCTTGCTTCAATGTTGAGTGAAAATCAACACTACCATAAGATTCGTTGTCAATCGGAGATCAAACCCCATTAAGACTTCTAGCATCCAACCCTTCATGTGCCAACAACTAGTGTTCAGGCGAGCCAATAGTCACACGTTGATGTGTGAGGTAGTTCCCCGGTATTCGTCAAGTCGGATTCTTTTTCTGCAATGGTCAGTTCTTGTTTCCAACCCCACTCACCAGGATTTTTCGAGTAAACAGTCACTGGAACAGTGTTTTCCAATGGTGCAGTGACTTTTTCAGCTTTTTCATTTTCAACCAGTTTTTAGTGGTTTCTTCACTGTATTCAGATGTGATTTTGCTAGACCTTTCTTCCATCAAATAGGTCTTTCGAGTTTGATATTTTTGGGCCTATTTTCAAATATATACAATAAAGTGTGTAATTACAACAAATATAGTAATATTTTATGTACATAAAAATTAGCCAAAAGTCATAGAAAGTATACACTGACTATATAATATAGCTTAGCTATACATTAGTTGTACACTGATTATACATTATGATACACTCAAAAAATTGAATATAGCTTAACCATACATGAAGTATACACTAACTATTCAATCTTGATCAACTCAAAATCACCTCTAAACAATCCCAAAATTCTAAATATGAAATCCTCAGTTTCGAGTCTTTTGATATATAATTTGCTCAAAGTGATTCATGTTTGAGGTACATTAAATTTTTAAAGGAAAAAAAGAAGAAGAAAAGACGAAGAAGAATGATGAGGAAGAAGAAGAAGAATGAAGAAGAAGAAGCATATGAAGAACAACAACAACAACAATATGGATGAAGAAGAAGAAATTTGGCAAATTTTTGTAAGCCAAAAGTGCCAAATAGCCACTTATGGTAATAAAAGGCTTTTTTTAAGTGGACTATTTTTTGTGTAATAAATTTAACCTAATGGACATGTTCCATAATTTTCTCTGTTTTTGGCTCCAAATATAAGAGAATAGGAAATTCAGGTTCCAAAAATACGAAAATAGGAAATTCAAGTTTTATGATTACTTGAAACCCCTTAATTGGAAGTTCAAACTATTTAGCCTGGACTTCCTCGATTGAGTTGTGGTGCAAATATACTTGACCAACAGGACTATTGAGGGAGATGACTAGGCTCAAGCACAGTGGTAAAAGACCAATGGTCAATTATGTAGTCGACTACTTGTGGCAATCATCGACTCCATATTGATGCCTTCATTTCCTCCTTTTCTTACATTTCATTCAATTTGGGAAAAAGCCCAGACTTTATACACTAATAGCATCTCATTTTATGATGTAATACCAAGGATGACAAACTTAAAAGAAACATATATTGGATATGTCTAGTCACTTAGGATAGATACAGACAATCACGGAGTAATTTGGTTACTAACTCTTACAGAATATTTAATACTAACCAATGTGGAATTCTGAAGGAAGATCTAACAAATAATATTTAGAAACAAGGAAATTTTGTTAGATATAATTTGATTAACTCAAATATTTATACCCTGAATCCACATTTAACCTCTACATTTACCACTGACTGCAAGTTTTTGCCAGCACCTAACTATAGTCCTCAGATGGAGTTCAAATAAATTTAGTTTGGAGATGATTTAACTTTTGCAGAACAGAAAAGAAACATAAAACCAACTTTTTGTTAGATATAATCTGACTAAATTAAACATTGATACCTTGAATCCACATCTAACCTCGACATTTACCAGAGACTGCAAGATTTTTCCAGGCACCCAACTATAGTCCTCAGATGGAGTTCAAATAAATTTAGTTTGGATGTGATTTCACTTTGCGGAACAGTTGGAAAGAGCTCTTTTTCAAACACATGCGTATAATTTAAAGCTTATAATCAGTTGAACACTGCAAAACTAAACCAGTTATGGAAGGAAAATGTTAAGAGTGCCATTTTGACCCCATGATGTCTTCAATTCCCACAATAACCATCAAGTCCAGAGCAGAAAATTTACATCCACAAGTTTGTACTTCCATCCATCTTAGGTTACCTTTCTTGAGCCAGAAGATACCCTTCGTTTTGTATGTTTCTCAACACCCTCCCTAAATCAGTGTGGATTTATTTACTTCCTTTTTCTTGTGATCAAGTGAGGAATAATTCTATTAATAAAAGGGAAAAACTCCCGTTACAAGCAGAATACCAAAAGGAGATCCCACAAAAAAAAGAGATATCTCATGGATGCACCAAAGATACATGAGGAATAAAGGGCTGTTCTTCGAATATACAAAATAATTCCTTCAAAAGCTCTTGTATTTCTTTCTCTCCACACTACACACATAAGAGCAAATGGAGTAATGTCCCATGCCCATCCTCCCTTCTTGTGGTAAAGCAGAATCTAGTAATTATGGTATCAATCCTTACTAACTAGAAATTCTTCAAAATCAACATAACAACTAGTACCTCCAAAAATATCATGGAAAGGAGCATAACAATGTAGAAGTGATGTACAAAGATTCATATAGCATAATAAGCCAAGACAATAAGAACATTGATTAAACAGAATAGGTTGTAATTCAGAGTAGATATCATCCTTTATATTTTTGGTAAAACTGAAGCAACATCTAGTTGTGTGATGAACATCCAAGCAAACAAAGCATAAAATTTTGTAAGAAGCATAAACATAGCATATCAAACAAAGGCTACTCAAATAGGCCAGGCCATGAGAAATTAGCAGCAAATCAAGTAAGAAGCTTGACTAATCCCTCAAGTTTGATTCGGAGATTTTATTCTTTAAAAATATAGTAAGTGTACAATCATGAAATCAAATCATAGTCAAATTCCTATTAAAATCAATTATAATTATAGCAAATCTTGTCCAATCTTACCTCAATTTGGAGCGTACATACCATAAGCTCTAAGCTTGTTAAAAATATACTCGATTCAAGGTCTTCCCACGGATTTGGTAAGAACATCAATTAGTTTATCATTCTGACTGAAATTGTTTGTGGTTTTGCATCCGGATTCAATCTATAATGCCCCGCATGTTTTTAGGTACTTTTAAACTCATGTCATGCTTTAAAACATGCCAATTGAGTGACACTGTGTTGGTAACTAATAATTATGTTTGAATATTGATGTAGATTTGACGATGTTCATGGAGGCTTTGATTTTGGAGAGAGAAAAGTAGGTGGGACATTTCTCTTGGATTTTGCTAGAGCCTTTGAGTTGATTATTGCTAACTCATGCTTCCTGAAGACGAAAAATCACTTGATTACTTTTCGTAGTACGGTAGCTAAGACTCAGATTGATTACTTACTCTTTCAGAAAGGTTATAGAAGCCTTTGTAAGAATTGCAAGGTTATTATAAGTGAAAATATTTCCGCTCAACATAGGCTTCTAGTGATGGATTTAGAGATTAAAAGGGATAAGAGGTAGAAGGATATTTATGCCCAATCAAGGATTAGATGGGGAGGCCTAAATCCTGCCCTTTCTCGGGAAATAAGGGATAAGTTGAGTAGTTTGGGGCCTTGGAGTAGTAGCGAATGTGAACACCATGTGGGACATTACTGTTGGTTGCATTAGAAAAGTAGCTACCGATGTACTAGGGGTTTTGAGAAGCACCTTTGGTAGACGTCAAGGTGATCGGTGATGGAATGCAAAAGTTCAAGACAAAGCGAAAGCTAAGAAGATTGCCTATACAAAGTGGTTGGAATGTAAGCATAAGGATGAAAAATGAAGACTTGAGGGTATCTATAGATGGCGAAGACAGAAGTGAAGACAGCGATGACAAGTGCTAAAACAGCAGCATTTGAACACTTGTATATTGAGCTAGGTGAAAAAGGCGGGGACAAAAGATTGTATAGGCTCGAGAAAGAGAGAGAGAAAAAAAAGCTCGCGACTTGGATCGAGTGCAGTGCATCAAGGATGAGGAGGGTGAGGTGTTCATGGATGAGACTTCCATTAAGCTAAGATGGCAAGCGTACTTTCATAAACTCTTAAATTAAAAAAAAGGACATAGATATTGAGCTGAGTGATTTGGCACACTCCGATAGTCATCGAGTTTGGTTTTTGCAGGTGTTTCAGAGCTGAGGAGGTTAGACGTGCTATTAGCAGGATGAAGAGGGAGAGCAATCGGACCCGTGAGATTCTGGTGAATTTTTGGAAGATCATGGTCAAGGACGATATGGAGTGGTTAACTAGATTGTTTAATGCTATTATGAATACTGCTAAGATGCCCAATAAATGGAGGAGTACACTGGTTCCATTGTACAAGAAAAAAGGTGATATTCACAACTGTAACAATTATAGGGTAATCAAGTTGTTAGCCATACTATAAAGGTTTGGGAGAGAGTGGTGGAGAAGATGGTGAGAAAAGGAGTCTCTATTTCATAGAATCAGTTCGGATTCATGCTGGGGCGGTCGACTATTAAAACAATTCATCTTGTTCTGAGATTAGTGGAGAAATATAGGAAAAGAAAGAGGGACCTTCATATGGTGTTCATTGATCTTGAGAAGGCATATGACAAAGTTTCGAGGGATGTCCTATGGAGGTTTCTAAAGGTGAAAGGTGTTTTGATGGTGTATATTAGGGCAATAAAAGGACATGTATTATGGAGCCAAAACTCGAGTATGAACGATGGGAGGGACTCAAAGTATTTTCCTGTAGAGATGGAACTTCATCAAGGATTTGTGTTGAGCCCCTTTCTTTTTGCCTTAGTAATGGATGAGCTGACATGATCTATTCATAGAAGTTCCATGATTGATGAGACTAGGGCTAAAGGTAACGATAGATTGGAGGTTTAGAGACATACTTTGGAATCCAAAGAGTCCAAATTAAGCAGGACCAAAACAGAATACTTAGAGAATAAATTCAATGTTGCGAGGGATGAAGCAGACATCGAAGTGAGGCTTTCCACTCAATCTATTCCCAACAGCGAAAACTTTAAATATCTTGGGTCTATCATTCGGAGTAGTGCCAATATCGATGATGATGTGTCACATCGCATTAGGACAGCATGAACGAAATGGAGGCTTTCCTCGAGAGTATTGTGTGATAAGAAGATACCACCCAAACTTAAAGGTAAGTTCTACAGAATGGTTGTTAGACCGTCATTACTATAGCCAATCAAAAACTCACATGTTTAGAAAATGTATGTTGCAGAGATGAGGATGTTGAGATGGATGTGTAGACATACCGGGGGGATAAGATTAGGAATGAGATCATTCAGGAAAAGTTAAGGGTGGCCTCTGTGACAAACAAAATGAGAGAAGCGAGACTACGGTAATTTGGGCATGTGTAGAGAATAAGTGTTGACGATGCTTTGTTAAGAGGTGTGAGAGGTTGGATTTAGGGGTTACGCCGAGGGGTAGAGGTAGACCGAAAACATATTGGGGGGAAGTGATTTGACAGGATATGGCGCAGCTTCGTATCGCTGAGGACAGGACCTTAGATAGAAAGGAGTGGAAGTCACATATTGAGGAAGAAGGTTAGACGGCCAATAAGGGTAGGATGATGTCTCGCCTTATGATATAGTAGGTTAGTAGAGATAGTCGTGTCTTAATATAGTGTGTTGTTATTATCCGTCATTACTTTGTTACTTTTATTGACTTTATAAGTTGTCATTTGCTTTCCACTCTAGTTGTTTTGTTTCATATCTAGTACTTTCTTGCTTTTGACGATATTTTTTTGAGATGAGGGTCTTTCGGAAACAATCTCTCTATCTCTATGAGGCAATGGTTAGGTCTGCATACATTTTTCCCTCCCCAGAACCCCACTTGTGCGATTTCACTGGGTATGTTGTTGTTTGTGAGAAATGTAGAAGAAAAATATTATTGAATTATGTATTTACATACTACATAAAGACCTTATTTATAGATATTACAATCTAATCCAAGTCCAACTAGGAAACAAAATACTATTACTATTCCAATTCTAACACACACCCTCAAGCTGGTGCATACAAATCATCAAACACCTCGCTTGTTACAGATATAATTAATACGAGGACCAGTGAGGGACTTGGTGAAGTTATCTACAAGTTGATCACTTGACTTCACAAACTTTGTAACAATATCTCTTAAGAGTATTTTTTTCTCAGACAAAGTGACAATCAATCTCAATGTGCTTGGTCCTTTCATGAAATACTGAATTTGATGCAATATGAAGGGCCGCTTGATTATCACACACAAGTTCTATCTGATCAACTCACCAAATTTTAGCTCCCTCAATAACTGTTTGACCGCAATAAGCTCGCAAGTTGCTGCAGTCATTACTCGATATTTTGCCTCTACACTCAACCGAGCAACCACACTCTGTTTCTTGCTCTTCCACAACACCAAATCACCTCCTACGAACACATAATAACCAAATGTAGACCGTCTATTAGAGGGTATCCTGCCCAATCAGCATCAGTATATCCCGCGATATGGTCATGGCCTCGATCTTCGAAGAGTAGTCCTTTTTTGGGCGCTGACTTTATATATCGCAGAATACGAACAAGTGAATCTCAATGACTATCACAAAGGAAAGTTATAAACTGACGTACAACACTCACAAGGAACGAAATGCCAGGTCTAGTCACTGTGAGATAATTTAACTTTTCCACCAGTCGTCTATACCTTTCAGGATTACTGAGTGGCTCCCCCTGTCCTGGAAGCAGTTTAACATTCGAATCCATAGGAGTGTCAATGGGTCTACATCCCATCATCTCTGTCTCCTAAAAAATGTCTAAGGCATACTTGCATTAAGAAATAACAATACCTGATCCAGACTGAGTAACCTCAATACCTAGAAAATACTTTAATTTGCCAAGGTCTTTTGTTTGAAAATGCTTAAAGAGCTGTTACTTCAAACTAGTGATACCATCTTTATCACTACCTGTGATAACAATATCATCAACATAAACAACCAAATAAATACATATTTTTGCTGCAGAATGCCGATAAAATACAGAGTGATCAGCTTCACTACGAGTCATGTCGAACTCCTAAATTATTGTGCTGAACTTTCCAAACCAAACTGGAGGAGACTGCCCTGGAAACACTGAACAATCGTCAGAAATTGCTTGAAATTGCAGGAACGCTAATTCCGGCAATCGGATCTGGGAGATAAAAAATTGCATAGGTAACCTTAGAATGGAGAGTCGACTCTATTGGAAAAAGAATCGAAAAAAAACTTGCCAGAAACAGCCACACGCCCCGACGCATAAGGCGCGTGGAGACGCAGATCTGGGACTGCTAGTGGCGTGTGAGGGTGCGTGAATTAGTGAAACTCAGAGGAGCTTACTAGAGTTTGCTTGCCTGAGTATTCCGCACCTCGTGGTGGTGTTGGTTTTGCACAACACTCACAAAACAAAAAAACGATGCACACCAGCCTAAGGGTTACCAAAAACTGACTGGTTTTCTTCCTTGTAAGTTTCTCACCAATGCTCTGATACAATGTGAGAAATATAGGAGAAAAATATTATTAAATTATGTATTTACATTACTACATAAAAGCCCTATTTATAGATACTACAATCTAATCCAAGTCCAACTAGGAAACAACATACTATTCCTATTCCAATTCAAACATTGTTGTTGAATATTGATGTATATGTCGGTTTGGGTGATGGAAGTGAGTTACTGGTAAGTTGACATAGCAAAAAGGGAATTAAAATTATCACAAACCAAGTCCCTGGTATGTATTGTTCGAGTGGATTTATCTTTCATGCAATGCAACATCAAGCCCTGAAAGCGTGCATACCATGTGAACTTGAATCATGCCTTTCAAAGCTCTTTAATTTTTCTCTCCCATTTTGACACAGTTTTCGCCTAAGGTATTATGTGCACCTCATCTTTAGAAGTTTACCAGCCTAGAAATCTGCAAGGCCCACCCTCATCAGTCTGCGCTCTGTTAGGGGGCTCATGTAAATTTAGAAGTTGGCCTGCTTAAGGTGGGTCATGTCATGGTGTGCCCACCATGTGAAAGGGGCATAACTCAATCTATTTGTTCTTTGTTATCGTTAGCAAAAAAGTAAACCGTTTTCTTACCCTCTTTGCAGAATCAAGCTTCTCCATGGAGTCCCCAAAAGTATGGTCCAAATTTTCAGAGAACTTCCCCTTTTTGCCTCTTTGAAGTAGCTCCTCAAACTCATCAACCTTTGTTTGCAATTTAGCATGTTCTAAGGTGCACCTGGATTGGAGTTCAGGTTCTTGACTATCAAGGGCCTAAATGAATCCAAAGCAAAAGTTAGTCATATGCATTTAATCATGACAGAACCACACAAGACAAGATGATCTTTTAAAATGAGATTAAAAAAGAAAATGCTTCCATTATATTGAATCTTTTTAATTTTTTAATATTTAAAAAATAATTTTTTAATATTTAAAAAATGGCCAAGGTTGAGATATTGGTTACAATAAATGATACTCAACTACAAGATTTCAAAAGGCAGCAGATATCAGGTTAAATATTTCATGTCAAGAATCCAAAAACATAGAAACAATTTTAACAGTGTAAAGTTACTCATCCACAAGGACCAGTATGCAATAATATGATTGTACTCGCAAACATATACCGGATGCATTGCAAACATAGATAGGATTACAGTCAACCGTTGAATTAGTGAACACCAGTCAGACCAAAGACTTGTTTGAACATCTGAGAATCATCTCCAGACCCACCTTATTTACACCGGACAGCAGGAACCTGGAAGAATCCATTCAGGGAGGTTCAGAGTGCCCGGATGGGAGATAACTCAAAGCCGACCAAATTCTGAGATATCTAGGATTCCATCTCATGCAATGGCAACAACATTAGCCATGTAACGGCCTAAACGAGCATGAATCAGTAAAGCAATTACCACCGGCTTATCTTATAATTCTCCCACTCTTCCCCAATATTGTAACCATTTGAATTCAGCTGAATACACATGCCATGTTTCAATTAACAGTATCCTTATCACTGATCACCATCCACCGGCCAGAAAATACAATAAGAATCTCTTCATCTCTTCTTTTATCAATTATCTAAATTTGGCTAATTGTCTTGTTATTTTCTTATCTTTAGTCCAATTACATTCACATTATCAAAAATCAACAAGATCGCCTCATTATTAATAATTTAACTGATGATCGAATTTTAGTTTTAAAATGATAGGTTTCTACCCTGTTAGTAGGAAAAAACATATCAAAAAAGAAAGCTCAGTAAAGCCATCAAAAACAAAGCATATACAAGAAACAGTACAATTTTTCACTGAAAGAGAGAACCTCAGTACCCACCTTGGACGTTTCGAGAAGAGAGAATATCTTTTGTCCAGTAGGATCACCGTCAATTTTTTCTTGTAGTTGCTTTATCTCGCTCAGCAGATCATTCTTTTTCTGATTTTGAAGCAACTAAGGATTAATAAAATGAAAATTTTCAAATACCCACTTGATTCTGCAATTTTAATAGCTTCTTACCACTTGTTCCATTATCATTACTATTATACAGTGTATTGTCTGAATAATCCACACTTCCAAATGATTCCTCCTGCAATTCCCATACAACTAATGGGACTCAAAACCAACGACTATTTCCAAATAAAACGCAAAATCAATGAGATGGAGGGATGGCTGATACGATTACCTCTCTATTAACTGGTCTCAGGTACGAAGGGTCCACGAATACCGATATTAAGGGAAAAGTTGGACTTATTAAGCCAAGTATGATGAGAAATTTGAGGGAGGGTGGACAAAAATGTTTCCAATTTAAAAATAAGGTTATTTGACCAAAGACAAGTCTACTAATTAAGAGTTTAAGTTAAATAGAGATTAATTTGTAATTTTTAGAAGTTTTAATCTTTTTCTTGTGGGACGATTGTACTTTTATATCAAAAGTCATTCATCTCCTTTTTTTTCAAAAAAAGTGTTAAAAAATTACTTTTTCATTATTTCAAAGAGGAAAAGACCAACTAGAACCAGACTTCTTCTTCTTTACATCTTCTTTGTTTGGATTAGTTCAAAGCCTTCATCGTCTCCTCCTTCGTTCGTCCTGTGCTTTTCTCGTCTTCGTCTCCATCTCTTATTGTCGTCATTACAGAGGTAAAAGAGAAAATATTTCTCCATAGTTAGGGTTTGAGTTTTGAGTTTTCATCATGTAAAAAAAAGAAGAATATGCATGTGTTTGTCGTTTTTGTTTTGTTTCTTTCTTCAAATATTTCACAGATAGTTCTTTGTTTTTACCCTAATAATATTGTATTCATTACTGTGGTGGTGTTGTGACATTGATGAATGAAAATCGACTGAACTCAAGCAACTCAAGCAACTCGTAAGCAACTATTTAAGCAACTGCTTAGTTAGTTGTACTTATATTCATTATTGTGGTGTTGTTGTGACGGTGATGAATGAAAATCCACTGGACTTAATAGTTGAGACCTTTGCTGCAACTTAAGTAACTCTTAAGCAACTGCACAAATAGTTGTACTTATATTAATTACTGTGGTGGTGGTGTGACTATCACGACCCAAGCCTAGGGTTAAGACGTGACACGGTAAATGGAAAACTCGAAGAACCTCAAACATACCTCTTAGCATATCAATTACACATCCTTGGTAGCAAAAGTAAAACATTATCAACAAGAGACATAGAGAAGGGAAACGGGACTAAGGGAAGTCTTGGATAATCATAAACACTCAAGAGTCAAGATCATAGTATAATTACATCAATTGTTCCAACAACATCTCTAACATAGATTGGGCAGGGGACAAGATACTTTCCGGACTCACCCTCATAGTATCAAATGTTCAACATAAAGAGATAACAAAAGCAAGACTAGCATAGTTAGTGTCCCTGAACTTGAGGACTCACAAAAGCATATCTTCAAGATGCCAAAACTAGCCACGTGGAGGATGATCAAAAGGTGCTCTGGTTCCTACATGGTAACAATATGTAGACATAGAGTATGCATTAATACGTTTGAATGCACTAAGTATGTAGGATGCAATGCAACAAGACATAAACCAATATAGTCAAAATGCATAATCATAAGTAATAGAAAGGTATAGTATCAATATGGTACGCATGATCAATGCTTTAAGTAAAACATGTTTGTAAATCATATGACTTGCATAGAACATAATACATGTGTAGTAGGAGACCATCACCATAGACCAAGCAAGTTATTACTCGGAATCCAAGGCATGTCACTCCCTTGGAAGGTGATTGAGGTACCTACCCCTCAACGTGGTAGTACGAGCATGTCACCCCCCCTCCCCCCACGAGGTGGTCAAGGTACATACCCCTCGACGTGGTAGTACGGGTATGTCACCCCCCAACGAGGTGGTCAAGGTACATACCCCTCGACGCAGTAGTATAGGCATGTCACCCCCGACGAGATGGTCAAGGCATGTCACCCCCTTAACAAAGTGATTGGGCATGTCACCCCCTAATAAGGTGTGGTCAACTAACAACACTATAAATACTTATCGTGAATCCAATACATACATACAATACCTCAATCATCGTTAAGTCCCTTGACTTACAAACCATGGATTAGATCATCAATAACTTAAGAATCCTTGTCAAGATATTTTATCAAACACTTGGTGGGTATGCAATGCTAGTTCAAAATCATGTAATTCAAGAGTGAAAAAATGTGAGAAAACTTAATGTAAATCAACCCACCAACACATAGTGAAACCCTCATGTAAGATACTTTAAAATCCATCATCAAATCTCATAATAGATCATAGTTTCACAGCCCAAAATATATATAGTCACAATAGGCAAACCACCTCATAGTATAAGCTTGAAATAGGTAGACATGTGTTTTCAGTCAACATTTTATAAAACCCCTAACATAATTTGTAATCACAATTCATAATAAGTAATACCCATGAGTAATACAACTTGGAAACATGCAATTTTCATAAAAAAGAAAGTTGGGCACCATGGGTGAAAGGACCCAATGGTTGAAACCCACATACCTCAAATTTGGAGATTTCCTCTTGAAGAGAACTTGAAGCTTGAATAAAGTTCTTGAGACCCGGAATTATCCAGAATTAAGCTTGGGCCACTTGAATTTGGATGAAATATTTGGTTAAGTGTTAGAGAAGATTTTGAAAGTGTCTTTGAGTGATATAGAGTTGAAAAATGGCTAAGTATAGGTATTTTTACACATGGGTGGGCATAGGGCTATGACCCCAAGGCCCTTGGGCCGAAATGAAAAACTGAGGAAAACCTAACACTGGTCTGCATCTGGTCATCGCGTAGACCCAAAATGTACTGCTCCACACCTATGGCGCGTCGCATGCAGGGCATGGACAGACACTAGATAAGGAAATTTTATAAAATTTATTTTTTGCTATGGTTTCTCTAAAATCGGGGTTATACCCATTTTCCACTCAATTTTTCCCTTGATCACGAATATGAAGTCAAATTTTTTATATCACGCATGAATTTTGAGATATATGGAAAACTATGATTATGGGTATTTCTGAAGCACTTTTTTAGGGCATTTGGGGTGTTTCAATATCTTCTCCTTTGGAATATTCGTCCCTGAATATCAAAGAAATATACATAAGAGAAGTAATCATGAATATTTCAGCCTGACATGAATGCAACAAATACATGTAAACATTATTTTAAAAATCTCAACATGAATGTCAAAAATCATCATAAACTTGGCAACATAAACATGAATACATGCAAAATGACATAAGGGCTGAAACTTAAGACTTAAATCATACAGGGGACTTAGTACCTTAGTCTTGAGTAGAGTGGAAGAGATATGGATATCGATTTAGCATGTCCGCCTCGGCTTCCCATATGATACTTTCAACTTGTTGGTTCCTCCAAAGAACCTTGATGGAAGCTACATCCTTATTTCTCAACCTCTTCACTTGTCCACCCAAAATTTCTACTGGAACCTCCTCATAAGTCAAATTATGTTCTACCACACCCACAACATCTAAAGGCACTATAGCACTAGGGTGACACACACACTTTCTCAACATGGACACATGGATGATCGGATGAACCATATTCAGATCAATGGGCAACTCCAACTCATAGGCCATCTTACCAATCCTCCTCAACACCCTATAGGAACCCACAAACCTTGGGCTCAATTTACCCTTCTTGCCAAATCGAACCATACCCTCCATGGGTGAGACCTTCAAATAGACCTAATCATCAACCTTAAATTCAAGATCTCTCCTTCTCACATTGGAATATGACTTTTGTCTACTTTGGGCTATTTCTAGTATCTCCCTTATCAACCTCACCTTCTCCAAGGCCTCCAAGACCAAATTCTACCTAGCAAAGCCATTTCCCCCACTTTAAACTACCCAATCGGGGATCTACAATACCTACCATAAAGGGCTTCAAAAGAAGTCATACCAATGCTTGAGTGGAAGCTATTGTTGTAAGCAAATACAATGAGTGGATGATGTTCATACCAACTACCTTAAACTCCAAAACATAAGCTTTAAGCATTTTCTCAAGAGTTTGGATAGTTCTCTTGGCTTGGCCATCCGTGTAAGGGTGGAAGGACGTGCAAAGCATAACCTTGGTACCAAGGTCCCTTTGGAAGGACCTCCAAAAGTGATAAAGTTAATTGAGCACCACAATCCAAAATGATAGACAAAGGCATTCCATGCAGTCGAACCAACTCATGAATGTACAATTTGGCATAATATTGGGCACCATAAGTAGTTTTGACCGATAGTTTTCGACTTTGTCATTCTATCCACCACAACCCAAATAGAGTCAAAATGCTTTCTAGTCTTAGGAAACCCAACCACAAAATCTATTTTGATTTCTTCCCACTTCTAAGCAGTAATCTCTATATCTTGGGCTAGGCCACCCGGCCTTTGATTTCGACTTTCACTTGTTGGCAATTGTGATATTCGGATATGAACTTGACAATGTCTCTCTTCATACCACCCCAGCAAAATACTTCCCTCAAGTCTCTATACATCTTTGTAGAACCTAGGTAAATAGAATAGGAAGAATTATGAGTCTCATCTAAAATCTTCTTCCTCAAGTTATCAACGCTAGGCACACACAATCTATCTTGGTACCTAATGGCATCATCTCCCCCTTGGGAAAAAACCTCCACTTTACCATCTCTCACGAAGGCCTTCAACTTTAGCAATGCAGGGTCAAGATCTTGTTTTGCCTTTACCTTCTCAATCAAAGAAGACTTAGAACTATCAACAACCATTGCACCACAATTATTAACTTCTTCCAACCTAATCCCCAATCTAGCCAACCGGTGGACCTCTTTAGCCACCTCTTTGCCACCATCATAAATATGAGCTAGGCTACCCATAGACACCCTACTTAGAGCATTAGCCGCAACATTAGCTTTGCTGGGGTGATAATGCACACTTATATCATAATCTTTAAGATGCTCTAACTACCTTCTTTGTCTCAAGTTAAGATCTTTTTGGGTGAACACATATTGAAGACTCCTATGATCAGTAAACACATCAATATGGACTCCATACAAGTAATAATGCCAAATTTTCAAAGTAAATACCACGACCACCAATTCAAGATCATGAGTGGGATAATTCTTCTCATGCACCTTAAGTTGTCTAGAGGCATATGTTATCACCTTACCACTTTGCATCAAAACACCCCCCCAACCAATTCTTGAGGGATCACAAGATAGGAGCAGAGACAAGCTTATTTTTTAAAGTTTAGGAATTCTTTTGACACTCATTAGTCCATACAAATCTTGCCTTCTTTTGGATCAACTTAGTCATAGGAGAAGCAATAGAAGAGAACCTATTTACAAACCTCCGGTAATAACCTACCAAACCCAAGAAACTTCTAATATCCTATGGAGTCAAAGGTCTACACAAATTTCTAATCACCTCTGTCTTCTTAGGATCCACCTTAATACCATCACCCGACACCAAATGTCCCAAGAATGCAACCTCTTTCAACCAAAACTCACATTTCTCATATTTTGCATACAATCTCTCCTCCCTCAAGATTTGTAACACTACCCTCAAGAGATTCACATGTTTCTCCTCACTTTGGGAATAAATCAAGTTATCATTAATAAAAACCACCACAAATAAGTCAAGGTAGGGTTTGAAGACCCTATTCATAAGATCCATTCGTCGGTGCATTAGTCAACCCAAAGGACATAGCCACAAACTCAAAGTGCCCATACCAAGTCTAGAAGGCCGTCTTGGGACTGTCACACTCCTTCACTTTCACGTGGTGATACCTGGACCGAAGATCAATCTTAGAGAAGTGACTAGCCCCTTGAAGTTGATCAAAGAGGTCATCAATCCTTGGTAGAGGGTACTTATTCTTGATAGTGACTCTATTAAGTTGTTGGTAATCAATGAACATTCTAAGAGAGTCATCCTTCTTCTTCGCAAATAACACTGGTGCACCCCAAGAGGACTTACTAGGCCTTTTAAAACCCTTTTCCAACAAATCCATCAATTACTCCTTCAACTCATTCAACTTCGCCTGGGTCATATGGTAAGGGGGAATATAAATGGGTCGAGTATCGGGAAGAAGGTCTACACCAAAGTCTATTTCCCTTTAGGGAGGAACATCGAGAAGCTCATCGGGAAAGACATCAAGAAACTCATTAACCACTGGAACTGATTCTGCAGGAAGGACTTTGGACTCAACATCGCTAACCCTCACAAGATGATAGAGACAATCCTTAGAAATTAATCGTTAGGCCTTAATATAGGAAATAAACTAACCCCTGACCACCACATTAAAACTTTCCCACTCAAGGATGGGCTCATTAGTGAATTAGAATTTGACCCTACAGGTTCTACAATCAATAGAATCATAATATGTAGGCAATCAATCCCATCCCAAGAATGATATCAAAATCTGCCATATCTACACTCAACAAAATCACAAGGCAAGATTTTATGCAATATGAATACAGGACAATTTCTATAGACTCTTTTAGCAATAATAGACTCACCAATGAGGGTAGACACTTCATAAGGTTAGCACAATAATTCGAGGATAACATGAAATTTTTTGGCAACAAAAGGAGTAATAAAAAAATAGTGACACCCGGGTCTATCAAAGCATACACATCAAAATCAAAAACATTTAGCATACTGGTGATGACATCGGACAGCTCATCTACCCTTTGTATCCTTTAAAGAGCATAGAATCTATTTTGCCTTAGAGAACCCCCTTGTTGGCCTTATCTTTCCTTTGGACCCACATTTGCACCTTGGCCTTGTGGACGGCTATCTCTACCTTTGTTTTGTACACTATGACAATCAATCACCCTATGACCCACTTCACCACAACTAAAGCAAGCAATAGAGTTTCTCAACCATGGGCCATTATGGTTCCTACCATACCTTGGCACATAGGGCTAGGCACCATACCACCACCACCTTGGAACCTTTGATTATCAGTAGCAAACCTCATTAGGAGCATTGGAAGACCCTTGGCCTTGGAACTTGTGGCTTTGAGAAAGCCGACCACCCTTGGGATTTTGGAGTCCACCTTCAAAATAGACCCTCTTGGCCTCACCACTTCTTCTCTTTCTAAGCTTTTCCCTCTCTAATTTTTTAGCATAAGTCATGAGTCTGGACAAATCTATATCACTTACCAACACGGTGGTACGACATTCCTCATTAACCAAGTCAGACACACCCGACACAAATTTGTTCATCCTAGACCTCAACTCGGCAACCAATTGTGAGGCATACTTGGAGAGTTGGTTGAACATGAGGGCATACTCCATCACACTCATAGACCCTTGCTTTAGATTCATAAATTCCATCACTTTTTCCTCCTTAAGAACAATGGGAAAGCACAAGTTAAGAAATGCC
Source organism: Solanum sejunctum (assembly GCA_025642045.1). NCBI lineage: Eukaryota > Viridiplantae > Streptophyta > Magnoliopsida > Solanales > Solanaceae > Solanum > Solanum sejunctum. Next base: position 120,012 of record JAOTQJ010000011.1, on the reverse strand, counting down.
GCTTTGAATTCTTCCCAAGGGATACCCCTTTGAGTTGGTAGGCTGCCAACTCTTCTTTTTCCTCTTAATTAATCCTCATAATGGGTAGCACCTTATACACCTCATAAATGAATTCATGTGGATCTTCATCCCCCTTGGACCCATGGAACACCGGTGGGTTCATTCTAGTAAAATCCCTCACCCTTGAGGCCAGAGTAGCAGCATGAGTGGCTTGGTCCCCTTGGTTAATTTGATTAGTCATGGCATGGTCCAATATTATAATAGCATCCCGAAACTCTTCATGGGCCACTCCTCTATCTTGAGTAGCTTGAGGAGCGGGAGGGGTCAGTTGCTCCTTGGGAGTATGGGCTCTTCTTCCTCTTAGAATCGGCATGATCTAGAATAGCGAAGAACATTCGTTAGAGGAAGAAGTCTTACCTTACTCCTAAAGCACGACATAGATTATGAAGCAAAAAAACTTTTTCTAAAATGCCTCATAGCCTCTTACTCATAGTTCTGGTGCACTTCACAAGCATGAACAAGACTCTAATCAACGCGGTGTGTTGGATTCTGAGGACCATTAACAATCTAGTACTTTGATACCAATTTTGTCACGATCCAAGCCTAGGGCCTAGATGTGACACGATGAATGGGAAACCCAAAGGAACCCAAACGAGCCTCTTTGCATATCAATCACACATCCTTAGTTGCGAAAGCAAAATGTTATCAACAAGAGACATAAAGAAGGGAAACGGACTAAGAGAAGTCTTGGATAACTATAAACATTCAAGAGTCAAGATCATAGCATAATTACATCAATTGTTTCAATAAAACCTCTAGCATAAATTGGGCGAGGGCAAGTCACTTTTCGAGCTCACCCTCATAGTATCAAATGATTAACATAAAGAGATAAGAAATGCAAGAGTAACACAACTAGTGCCCCTAAACTTAAGGATTCACCAAATCCTTTCTTCAGTATGCCAAAACTAGCCACATGGAGGATGATCGAGAGGTGCTCCGGCTCCTACATGGTTACATCATGTAGGCATAGAGTATGCGTTAGTATATTTGAATATACTAAGTATGTAGGATGTAATGCAACAAGACATAAGCCAATATAGTCAAAATGCATAATCATAAACAATGGATAGGTATAGTATCAATATGGCATGCACGATCAATACTTTAAGCAAAACATGCTTGTAAATCATATGACTTGTATAGGACATAATACATGTATAGTAGGAGACCATAATCATAGACCAAGCAAGCTATTACTTGTAATCTAAGGCATATCACCCCCCGATGAGGTGGTCAAGGTACATACCCCTCGATGTTGTAGTATGGGCATATCACACCCCGACGAGGTAGTCAAGATACATACTCTTCAACGTGGTAGTACGGGCATATTACCTCTCGATGAGGTGGTCAAGGTATATACCTTTAGATGTGGTAGTACGTGCATGTTACCCCCCAACGAGGTGGTCAAGGTACATACCCCTCTATATGGTAGTACGGGCATGTCACCCTCCCACGAGGTGGTCAAACCATGTCACCCTATCTCAACAGGGTGATTGGGCATGTCACCCCCCAATAAGGTATGGTAAACTTGCAACACTATAGATACTTTTCATGAATTCAATACATACATACAATCCCTCAATCATCATAAAGTCCCTTGACTTATAAACCATGCATTAGGTCATCAATAACTTAAAAATCCTTATCAAGATATTTTATCAAACACTTGACAGGTGTACAATGCTAGTTCAAAATCATGCAATTCAAGAGTGAAAAATGGTGAGAAAACTTAATATGAATCAACCCACCAACACATAGTGAAACCCTCATGTAAGATACCTTGAAATCCATCATCAAATCTCATAATAGATCACAGTTTCATAGCCAAAAACATGCATATTCACAATAGACAAACCATCTTTTAGTATAAGCTTGAAATAGATAGACATGTGTTTCCAATCATATTTCATAAAACTCCCAATATAATTTGTAATCACAATTCATAATAAGTAATACCCATGATTAATATAACTTGGAAACATGTAATTTTCATAAAAAGGAAGGTTGGGCACCATGGGCGAAAGTACCCAATGGTTGAAACCCGCATACCTCAAATTTGGAGATTTCCTTGATGCAGATTTAAAGAGAACTTGAAGCTTGAATGAAGTTCTTGAGATCCAAAATTAAGCTTGGGATACTTGAATTTGGATGAAATATTTGGTTAAGTGTTCTAAATGGTTTTGAGAGTGTCTTGAGTGATATAGAGTTAAAAAATGGCTAAGTATAGGTTTTTTTACTCATGGTTGGGTGTTGGGCTATGACTAAAAACTGAGGAAAACCTAACACTAGTCTGCGCCTAGTCCACGATACGGACTGATCTAGCAGGACCAAAATGTACTGCTTTGCGCCCCTGGTGCGACACGTGTAGGGCGTGGAAAAACATTGGCTAAGAAAATTTTGTGAAATTTATTTTTTGCTACAATTCCTCTAAAATCAGGGTGATACCCATCTCCCACTCAATGTTTCCCCTTTATCACGAATATGAAGTTAAATTTTTGATATCATGCATGGATTTTAAGTTACTTGGAAATTATGATTATGGACATTTCTGAAGCACATTTTGAGGCATTTTTGGGGCATTTCTATTATGATCCAAGCCTAGGGCCTAGACGTGACATGATGCATAGGGAAACCGAAAGGACCCCAAGCAAGCCTCTTAACATATCATTACATATCCTCGGTCGAGGAAGTAATAAATAAACAATAAAAGATAGTAAATAGGGATAACTGGGCTAAGAGGCATCTTTCGTAACATAAAACATCGTAGAGTCAAGAGATTGAAGGCTCACAACATCAATATATATCTTGTCCAACAACACCTCTAAAACATGGAACTTAGCAGGGGCCAAGACAAGTAACCAGGCTCACCATTATAGTCAAACATACAATTAAAGGAAAGAAAGTCTTTATACATAACATATTATTAAGATATTGTCCCCGATGTTGAGGACTCACCACTTGCTTTATAGAGAAATCGTACTAGCCATGTGGAGGAGGAGGAGGATCAAGTGAGGCTCCGGTTCCTACATGGTGACATCATGTAGACATAGTGTATACGTTAGTATATTTGAATGTACTAAGTATGTAGGGTACAATGCAACAAGAGATAGACAACATAGTTAAAATGCATATTTAAGCAATAGATGATCATAT
>JAOTQJ010000011.1:101761-116699 GCA_025642045.1 Solanum sejunctum | reverse complement strand
AACTATCACTCTCTTCATATTTTGCCTTTATGACTGAGCCCCACAAATTTTGATTACCATTTGAGTATTTCCAAAGCTACTTCATCCTCAAAGCTTTGCTCTGGTTCTTCATGTTTTTGATCCCCAAACCCCCAACTCTCTTTTTAATGATTACAGTTTTCCATATGACTAAGTGATACCCCGTCCTCCTCTTGTTCCCTTGCCATAAAAATTTTCTCCTGATGCTATCCAACCTATTGACGATTCCTGTTGGTATAGGAAGTAATGACATCATATATGTTGGAAGTGCATCAAGCACAGAGTTAATCGAAGTTGCTCTCCCTAGTGAAAGGTACTGAGACTTCCACCTTGCTAGCCTCTTCTCACACTTCCCAATCACCCCATTCCAGATTTCTATGGAGTTGGATTTTTCCCCCAAAGGCATACCCAAATATGTGGTAGGGAGGGCACCAACTTCGCCACCGAGTATTGACTTCAAAATTTGCATGTCTAGTACTTCATTTACTGGTTACAAGAAGCTTTTCCTTCAATTGACATGCAACCGAGACATACCTTCAAAAATAACAAGAACCAGTCTCAGTATTTTAAGGTGGTCTTCTATAGCATCACAAGATCAGGGTGTCATTTGCATATTGCGGATGAGTGATCTCTAGACTTTCCCTTCCAGCTCTAGCAACTTCAAAACCTCTCAGCACCCTTAACTGCTAGCATTCTTGATCATATTGTTGAGTCCCTCCATGACTAGTATGAAAAGGAAGGGTGAGAAGGGATCACCCTGCCTAAGACCTCTTTGTGATCTGAAGTATCCCGTTGGAGAGCCATTTACCAAAACTGAGAAGTTCACTAAAGATATGCAAAACTTAATCCACCGTCTCCATTTGTAACCAAAACCCATCTTCTCCAGCATTCCCATAAGAAAATCCCAATTGACATGATCATATGCTTCTCAATGTCTAATTTGCATAGAATTCCTGGTTTTTTGATACTAACCTGGAATCTACAACTTCATTAGCTATGAGAACTGCATCCATTATCCGTCTCCCTTTAATAAAGGCTAATTGTTGTGAATCAACAAGCTTGGACATCACTTTTTTCAACCTTTCGGTAAGCACTTTTGAGAAGATCTTATACATACTACCTATCAAACTAATAGGTCTAAAGTCCCTCGATTCTTTTGCACCTTTTTTCTTTGGGATCAAGGCTATGAAGGTAGAATTCAAACTTCTCTCAAACCTCCCTTGTTCATGGAAACTCTAGAAAGTTTCCATTATGTTGCCTTTCACCACCTCCCAACATTTGATGTAAAACCCCATAGTAAAGCCATCCGGTCCTGGTGCTTTATCGGTGGCACACTGCTTTAAACACCTCAAGACTTCTTCCTCATCAAAGCTTCTTTCAAGATCCTCCATTTCCTCCCCTGTCAGCCTTGGTCAGTTCAAAAAGTTGCTGGCAGGTCTCCACTGCACCTCCTCTGTATCAAGTTTCTGATAGAACTCCACTATTTCCCCTTGGATTATTTCTGGTTCTTGGACAATTTTTCCTTGGATTAGCAGTTGGTCTATGTTGTTGTACCTCTTGTGTGCATTAGCCATCTTATGAAAGAACTCGGTGTTCTTATCTCCTTCCTTTAACCAAATTGATCTTGATCTTTGTCTCCAGTAGATCTCCTCATTTTTTATCAAACCCTCAAAGTTCAGAAGTAAACTTGCCTTTTTTGCTGCCTCATCCTCTGTTAGACCTCTATCAGTAGTAATATTTTCCATAGCAGCCAGCTTTTCAAGGATATATTTTCTCTGTTGGCCAAGATTTCCTTGCTCACTTCTGCTCCACTCCTTCAATTCGTGTTTCAAGGCTTTTAATTTGGATGCAAGGACGTAATCAGGCTCCCGATATAATCAAGAGTTCCACCATATCCTAACTCTATCAATGAAGCCTTCAGTCCCTAACCACCAGTTCTCAAACTTAAAATAGCTCTTGTTCTTCTTCCAGGAACCACCTTGGAGTGTGATCGGAGAGTGATCTGACAAGATTCTCTGCATAGTGTACTGTTTCAGGTTGCTAAAAGCATCATCCCATTCTTGAGATACCAAGACCCTATCAATTCTTGAAGCCATCAGGTGGTTATCGCCTTTGAACCAGGTGAACTTTGCATTTTCTAGTTGAAGATCAACGAGATTTAGGTCCTCGATCAAATCAAAGAACTCCCTCATCCCTATTGTTATCCTGTTACAATTCCTCTTTTCTGAAACATATCTAGCCACATTGAAATCACCACAAACTGCCCAAGGACCTTCTATTAAACCTCTGATCGATCCAATTTCTTCCCAAACTAGCCTTCTTTCCACATAGCAATTTGGAGCATATACTCCAGTAATATGACATGAGAAGTCTTGCACTTGTGATTCAAACTTACAGGTTCGGGTATAGGTCCCTATCTCTAATACTTCCCATTCCATATTCTACTATCCCAAAGCATCATTATCCCTCCTCTTGTCCCACTAGCTTCCAGACATGCCATTTTGATCCATCTGCCACCCCAAATTTGCATTACTAGCCCAGTGAGATCCCCCTCTAGTTTGGTTTCTTGCAGACAGATGATGTCGGCTTTCCAATCCCCCATAATGTTCTTGACAAGCCTCCGTTTGTCCCCATTATTCAAATCCCTTACATTCGATGATACAAGTTTTAACTATCAAGAAATAGTGAGGAAGTTCCTCCCCTTTTCTCTACTTCCCCCACTTTTGAACTTCACATCAAAAGCTACTAAACTTTTTAGTTCTTTAGAGCCTTTGAACCTTGTCTTCTTGTCTCATCAATTTCAAACCAATCTCCACGTAAAATAAATTATAAAGAATGAATATATTAGAAAATTTTGTATGAAGAGTCAAAAATCATCATGCAAAATAAATAGTTGAGGAAAATAATAAAGAAAGTGTAGACATACCAACATCCCATTACTTGCTTGGACCATTTGTATATTTCTCTTTCTTGCGAGATAGCAACCTTAGATTATAATGTACAAACACTAAATCTTTGTCTCTTGAAGTTGCTAACTTATTTCTCTTGACGTTGTAAATCAAAGAATACGTACTCCAATTTCTTTCACTACAAGAGGAAGAAGTCGGTTGAGTAAGCAACTTGTAAGCTAATTATTACAAAAGTGGAACTGAGACCCTGTGATTTACCCACCAAGAAAGAGAATCTTCGTACATCATAGCCTCAATCACATGAGGCTCACCAAAATAACCACTTCCACTACAAAAGGATCCATATTTCCAATGAGATTTGTTTGATTTCATTAGGATCTTTAAAGTACCTTTGAAAACACTTGATTCTCCTCAATGAAATTTCTCTATCTTTTTTAGGAGCTGATGTGGCTTGCCATGGTTTCATAATGCATGGTACTGTATGGTATGGCATGGTGTCGTACAGTACTATACTGTACAATGTTTTGATAGATTGTATGGGTTGCTATGGTTTAATGATAATTTTGTTATTTAATTTGATTGCATGGTACCGTATCGTAACTAATACATTTACAAAAATGCCCTTAATTTAATTATTATAAATATTAAATTTACCAATATCTTTTAATAATTTGTTTTTTGATAAATACTTAGTATCAAGTAGGGAAACATACAAGCTAATATATCTCCAATTCATATAAACAGCGCAAAAAAATAAAAAAGTAAGAAGTTTTTAAAAAACAAACCTCAAAAAATAGACTGAAACACGAAAGAAAAGACGGGAGGCAAAAGAGAAGTTTCAAAAGTTGATGCGGAGGAAAATAAGTAATACAAAAGCAGTACATATATTAGGATGAAGTTTAATAAAGCATAAGGGATAAATTAGAGTTATTTAAATTTAAATAAGGGTATAATTGGAAAGAAATAAGAGAACCATGGGATACCAATTTTTTGGTGGTTTCAAAAAGTGAGGTGTTTCATGGTTACAAGACCATGAAACCAAACCATACCATACCATATAATTAATGAAACAATCAAAACAAACGTCATTCTCTTACTAACCATAGCATACCATACCCACGAAAAACCACCGTCAAAACAAGCTGTAAAGTATCAATAGAGTTGGACCTTTAATGAGCTATTCAATCCTGTGAAAAAAATTGTATTTTTATCACCTTGCTTGAGCCACTGTACCCTGGACCTTTGTCTACAAGCTATTTCCTCTTCTTTAGCCACTCCTCAAACTCCATAGCTAGGTGAACCTTTTGAAGTTCATCTTCAAAAAGCATTCTCAGTTCTTGGGTCTTCTCTAGATTCTTTTTTTTATGACAAGGGGAACCTGCAACCGCTACTCTTTGGGTGCACACGGGGTGAACCCCCGCTCCTATACAATAGCTCGCAAACCACATAGGAGAGGGGTTGTCTAGATCTGCTAACTGTTGAAGGATTTCCTCCTCCTGCTTCCAATTGTTTTTATGTGTAACTCTCCATTCTTTTAACTTCTGTTTCAACATCCTCGATTTAGAGGCTAGGATGAACGATCCTGTACTATTTACATTGAACAAATATTGGCTAAGTTTGAGCACATTTGATTGGACCCAAAGAGGTGCCCTGTCTTCAATTTTTTGTTCCAAAGGCAATCATTTATTTGAAGAGGAAGAGGTTCGTCATAATTCATTATCTGGCCTTCTTCATTCTCCTACCTGGCCTCCTCTTCCCCATCTGGATCTTCTCCATCCTCTTTAGTCGAATCATTATCCTTCCCCACAACAGAATTTGAGTAGGCTTCATCTCCTGCCTCAATGCATTGTATGTCTGTATTTATTAGATCTTTGCTACAAATTTGGCTCAACGTTGAAGATTTGTCTCCATTCTCATCATATAAGATTTGTCTCCATTCTCATCATATTTTCCAACTCTGTTTCTGTAAATGAATTTGGCGAAGGCAGAACATAGATTTGTTCTTCTTGAGGAGATATTAGAAGGGGATCTGGTCTTGTTCCTTTGATGAAGTCGCACTTTGGGCTTTTAGAAGTTTGGGCCTTAGGAGGCCCGAAATATTTCCCAGACTCAAAAACCTTTTAAACTCTCAGCTTCTCCTGAGTCCACCTCCTTAACATGTGGAACCACGTGACTTGCGGTATCCATGTGATTTCTCAGCAACGAGCAATGAAGTACTGGGAACAGCTGTCTTCTCTATACACCCTGGAAAAAATTTTGAAATTTTATCCCTAAATCTCTCTTCTGTTTCAATCAGTTGTAGACTAGGGCTTGCTGTAGCTTTCCTTTTTCCCTTCATTTTACTGACTTCTTGATCACAGAGCCCATCTTCTTCCTTGTTCCTGTATCTCGCCGGAGTTTCAATCCAAACTGGAAGAGTAAAAATAAGGTCACCATCGTTGATCTTGAGGCTGGAAAGGATTTTCTCTCTTGGCTCCATAACTCGAAGTCGAGCCCATCTCAAATGGTTCTTCAGTTGTGTTTCTTCCTCCGTCTCAAGCCACCCACCACATAGGTCTTTGATTTGCTTCATCACCTTATCATTCCGTAGTTGTAGGGGGAGTCCTAGAATTCGAACCCAAAACCAATCAAAGATGGTATACGCATGGAAGGCTCTGGGTGTCGGCTTCCACCATTCTAAGAGTAGAGGGTGATTCTTCTGCCTCCAGTCGCCTAGAAGAATTGCTCTGCATCTCATCTCGACTGGAACTCAAAAAGAAAATGGGTTCTGTTCATGTCATAGATCTGCAGATTATGAAATGTGTACCCCTCCAGGCCTGTTGAGCGCAGCTTCTTACTTGAGTTCTGATGGGTAATTCGTCACAGTCAGGGAATCTGCTAACCAGACTTCTATTCAGAGGACCCCTATCGCCTCCCGAAGACGATGCCGATGTCTGACTTTGGTCCGCATTGCACCATTTCTTTCTTTGTAATATTTCTTTGTAGCTTTCTTCTCCCCTGAGTCTCAATGAACTGAGACCTCCTTTCTCTGTGTTTGACTCTTGTAGACTGGATTTTTGAGAAATAAAATTGTATATTTTAAGGGCCACCTCTCCCCACCCCTCATTAAAGAAGTTTTATGGTAAAATGATCACTGATCTATCATGACCACTAACTGAGATAACAGGGATTAACCTACCAAATTTGTTGTACTTTAAGCTGCAATAAATATTGATGGAAATATCTTTGCATTTCCAAGTCCTAAAAGACTTTCGTTTAATGGATAAGGCTTCCTTAAACCTGTTACAAAGCCACAAGAGCATGTACTAATCTTCATTCTTCGCATATAAAGCTTTATACTCCACCCATTAGTACCTGATATCGGAAGAAGATTTGGTTTGTCAGATCGTAGGATTTCCCCCCCATCTGAAATAAATCCTATTATCCATGAAGAGGGTAGAAGAAATAAGAGGTGGGAAAGAAAGAGGTGGAAAGAGAGATGGAAGGATTCCGGCAGATTAAGTCCACCAGAAAAGGGTTTCCTAAAGGTCAGAAGGAGATGGAAGGATTCCGGCAGATTAAGTCCACAAGAAAAGGGTTTCCTAAAGGTCAGAAGGACCTTTAGGTCAAAATCTTGGGATTAGAACCTTGAAGGATTTGTCAAAACGATAAAGTATGACTTTTGATGCCCTTACGTCTACTTTACGGAAAGTACACTTAGCATTTATACTAATGTACAAAGCTGCAGCTCTCTCTTTGTTGTAGTCACCTGTATGTATTTGTATTTACTACATAAACAGTATACTGACTCTCTAGAACGTTTATGATGACTACACAAAATTATGATCCCTTAGATGGGGAAGTTCATTGCCATTTCACCTATTAATAAACTGCATCCTCCTTATTGTTGTCGAGAAACCAAAGTATAATGACAAAAACCACGCCTCAATCCCTAGCTAGTTTGGTCATCTGTATGAATCTTCCTTATCATAGTTGCTCTAATTTTGGTCCATAGAATTTCAATACCAACACTAAAGTATTATTTGAGGGGTTCTCTAATATGCTCTAGTGTTTATATCCTAAAATACTAAGAGTCTCTTAGTTGACATCACTTATACAAATTCTCAATTTCCTTTGCTTTCTATCTTGTGCTAGATCTCTCTGAATTCCGAGACATTCTAAATCTGGAGTTAACTTTTTTCCATGTGATTTTAGATCTACCTCTTCCTCTTTTAGCACATTCAATCATCATGTTTTGAAATCTAAGGGTTGGTGTATTTAGAGGCAAGCCTACCTAACATGTTGCCAAATTAGCTGAAGTGACATTCTCTCATTTTATTCTCTGCACCTGGTCATGGATGTGATCATTTCTCATCTTATCTAGTCTTGTATGATCACACGTTCATCTTAATATTTGCATATCTGCGACACTGACCTCGTGGGCATATGCTTTAGAGGCCCAACATTCACCCCCATACAACATTGTTGGCCTTAAAATCTTTCTATCGAATGTAGTTGATGTTGAGTTTGCTGCAAAGGTGACTGATGGTTTTCTTGGGAAGATATCTTTTTGGAAAATGAAAACAAATTGTCAGTTTCTTGAGGGAACTATAATCGTCATTTATCTTCTTTTCTCTTTTAGGAATTCTTATGTTCGAGATCCTACAACCATTCAATTCCTTTTCGAAGTTTCAAGGTCCTTGCATGATAGCATAGATCTCTCAACTATTAAGGAAAAGGATAACAACCATTCAGCACATTTAGTTTCTCGTTTTATACACATGGTAATGAAATATTGCTTGTAAATAATATTCCTTTTCTTGCAGTTAGGTCAAGATATGTGAAGTACAAAACAGCTTTACCTGTTCTAATACATTTCTTGATCATAATATTCAGGTTGATTATGGTTCTGAAGTTGAACGCCACTTAGCTTTTTTAGTTCAGTGCCGTGGAGCTTTTGGAAGCATGAATGAAGTCAAGGTTAATGTTCTCCAAAATATGCAAAGATAACCTGAATCAATTACTGAAAATCTTGCTTATTCTCTGCTTCCACGAATTATGCGTAGGGGTCGGTTTTGTGATTTTTTTTAAATATTTCTGTCATATGAATGTGATGTCACTTTTTAGAGATTTACAATATCCTCGACTATTGCTTCTTGCTCCTTAGTTCTGTTTGTCTCTGTCAGTGGTGGTATGGTGTTACTAATGTCTTTGGAGCTATTCTTTCCAGATTACCTGAAAGACCTTTACTGTGCTTCCTCTCTTTGTTGAGTTTGTGTGTGTGCATATTGGTGTGCCTATTGCTGGATGTGATGCATGCAATGGTGATCGTTTGGAAGTGCTCTGGCATGGTGGAGTATTTTCTCACAAAGCTATGAAGTCTTCCTTCATGAAAACATGAAAGGATTTTAGGAAATATTCATCTTGACTGTCCAAATTTATACCTACAATCAATTGTTTCGACTAACACTTATGATATGCATGTCAAGGAGAATTTAGATTAGTGTTGGGGACTGAAGGAGTAATATTTTGCCAAAGAAAAGATCAAACTTATAATGCTACAGCTAAAGCAGTACTACTATTAGGGGAAGTGCAGTGCACAGGAAACAAGTATGTCCAGAAAGCTGGAGTCTCAAATAGCTGATATTCTATTAGGGTCCTTTCTAAATCTTTGATTATTGGTAGGAACAATTAAACCAGGAGATATGCAATGAAAAGATTATCCGTTTATTTATTTAATTTTCAGTGAAAAGGTAAGTCAAGAAAAGCTTCTCTATAGTCATCCTGCAGTGAACATAATAAATTCTTTAATATGTAAACAAAAGTTCCTGTTATTGGCTTAGCTTTGATAGTATGGTGAACTCTTGTAACCTTTACAGACATGGGGGATAAGCAGAATAATTTTCTAGCAAGAAAATGAAGGTCATTCACATTGAATTAATTTTTCGCCAGAAGAGTGTTTATTTTGGGTCAAAGCAACATGTACTTTTGCAAATTAATGAATTTGTTTCTTAATTTCCATGGAAAGATAAAGGGTAAAGTTAACGAATAACTTTTGAAAGGATTACAACTCATTGTTGCATATTAAGAGTTCTCTTTTACCTAAACTATATTTTTGGTGTAAACAAGAATTTGCAACTTGTATAAATATTGGTTGGACTTTAGGAAGCTTAATATTTACTTGTATTGTGTAAATATTTGTACTAGACAACACCAACTTTGTGAATATTAATAAATACTTTATTTTAACCTAGAAAAGGAGAAAAATGATCATCTATATTGCACTGCATGACTTGTAATAAATGTAAGTTTGATGAGTTGATCCATGCAAAATGACTCTTTTTCTCCCACAAAAATGAACACATTGTTGAAGGTTCTTTATTTATAAAGCAAGTTAAAAAGGCCCTTTGCTTTCTAACATTAGTTGCAACATTCTGTGTTAAAAGGGACTTAAAACAGACATACGTGATAGGAGGTTGTCTCAGAAAACCTACAATTTCTTGGAATCCCTTATAGATTTAGCAAAAATTAGAACAAAGTAGAAGGAAAATATCCATATAGGTGATATCAACTACCGTTAGTTTATATGCGGTGTTTGACTTGGCACAAATTTTAAGAAAGAAAGAAAAGACTTGTACAACTTAAGGATTTAAACATGCCACGGCATTTATGTGGTTTTGAGAACTTTTCATTCAGGTAAAACAGTAATTTTAAAGTTAAAAAGTTTACAATTACAGAAAAATGTCAATTCTTCTTGGAACATACTAAAAAGGAAAGAGTATTATATAAAATGGAAGAAAGGGAGTAGTTAAGACTTAAGGTTAAGGCTTAGTCATATTGGTATGCTGATTTAGGTACTTTGATTCATGGAGTCTTATAATTTTGTAAGGGAGTAAAAAAGTGTAAAGAATTTCTAGTGTTCCAAAACCAAAATTATTGGATATTGGACTGTAATGGGTCGAAAGGAACGCCATTTATATGAGGATTCATATAGCTGACACTAACTTGGGACTGAGTTAGTAGGTTTTCTTGTTGTTTCCTTTTAACAGTGCTATCAAGCTTCCTTGGCTGCCTTTTAAGGTAGCATGGTGTAGAATTTGGACATAGTAGAAAGTTTTGAGCTCGGTTTAAATCTTTTGAAACTGATTGTTGCTCCAAGTAGTCCTTGTTGATTTGTGACAGCTCTGGAATCTTCTGCTTCTCATTTTGAGAAGGGTAACTTTGTATTTATCAGTACCAAGAATGTACAGGCTTGTGAGATGTATCTTCTGCTTCTTTCAGGAAATGATCATTCATTCCAGCAATTTACTGGTGGTTAAAGCTACACGGAATGACATTGGTGATGTCATTTTTGTCAAATCTTGTATAGCATGCAGTGAAGTTACAATACCATCTATCCCATCTCATCTGAAACGGTTAAACCTCTACTTGGAAACTGCAGAGGTAATGTTCTTTCTTATTCTTATTTTGCACTGCTGTTAATTCAGATGAATCTTTTCTTTCTTTGATCTCTTAGGTTGCATTGATGGCTGGTTTAGTTTCTCACTCAGATGGACTTGTAGATTCAGTGTTGAGGTGCTTGCATAATGTTGATTTATTGGAAGGTTTGTCTATGAATTATTCTCCAGATGGCTCGGTGCATATTGGTGGTGTACATAAGTAGTAGACTGGAAGTTGTAGATTTGTACTGCGCAAGATTAAATCGAGCTGGCTGATTTCTTTCAAGACGTTCTCTCTTCCTCTCCATATCCTGTAAATGTATCACTTACAGTAACTTTTTGAAACCGATTTTGGAGTGAAGTTCCTCTCGAGTCTGAGGAAGTTTATATCACCATTGCCTGGAATATCCAGTATGATAAATATAATAGGTGACTAAGTAATTAATATAAAAGGTAACACAGTTTCATTTCACTTGCTTCAACATTAGTAGAAAGCTTACTATCATAACATTAGCAATGGATAATTAAGCATCTTAGTTTATTAGTGAGAATAACAATGAAGTCAAGATCATGGAAAAATTACATTCTGCTCATTCAGTTAAAAATGACATGATTTCCTCTTTTTGGAGTATGGGTGAAGTGCTTGGTTCCTCTATTCATATTTTACAACTTTAAAAAAAATTACTTGCACCAAATGGTGTGTGCAACTTAGAGGTTTTGGAGATGCTCCGTGAATCTGCTTTGAATATGAGCTTCTTTTTTTTTTTGACAAAGGTAACAAGTTTGTAATATAAATCTTCAGCGCTAAGGCTGGAATCCCAAAAATTTACATCACAAAGTTACATACAGCTGATTAGGCTCAGCAACCCAAAAAAGAGAAAAAACTATCTCAGGTCCTATTTCATCTTACAAGGATCCTAAAATGTCTATAATTGCTACAGGATTATCTATATACTTAGAGCTGCACCAGTAGCAAAAAGTGTTAATACAGTCCATTTTAATCTTATGTAAAGGACTGCTCATGTTTTCAAAACATCTTGAATTTCTCTCTTTCCAAATGGTCCACCATATCACTGCTGGGACAATTTTCCATCTGTTTTTGTCTGTGCTACCACTCCTTTCATTGTTCCAGCTTACTAGAGCCTGACCTGTCCTTTCAGGCATGGTCCACCTTATGCCTCTGAAACTAGTAAACAAGTTCCATAGTTGGCTGACTGTTTTACAATGTAAAAACAGATGGTTGATTGTCTCTGCCTTTTGTTCACAGAAAAAACATCTTGGACACATTTCTATGCCCCTCTTCATGAGGTTTTCTCGAGTTAGAACAACCTCTTTCACTACCAACCAAGTGAAAACTGCCACTTTGTATGGTATTTTCACTTTCTATATAAGCTTCCAAGGTAAGAAGTTGATTTGATACCCCATCTGATCCAAATTCTTGTATGCAGAGCTAACTGTGAAGAAACCTTTGGTGTGGCATTGCCATTTGAGAGTGTCATCTCCTTCCTTTGGTCCTGTATACTGATCCAAAGTGCCACAAAATTCAGCCATTTATGTATGAGCTTTTGAGTTGTTAGAGACTGGGATATAGGTTTGCCTTTTGAACTGTTGGAGATGATGTTTGTGAATATGATGATGACAAGAAAATGAGGAAAAGAGAAGGCAAAATTCTCAGTGTCAGAGCAGTAACAAGGTGTAATAATTGTGTAGAGTACATATTGCTGTTTCCATTTACCTGAGTTCTCCAAGATCTTTTTGTGTTTGACCCCGTATATCTTTGACTCGAGACCTGATCAAATACTCATTTTAACATGTCTTTTGCATCTGTTGTGAAGCCTCTTTGTCTGAATTTCAGAGGTTATGCATGCTGCTGTATCAAGAAGCAACCAGATTTAAGATATCCCACTCCTGTTTTATCATGGTTTTCTGTGGTAAAATATTGAATTGCAATAACATTATCTGCAGGCTCAAGGATGCCCAAGGACATTGATGGGTTCCTATCAACATTATGCAAATTTTGCAGTCTTATTGTTATGATTCCAGGTTTTTGATCTTTTCCTCTTCAATTCTTCTACTTTTCTTGTCCTTTGTTATGTCTTTGTATCTTGTCATCTTGGAACTTAGAACAGCATGTTGTAAGCAAGACAGTAATATCAACTGCTTGGGAATGGCCACCTGGTGAACCTGTAGTGTGAAGAGTTAATTCGATCAAACTGCATATAGATGTATGTGATGGGCTAGAACATATCAGAAACAGTTTGAAATTTTCCAAAATCCCCATAACCATGGGCTAAAATGCTCTAATAAAGTGGGAAACTTCTCGGAGAAAGAACAATATCTGATACAATATGAAGAGAAGCTTGATTCATTTGATTGATATCTCTGATCAAATGTTTGATCCAAACTAGTTGGCTAGTTGCCTCCAACCATTGCCTGATATTTTATTTCTCCACTACCTTGAGAAACTACATTCTATTTCTTGTTCTTTTAAAATATCAAACTACCTCCTACTAAAATATTATCCAAACGTAGATTGTCTATAAGAAGGTGATATGGCCCATCCATGTCTATGTATCCAATGATCTGAGCATGACTTTGATTCTCAAAAGGTAGTCCTTTTTCATATAGAAGAAATACGAACAATTACATTCTAATGACTAGCACTTGGAAAGTCCATAAATTGACTTACATGATTGACAAAGTCAGGTCTAGTCACTATAAGGTGGTTCGACATGCTAATCAGTTGCCTATATCTTTTAGGATCACTAAGGGGCTCCCCCTATCTTCGCAGAAGCTTAGCATTTGGGTCCATAGGAGTGTGAGTGGGTCGACAGCCAGCTATTCCTGTATCCTCAGGAATATCTGGTGTATATTTCTGTTGTGAATTGACAATACCTGACTTAGACTGAGCAAACTCAATACCTAGAAAATACTTCAATCTACAAAGATCCTATTTTGGAAGTGCTGAAAGAGATATTTCTTCAATCAAGTGATATCTTGATCATTGCCAATAATGACTATATCATGAACATAACCCACTAAGTTGATTCAAAGACTTAAGAGTGGAATACCTATAGAACACAGAATGATCAGTTGCACAAAGTTCATGCCAACTCCTGCATAATTGTGATGGAACTTACCAAATCAGGCTAGAGGGGACTGTTTTCCACCAGAACTGATCGATGCACTAGGTGAGCAAGGTCAATGGATTCCCCTGAGTGACGAAGTCGGGTGGTTGCTCTACATAAACCTCTATCCTCAAGATCATCATGGAGAAACACATTCTTAATGTCCAGCTAATAAGGAGGTCAATGACAAATATCAACCATGGATGGAAAACAGACAAATATTTAATTTTTGCACAGGTGAAAAAGTACCATTGTAATCAAAACCCGAATATCTGAATGTAAGCTTTGGTGGCAAGCGGAGTCTTAGTCTATCAATTTGATCGCCTGGACAGTTTGATTATATAAACCTGCCAACAACCAGTGCAAGTTTACCCAGAAGAGAAACAAGCTCGCAAGTACTATTATCGGGTAAAGGAGATATATCCTCAATAATAGCAATTCACAAACCAGGATGATAGTGTGTTTCACCAATAGACCTAGGGATAAAAACATAGGACAAACAGGGCCAAAGATATAATGGGCTGATGATAGACGATGACAACTCAAACAAGTTTTAAGGGGATTGAGATGATGAGTGGATCAAATACCTCTACAAAGTGCAAAGAGTAGACTATGAGGGGAGTCCATAGTAGCCAAAGGATCTGATGCAGGATGTGAATCATCTGGACCTGATGTTGCATGCTCACATCGAGGATAAGTCAAAAAGTGGTGAAGTTATAGATGACGGAACTGCAGGTGGTGAACTATAGATGGTGAAATTGTGAGAGAAGGTGAAGAAGAGATGATGACAGAATCCCAAAAAGATGGAGCTGGTAACACCTAAAAATGCTTACGTTGTCAGAAGAGGAGAGTGAAGTATGGTTGAGTTTCAACAAGGTGACATCAATATACATAAGGTATCACTGGAGGTCAAGTGAGTAACACCAATATACATTTTGCACCCTTGAGTAACATAAAAACATGCACTTAAGAGCATGACGGGCTGACTTGTCTTTTCTTGGAGTAAAGTTGTTGAGCAAACACACAAGTCCAAACATATGAGGTGGAAGAGAGAACAAAGGTGAATAGAGAAGAAAAACAGTGCATAGAACTTGATTTAGAGATAGTTGAGGTAATTATGCGATTAGTAAGACAAAATAAGATTTGAGAACTGTATCCCCAAAAATGTAATGTAACATGAGATTGTATGAGTAGGATGCCAGCAGTCTCAATAAGATGCCTATTCTTCTGCTAACTGTACCACTTTGTTGAGCTGTATAAAGAATTGAGGATAAAAATGTTCGATAAATGATCGCAAGAGTTCATAAAACTACTAAAATGGAGAAGATAAATATTCTGGCACATGATCACTATAAACATGTGAATAGAAATCCCAAGTTGATTTTGGACTTAAGCATGGAAGTTTGTAAAATGAAAAAACAATCTAGATCGATTCTCATCAAGAATATCCAAGTGCACCTGGAAT
>JAOTQJ010000011.1:77554-88553 GCA_025642045.1 Solanum sejunctum | reverse complement strand
AAGCACCGCGATTTAAAATTACGCCATGTTCATCATAACTTTTCCAATTGAACGAATTACTTCGGTTGAATTAATTACGGGATCTAACAGATAGGTCCCCAAAGAAGGTTGGGGATAGATGTTGAGTATGAATCTCCTTCTATTATAAAATATTTAAAATCTATGACTGGAGCTTTATTCACGACAAGATTTGTTGATTGTCATTTTGAGGAATCAGTATACCCAACATTAAAGAAAGAAGATAAACAGCTGAGAAAAGAGATAGATTGGAATGCATTGTCATTCTCACATTTAGAGCCTCGAACAAATAAATGTAACCAAGAAGTTCAAAAGATAATTCATTTGCAGAATATTGCAAATCAACTGTCAGATGCATTTATTGACCTATCAAGAGTTACTAAATCTCACATTCCAGTTGTTAATGCTCCAATTCAAGTTGATGTCCAAATAAAATAATTAATTAATATAAATAATTTTAAACCATGATTAAAACGTAGTAGACCAATCGATTCCAAGGATAAAAATTCTCAAAAAAGGAAAGAAACAAATAATTAAGATGGTCATAATATAGAAGAACTTGCTCAAGAAGAGCAAGGAGACACAATAATTGATGAAACTTTAAGGAAGGTTAAAGCGCCTGAAAATGATGAAGAATTCTCAATAAATTATGTCTCATCAAGAAAAATATGGAACCAAAATGATATAATTGTCAATATTATTTTTGCTTATAATGTTACTGTTGAAATAATGCAACAAAATGAGGATTTTGAACCAAAATCTATTGAGGATTATAGACAGAGAAATAATTGGTCAAAATAAAAAGATGTTATTCAAATTGAATTAGCTTTGCTTGAGAAACACAAAATTTTTGGACCAATGAAGGTGTAAATCCAGTAGAGTATAAATGACTTTTTATATAAAAGCGAAATAAGAAAAATGAAGTCGTAAGATATAAATCACAACTTATGGCACAAAGATTTTCGCAAAGACTTGCCATTGATTATATCGAGACATATTCTTCTGTGGTGGATGCAATCACCTTCGGATATCTTCGATTTGATTTATTTTGGTGTTTTTAAAATATTGTTTCTGTGCTAAGTAATAATAAAATAAAAACAATTTCATCCGTATTAAAAGTATGTAATAAATTACTTCAATATTTTAATATTACATACTTTATAGATAATTGTAAATTCATAGCATCACTATCTACAAAAAAATTAAAAAAATCAACTTATTTAATACAGAGGTTAAATTAGAACATTATTAAGTGAAGAGAACTAAATAACTAATGGGAGCTGCAAATGATTCCTAAACCATGCAACTGCTAAACACAACAAACAAGAATGCAACAAAAGCACACCATTCAAATATTTTTTTTTCATAATAACTAAATCTCTTTTCAGTGGTTAAAATTGGGTTGGGCTTAGGTTAACATTTAAAAATAAAAATTTAGAAGTATTAAAATTTTAATATAATAATAATTTTTTGGTGCACCACAGTTTCGAGACCTTTACACCGTGAACCAAACTGTAGAATCAAAGTTTTCGAAAAAAAATCGAAATAGATCCGAAAAATTGTAAAACCGAATTAGTTTGGTTTGTTTTTCTGATTTTTCAGTTCTTTTGCTCACCCCTAGATGCCATTACAGCTTATTTATATGGCTCATTAGACCATGACATATTTATGAGAATCCCAGAAGGATTTAAAATGCCTGAAATATATAAAGATTCTCGGAAAATATGCTCGATAAAACTTCAAAAATCTTTATATGAATTAAAGCAATCAGGACGCATGTGGTATAATCGCCTTAGCCAATACCTATTGAACAGAGTAAAAGAACGACCCAATTTGTCTTCATGTGTTTATTAAAAGGTCTGGATCAGAATTCACTATAATAGTTGTATATGTTGATGACTTGAATATAATTGGCACTTATGAAGAACTTTCAAAGGCAGTAAAATATTTGAGAAAGGAATTTGAAATGAAAAAACTTGGAAAGACAATTTTATCTTGGTCTGCAAATTGAGCATTTCACAAATGGTATATTTATTCATCAATCAACATATACTGAAAATCTTTTTAAAAGATTTTACATGGATAAAGAACATTCATTAAGTACCTCAATGATTGTGAGATCACTAGATATTAATAAAGATTCATTTCGGCCTTATGAAAATGAGGAAAAGCTTGTTGGTTCTGAAGTATCATATCTCAACGCAATTGGTGCATTAATGTACCTTGCTAATAATTCTCGATCAGAAATATCCTTTTGTATAAATTTATTAGCAAGATTTGGTTCCTCTCCAACACGGAAGTAGTGGAACGGTATTAAGCATATATTCAGATTTCTTCAATGAACTGTTAATATGGGACTATTTTATTCAAAAGAGTTCAATTCACAACTAATTGATTATGCCGATTCAGGATATTTATCTGATCCACATAAAGGACGATCTCAGACAGGTTATTTATTTATATGGGGAGGTACAGTCATATCATGGTGTTCAACAAAACAAACTATGGTTACTACTTCTTCAAATCATGCAGAATAATGGCTATTCATGAAGCTAACCGAGAATGTGTTTAGTTGAGATCAATAACTCAACACATTATGAAAACGTGTGGCCTTCCTCTGAAAAGAGATATTCCAATATATTATATGAAGACAACGCTCCATGTATAGCTCAATTAAGAGGAAGATGCATCAAAGGAGACAGAACGAGAAACATATTTCACCAAAAATCTTTTCGCTCATGATATTCAAAAGAAAGGTGAAATAGATATTCAACAAATTCATTCCGATTGACAATTTAGCAGATGTATTCACCAAATCTTTGCCTACCTCTACTTTTGAAAAACTGAGATAGAGATGTGTCATCTTTGAGATAATTAAATGATATTTTCATGAAGGGAAGCGAATACGTGCTACACTCATTTTTCCTTAATCAAGGTTTTATCCCACTGGGTTTTCCCGATAAGGTTTTTAATGAGGCATCAA
Source organism: Solanum sejunctum (assembly GCA_025642045.1). Classification (NCBI taxonomy): domain Eukaryota; kingdom Viridiplantae; phylum Streptophyta; class Magnoliopsida; order Solanales; family Solanaceae; genus Solanum; species Solanum sejunctum. The sequence continues at coordinate 85,552 of JAOTQJ010000011.1, read as the reverse complement.
ACAAAGTGTATTACTAATGGACATTCAAGGAGAGTTGTAAAATGGATATCCAAATAAATATTTTTTATGTGCACATAATACATTTTGTGGCAACATAGATATACACACAATATGCATTATGCATGAGATAAATTTACACTCATTTTGACTTGCGTTATAACTTAAATCATCCATGCAATATACTTGGTGTTCAATGTATATACATGACAAATTGTGGAGAGAAAAGAAGAATAAAGAATGAATAAAAAATACTACACTATTTTCTCTTTTTAAATCCCTTCTTGATGTTAATATATTCACATCATTTCACAACATGCTATACTCCTTATTATTCACATCATTTCACAACATGCTATACTCCTTATTTCTTTTAGCCCAGAGCTCAAATCATCCTTGAATGCATAGATAAGTAAAAAGATTAAATCAATGTTCATTCAATTAAGCAACATTCTTTTCTCTCAACATACGAGGGGAGAGACCTTTCTAAGAAAGGCTTGGGACCAATGGACTTATTTAGAATACACATTAAGTGTAGAGATTACACACTTAATCTCTAATAACAGATCCATAGTTAAAAAGTGCCTTTGTAGTTGTTCAAAAAGAGTTGAGACAGTTATGTATGAATTCTGCCCAATGTTAGATTCAAAGGCACATAACAAATCAATATGAAAGAAATGCCCAGTAACAAAGCCAATTATTGTTGTATGGATGAATTTAAAGCAGAGGTGATTCTAATCAAGGCTACCAATACAGTTCTAAGAAAGGGTATTGTGTCAAATCAAGAAAGCAGATACAAGAGCCACAATCTGAAATGCATAAAAACAGTTAAAACTGGTGAAATATATTCAAGCTATCCTTGGGCATCATCTGAAAGTATAGAACTGTGGAAAAGGATGAAAAGGAAAGAATGAATTGTTACATCTCTATTTGCATGTCTCTACGTACAGATGGTTGCAACTTGATTAAATAATCAGGGACAAAAGCAATGTCAAAGGCCTCAATAACTTTGACAACGTTTATTCTGGTTTTTAGCTTGCGCACACTCGGATATACCACGGAAAGTCGAATCAAAAGCCAGAGATGTTGTATATCGATCTTCAAACATCAAGGAGCAGGCGACGTGGATCTTCTACCACATCTTTGATCCTTCTCAAGAAGTATACTGCCTCTCTTCCATCAATTAGCCTATGATCATATGTCAGCGCAATGTACATCATCGGTCTGGAGACAATGTCGCCTCCAACAACCATAGGGCGATTCACTATTGAATGCATTCCCAAGATAGCAGACTACAAAATCAAGCAACAAACATCAATTTTTGTGAGATAACTCGGAAATTTCAAACCGCATTGTCTCAACAAGGACAAGTACCTGAGGAGGATTTATGATGGGGGTACTTAGAAGACTTCCATACACACCACCATTGGATATTGTAAACGATCCTCCAGCCATTTCATCAATAGAGATGGTTCCACTAGTTGCCTTCTTAGCAAGCTCGTTTATTGTCTTTTCAATCTCAGCAAAATTCATCCGGTCAGCATCGCGGAGAACAGGGACAACCAGACCCTGAACAATTGGAAAACAGAAGAAGAAGAACATGGCATCAAACACAGAGTAGGGTCTCAAAAGCAGGTAAAAGGACAAAATCGAGCCATCAGATTGGAGGTGGTCTATAAACTGTAAATTTTACTTCAAAAATATGAAGTCAAAGAAAGGGTGGGCTTGCCTTTGGGGTGCCAACAGCTATACTGATGTCTACATAGTCACGATATATGATGTCATCGCCATCAATAACTGCATTAACTATAGGTTGATTCTGGAGTGCACTAACTGCTGCCTGAAAAGTATAAGATCTTTTTCATTGAAGTTGGTCAACAAAAACATATTAAGAAAATTATTAACATCGGTGCTTTTCATACCTTCACAAATCCAGACATGAGTCCTAACTTCACACCATGCTTTTCAACAAATGCATCTTTGTACTCAGATCGGAGCTTCATCAAATTTGTCCTGCAATAAGAACGAAGAATGTGAATACAACTAATATAATGGGTGCGTAGTTTAACTTCACGGACTATGACAAATGGCTCCTACACTTCTAATGTATCAGAAGAACAGAAAGAGTCTGCTTTACAGGATATCAACTTGAGAAAGATGCTTAAGTTATAATCTCAAATGTCACTAGCTACAAAAAACTAACACCCAAAAAAATAAAGCACTAAGATTTGAACTTTCTAATCACTCAAGTAAATCGGCTTTACTTGTCTAAAGGACCTGTTACATCATATCTAAACCATTCCATTTTCTTGGGCGTACCCATGTCAAACAGGTGTGATATGAGCATGGGTATTTCATATGGCTTCTTCAAACAAAATTGGCAAAAACTAACACATCAGTACCGGACACATACTGAATATGTACCCTTACATGAATCAATGCGACATGGATCAAGTTGTCAAAGTACTTGGTTATCTTTCTGATAACAGTAGGGTTAAACTACATAAGCTCACAAATTTGTTTATCAAAACAGCAATCCAAACTTACATATCAACTTCATTGAATGTAGTCAACAATGCGAATGTGTTCTGAGAATCTTTCAACCGAGTGGCAACTCTTTTCCTGAGCCTAGTCATGGGAACCTATCATCAAGAAGGATTCAGACGTTGCTACTCGGTAATTGCGACAGATGCTCAAATTATAAGTGTTGTGACAATAAGCTTTTAAAAGCTTAAGAGACTTACTCGTCTTTCTCGCTCTTTAGGTGGAAGTTGGGGTTCTGTAGCAGAGCGTTTAGGAGGTGGTGAAGTTCCCTTCGGCTTCTCCTTCACAGGAGCTGCCTCAACTTTGGGTTTTATCTCTTCCTCTTTTTTCTCTGGAACAGGAGGTGGCTTCGGAGCTTCTTTTTCAGATGGCTTCTCAGACGGAGCAACATGATCTACACTCTCCACACCCTCACCGGATTTTGAAATGATAGCAACCTTGTAGCCTGGTTCCACAGTGTCTCCTTCCTTAGCTACGAACTATAAATGTTCCAAAGCAGATGCAAAATCCATTGATATCAAAATAGCAAATGAACAATAAACCTGGGGGAAGAAAATGAAGAGTTCCAGTGTTAAAACGAGATTCTACCTTTTGGATTACACCTGCTTCAGGACTGGTTACATCAATTGTTACCTGGATGACATGTAAGCCATTAACCTCCAACCCATAGAAAAAATGGAGTTAATTAGTTCAACATGTTTAAATACCTTATCTGTTTCAATCTGAGCAATTGGTTCATCTACTTCTACTCTGTCACCAGGATCTGCATTAAAAGAATGATATTAAAAGAACCACGTGTTAAAGAGGAAAAAAATATTGCAGACACAATAACAAAAAAACATACTCTTCAGCAACTTAGCCAATGTGCCGTCACTTATGGATTCGCCCATATGAGGAACAACAGCATCTACCAGATCACCTTTAGCAGAAATACAAATAAGGCAAAAAGGGCACAAAATGTTAGTATTTGTATTACATTGCAGAGACAATTGAGCAGAGTAGGACACAGCAATTAAAGCATTTTCTGAACTATTAATAAAATTGTCAGTCACCTCATTCATAGTCATTAATTCAACCTCTCACTTTAAGGAGTCCTTTAGTGTGAGATATAAGGTATAATAATCCCAAGACAAAATATAGAGTTATTTTACTCCATGTTTGCTTGGCGGTATTAGATATTCCTTGAATTATTTACCTACCATTTTTGCTTCAGTGATGGGATAAAGTTATCCCATATACATGGTGGAATAACTTATCCCATTAACCTCGGGATAACTTGTTCCCAACCAAAGGATACATCTTATGATAATCAATTGTGTGGAATTCATGTCTATAACAATGAACGCAAAGTGATTAATAGTGACTGTCACTACGACTACGAGACAACTAATTGTGCACATCATGAATACATGGGCTAAAAGTCTATAATGAACTTGCTACACATGACACAGGTAGGCATCATTAAACTCTATCATTGCAGTACATGTATAGCTGATTCCTCCACATTGGATTAATGTATTTTAACATATCGATCAGCACTATTCATGTACTGATACAAAAATGGAAGGGAAAACGTCCTAATGTTCTTGTGTATTCATATTTAATCCCAACCAAGCATAATAGAAGAAGAAAAGGGGGTAGCATGAAAAGAAGACTAGAGATAGAAACATGAAGATGAATAAGAACAAACATCCAACCAATCCATCAGTTCAGAACATACTAAATCATTCACTATCAAATAGGACTTTGCAGATTATGGTAACATCATGTTAAAAGTTAGAGATCATAATGGAAATAACAAAAGAACCTGCAAAGTTCAATCAATATCTACATAAGATCCCAATACAAAAACAGGAATGGAATAGGTATGTTCTCTAAGGATACCAAGAGGTAATAATCATTTCAGGTGTCAAAACTAGAAAGGACTTTTTAATTTTAAATAGCTACATGTTGTACATTAGCAGATGCAGCATTACAAGACAAGGTTAATCACTATTATAGAAGATATACCACTATTTGAACAAAAAGGCCTGCAGCAAATCTGTTGTGTTAGACTTGAGTGAAGATTACCCATAGCTCTCCTGTTGTCAAAGAAATAATTCATGTTGACCAACAAAAAAGAGGGTAAAAGAAAGTAGAAGCAGCAAAATATAGCAAAATCATCAATTCTCTAACTCGTTACCCACTAACATCCACCAAAGAGAGAATTCCATCATAACAGGGTATAGCATAAGAAAGCGTGCACATACTTCAGGGCATAATATCTCATCTTTTGTTGTACGGTTGGTGATGAAAATGGGAGAATAATGATTAAATATGATTTCACTTATGTTACTGCATATCCATCGTTTTATTTGTTTTTCTTTCTTTACAATACAATTTAAATGTGCCATTTCTGTGGACTCTACTGTGAGATCCAAAACATCCTCAACTCTCCTTTGATTCGTTGGTTGCCCCTAGGAAAGGTGACAGTCTTTCCCTTCGGTAATTTTATCATTTCCTATTTAAATTTCAGTACTAGAATAGCTTAGATTTTTACTTTTGATCCATAGAGTCATACATTCCATAGGTAGGGATGGCAATGGGGCGGGTGCGGGGCAACACCCGCGTAAACCCGCAAGGATTTTACCCGCCCCACCCCGCATTAACCCGCTCCGCATTACCCGTCCCAAAAAACTTTTAAATATTTTTTCATAGACTACCAGTTGAATCAATTTTTATTGCACCATTCTCCTATTAGTCTAATGCGATTCTGATTCACTCATAACAGATTTGTTAATTGTGGATACAAAGTTTCAAATAGATCAACCTTAATAATTGAAATATACAAATAATTTCACAATTTTCTCTCTTGTCAGGTTCAAACTACAGAGAATATATACAAGTACCCATTTCAGGTGTTCAATAAAAAATGAATACTTTTTCCCAGAACATATGAAAAGAAAAAATGAAATCCTTGAACATCACCTGGTAAAACGGTGTCGTATTAAAAGACCCAGAAAGGGATAATGGAGCTAAATTTGTTACTGTGCAGTGCAACAATATTGACTGAATTCTTGAACATCAAATGGAATCGAGTAGAGTCCATAACTAAATGGGAACTCAAATTAGTTAAATCCTTTCTGCAGTATTAAAACATACTAATACAAACAACTAGTACGGGAAGTTCAAACAAAATAACCTAACCCGCACCCGCCGCGCCCTATGTATTCTTTTTAAAAAAAAAATTGTACCCGTCCTGCCCCGCAACAGCCCCACAACCGCCCCGCCCCATTGCCATCCCTATGCATAGGTGGTTTCTAGTGTATTAGGAACAGGTGTATACATATCCTAGAGTGGTTGTCTTTCTTCACTTATGGGTCATTTGGTTTGGATACAAGTTATGATGGGATTAGTTATGCTTGGATAAGTTATGTCGGGCTTAGTTATGCTCAGAGTAGTTTTTATTGTTTGTTTGGTTTGTCATATTTTAAATACTATTCATGGTACAACTTTTAAGAATAAGATGTTTATTTACAAAAATACCCTCTACCTTTGTTTTTGTTTTTTTTTATTTTCTTTGCAAGCTTTAGTTATTCATTATTAAAAATAAATTTTCATCTTATTTATGTGTATGCATTTTCATGATTGTGTCATGTGTTTTTAAAATTAAACTTTCATCTTATATACCTTTACATAAATTTTCATCTTATTTAACTTAAAAAACAAAATTTTCATCTTATTTAGCTTAAAAATAAAACTCCCATCTTAATTAGTTTAAGAATAAAATTTCCATCTTATTTAGCTTTAAAATAAAATTTATATTTTAAGTTTACTCTTAAAATAATCCACATTTAAATTGATATATAAAAGATAATTTTTAAGTGAATAATAAACTATTTGATTTAAAATATATAATTTAGTAGTGGAGTGAACATTTTAAGGAAATTCAAAATATAAATAAATATAAGTATTACACAAATAAATTCAACTTATAATATATTCATGAATAGATATTATATTTATAAAATATAATTTTTTTAATTAGTATATAAAAACAACGATTAATTAAGGTTGTGAATGTTATTACAAATATTATTAAAAAATATGTTAATATACATAAATGTAAAATTGGTGTAGACAAGAGAGTTTAATGGGGGATAGTTTTTTTATTTCACATACTTTATCCCAGGATAAGTTATCCTCGGATTGTTATTCCACCCTTAGAAAGGGATAACTTATTCCAAGACAAATTGTTAATCCTGGGATAAGTTATTCCACCATGTCCAACCAAGCAAGGGATTGAAGGTCACTAAAAAATTATCCAGGGATAAACTTCTTTTATCCATCACACCAAATGACCCTTTACTGTTATTGCTCTCGATTTCCAGTATTTGATTATTGGCTATTGTGTGTGGTCTATACTCTATATTTTATTGTTCTGTCTACTATTATCTTGTTGAGCTGGTGATTTCAAGCCTTGGTATCTTGTAGATTTACTGTAGTCTCTCAATTTATCTGTTCTCGGGTTATCTTTTTTATTGGCTTTGGAAACTAGTGGTGGACTAGGGTCATGTCGTTGATTGGGATTGGAGGCGACAGGTAGTAAGGTTAAGAAAGGGGAAGATTTTCTTAAGTTGAGAGTAGAATCGTGTAATATAGGGCCACAGATAAGTCCATAAAGCTCGTGAAGAGTCTTAAAAGAAAAAAAAATTCATATAGCTTGTGTTACGAGACCAGATGAATAGGTACCAAAGCTCGAGATGTGAACGGGTTTAAATTGTGGTACTTAAGAGGCTCCAGGGATAGGAATAGAGTAGGTATTCTTCTAGTGGATGGGGACCTTTGGGAGTCTGCGGTGGAGGTTAGAAGGATCAGTAATAGGATGATGACAATTAAACTAGTTATAGGTAGGCCCATTGTGAATGTTATTAGTGCTTATCCGCCTCAATTGAGAATATGGATGAGGAAGTCACAAAGCCCTTTTGGGAGGATGTGGACGAGGTAGGGAGACATATACCGATCACCGAAAGATTTATTAGTGGGATTTTAATAGTCATATTGGTACAACCTCTGGTGGTTTTGATTATGTTCATGGAAGCTTTGGTTTTGGGGAGAGGAACGAAGGTGGGGCGTCACACCTGGATTTTGCTAGAGCCTTTAAGCTGATTATTGCTAGCTCGTGTTTTTCGAGGAGGGAAAATCACTTGGTTATGTTTTATAGCACAGTAGCTAATACTCAAATAGATTACTTACTCCTTCAAAAGGGTGATAAAAGCCTTAGTAAGGATTGCAAGGTTATTCTGAGTGAAAACATTTACCACCCAACATATGTTTTTAGTGATGGACTAGGAGATTAAGAGGGATAGGAGAAAGAGGACCTTTTATGATCGATCGAGGATTAGATTTTTTTTTTGGGTGGGTAGGTTTTTTGTGTTTGTTTTTTTTTTTTTTTTTGGGGGGGGGGGGGGGGGGCCC
>JAOTQJ010000011.1:34672-53378 GCA_025642045.1 Solanum sejunctum | reverse complement strand
GGGTTTGTGTGGAGATTTGGAGATTTGAAACTTCTGGTGTTATGCTGTGGTATGGCGCGCGTTTGGAGGTCGCCATCGTTCCCGTCCTATATGCATTATTTTGATGTTTGAAAAGAATAAATATTTTTTATGTTGACATACAGGTTTGACTTCTATACTATTATATCTGGATTATTGTTTTCACTCACGTTTCGGGGTTTCTGCTTTACATACTTGGTACATATTTCGTACTGACCCCCTCCTTTCGGGGGTTGCGTTCATGCCCGCAGGTACAGACGAATAGGTTAGAGGATCGTCTTCTTAGGACTTCTGTCTATCGTTGAAGTGCTCCCTAGCATCAGGAGCAGACAGTTTGGTATACACTTGTACATATTCAGTTTGTATTTTGCATTTATGTATATATATATACTTGAGGGTATGACGGGGCCCTGTCCTGTCGTGTCGTCCGGTTTCTGTACATAGAGGTTTGTGGATACATGTGGGTGTGGGAAATTACGTTGGTATGATCTCGTTTGTATTATATATTTGTTGGGCGGCTCTGCCGCAGCGATGACCTTGTCGGCACGCGTATGTGTATGTATATCTATTCTTATGGCAATATTTGGTACTGTTGGGTTCGCTGTTTGCAGGTGGGGTTGGTTAGAAAAACAGAGGAGACTCTGTCAAAATTTTGTGAAATCCCTTAGCGGTCATAAATGGAGATTCAGTACAAGTGTATGTGTGGGTGCCCTATCGGCACCATTCACGGCCCTGGGTTGGGTCGTGACATATAGCTTTTGGCATAATGATAAACACTTGATCCTACCAGTGTTCTTATTGGGAAGTTTTGAAGTTCTTATTATTTATGTCATGACATTTGGGATTTTGGTTGCCATTTAGAATGTTTGATTATAAACATAAATGAACAGTGGAGAGAACTGTTTACAGTAAGTATAGAGGTAAAGAGATGTTAGTAAAATAGTAACTTCCTACATTAAATAGTAAATTGACCTAAAATCTAGATATGGCAATGAACTTTTTAGCATCAATATCTATCACTCTTCTTTTCTTTTGCCTTTTATTCTTGTGATTTTCTAGTTCGTGTAAATTACCAATACCTTTTAAAACTAAACCATGGACATTGATCCCATCCATTGGTCTTCCTCTTTGTCATTTTAAAGTTTTTTTGACATAGAAAAACAATAGTAGTGTTTTGTAACCAACTTAGAAGTCATCTACTCACTGTCTCGGATATTCTTTTTAGGGGTCAAATCGTTTACTCATTAATAACTATGATAACTAAGGTGATAATATATGTAATTTTTAACTTCTACTAATAGAAACAAAGGAATAGAAGAGAATGTTAGGCCCGCCTATGTGGCACTCTTACATGATTCTTATTTATTTTTTTAAATAATTCAATAGTTTAAAAATCAATTAAATAATCCAAATAAGTTATAAGAAAAAACCTCAAAAGACATCGTCTCTGATTAAACGGTTCATTAGCCTATCACATCAATTCGAAAAAGTAACAAGTATTCAGAAAAGTCATAACTCTTTGAAAATTCCACAACTCTTCAAAAAAGTCACAACCGTTCGAAAAAGCCGTAACCCTTCAAAAAAATCATAACTTTTCGAATTTGAAACAATCATACCTCTTCGAGAAAGTCACAACTCCTTAAAAAAGTCACATCCCTTGAAAAAGTCCCAACTTATAACTCTTCAAAAAAGTCACAACTTTTCAAAAAAAAATCATAATTCCTTGAAAAAGTCACAATCTTTGAAAAAAGTCACAATCCTTCGATATGAAAATTATCTACTTTTAATATAACATAATATAATTAAATAAATATAACATAAAATATAAAAAAAACTAAAATTGATTTTTACGTTGGGAGTATTATATTAATATCTTTAGAAACGTCACAACACTTCGAAAAAGTCATAACCCTTTGAAAAATCACAGTCATTCAAAAAAGTCACAACTCTTCGATAAAGTCATAAATTTTTAAAAAATAACAACTTCTTGAAAAAGTCACAATCTTTCAATGTGAAAAATTATTTATTTTTAATATAATATAATATAATTAATAAATATAATAAAAATATAAAATATATACTAAATTGATTTTTAAGTTAGGCGTATTATAGTAACCTCTTTAGAAAAGTCACAACCCTTCTAAAAAGTCAAAACTCTTCGAAAAGGTCACAACTTTTCACAAAAGTCACAACCTTTCAAAAAAGTCACAATTCTTTAATGTAAAAAATTATCTGTTTTTACTATACTATACTATACTATACTATAATATAAAAGATATACTAAATTGATTTTAAAGTTGGGGACATTATAGTAATTTCATATTCAAGTGAGGGAGTTCAAGCACTATTGAAAATAAGTTATATCAAGAAATAATATTATAATCCAAAAATATAATTGAAGATAACTAAGACTTTATTAATACTAAATTAATAAAAGTTCTTGAGATAAATTTATAATATTAAATTTGTTTTATATCGAAAGAACTTTATAATTTTAGAGTATTTTATTAATTTGAATATTAAGATATATATGCTTAATTAAATTATCCACACGATGCACGGGCTAATTACCTAGTAAATATACAAATGTCAAGTAAAGTTTGATTTCATAATACTTATTCTCTTTGTGGTTTATATATATGCTTACATCTCTTATTTTAATTTTTTAATCTACTCATTATTAAATTACCCATGCGAAACACGGGCTAATTACCAAGTAAATATCTAAATGTCAAATAAAGTTTGATTACATAATACTTATTTTCTTTGTGGTTTATGATATATGCTTACATCTCTTATTTTATTTTTTGTAATCTACTCGTCATTGATTTAAAGTTATAATTTAATTAATTTATTCTTTATAATATATAATATTATGTTATTTAATAGCATAAATATTCTTTTTCAATGAAATGATAATATTCTCTTTTCATGAAAAAGTGATTTTTATCTCATTATACATCAATTTTTATTGTTTAAGTATTTAATAATTAATAAGTCTTCGTCAAATACTTAATATATATGTGTGCAATAGATCTCATGAAAATAATATCATAAACATTGCAAAAGTCCAATCATATTTTAGATATTCGATGAAGACTTAAATTATTAATTTTTGATAAACATAAAAGAGAATAATTTAGGGCTCGTTTGGTATAGGAACACTTACAATTAAAGTTTGAATTAATTATGATTTGTGTTCATACTTTCTTTTGATACTCTACTTTGTAAAATAGCTACTGGCGAAAGTCTGTGCTAGCACGACTCTAATATAAATTATTTTTTATTTTTTATTTATGTGATATCGATAGAGTTTCTATTTATTTTAGAAGATATTGTAAAATTATAATTGAAGTAGCTAAAGAAATATTATGGAATCGTTGAAGTAGATACGTCAATACGTAGCTGTCTTGAAAAGATTAAATTTAAAAGCTCACAAATTATTTTTTATTGGCCTAGCAGAAGTTGCTCAAGCAAGCAACCATATAAATTAATTTTTAGTCTTGATTTATGTGACATAGATAGATTTTTTACATATATTTCAAAAATTATTATAAAATTATAACTGAACAAGCTAAAGAAATATTATGAAGTAGTGGAAATAGACACGTCAATATACAGCTGCCTTGAATAGATTAAATTAAAAAATCTATGAAATATTTTTTACTGGCCCCATATAAGCTCTAAATTACAAATATACCCTCAAGCTACTCAAGCATGTAGCTGAAGCCTGAAGCAACTCAGCTGCTGCAAGAAATTACAGTTATACCCTCAAGATGATCAAGCAAACACATCGATCAAGAAATTACTGTCATACCCTCAAGCTAATTAAACAAACACATCGACTTGCTGTCTGCTTGAGTAGCCAAGAAATATAAAATAATGATGATGAAGCAGACAGTCGAAGCAACTCATCTACTCCTTATTTAATTAAGAGAAAATAATGATTATATTGTTGTTGTTCACTTTATTAGTTCTACAAATACATATTTATTTTATTTCATTTAATTTAATACTCCCTCCGTTCCATTTTATGTGGCATCCTTTGACTTGGCACGGTGTTTAAGAAAAAAAGTAAAACTTTTAAAACTTGTGGTGTAAAATCATTTTGAGAAATTTGTGTGGTTGAGATTCATTTCATTAAGGGTAAAAGGGAAAATTTTAAAGCCAAATTATTTCCAATTAAAGTAAGGTGATATTCTTTTTGCGAGGAACCAAAAAGGAAAGAGTGCCACATAAAAAGGGACAGATGGAGTATTATTTTATTTCATGAGATAAATTAATGGTAAAGCTAAAGTAATGTCAAATTAATTTTGTCCGCAAATCAATTGCCTAATGAGTATAATTTTTAGAAATCATTTGATATGAAGTATGAAATATAATAATGTTACGCCACAGAAGGGTACCCTAAACATGACTGACACTCAGAGACTATTGTTAAACCCTAAGCATACCACCTAGTCTCATTTCATTCGTTCAATCCATTCATATCCGGAAGATTAAATTTAAAAAAATAACTATACAGTGGGCTATCACTATCACTATCATAAGATAATATGAAGAGGTATCTCAAAAGAAAGGGAAGGAGAAATAATAAATCCAGACACTATCCATCAATTGTCTATGGTACCATGACAGGCCATGGATACCACAGTCAAAAGAAAAATACTGAAATAAAGTCAATGAAATAATCATTCTCTGATGGCAGGGGAGGACTCACCACGGTCTGAAATACTAAGCTCTAAACCTCAATGATGGGGTTGCTGAAGTCCTCTGTCTATAGAATCTGCATTATAAAATGATGTAGCACCAAAGGGACATTAGTAGATGGAATGTATTGTATGTAAAACAGGATAAAGTAAATGGAACAATGTAACAATCACTCATCAGTCAGTCACTCATCCTCACCACAAAGTAAAGAACAAGACTCTATCACCTCACTATCCCTCAAAATATCAAACAATCACATTACATCAGAGTTCTATCACTATGAAACATATCTGGGAGTTTTTATAACCGATAATTATTACCTATGAGCTGGTAGTGATACAAACATGAGATATTGTTGCCACATCTATCCAGTAACTTACCGGGGTAAGGGCCGAGTCTACCGGAGATCCCAAAGAAGTCTGTCAAGTCCACTATGGGACAAAGGAAATATTCGATTTCATAGTCCAATCCTCACTTTCGCTGGCCTCATAGTTAATGAGTATGAGTGGGACTCACTCTTACCTATTTTGGTGCTAATACTCCTCCCAGGACTTAATATGCTCATAAGTCTATCGATCCATCAAGAACTTCCATCACTTAACCCCTACGGGCAAGAACACTCACCTCATCTCATCATCTATCAACATAAAAGGCAAGACTATCCTTTTAAGTTAGGAATAAATATTTCATTCAACTCTAGCAACATTATTTCTAGCTATTACATTTATCAATACACTCACCTCAGGACTCAGACTCAATCAAACATCATGTTCAGACAATCAAGGCTATATACACTCCCCCTAAGTTCATTATTCAAGTCTTTAATAGGGAATTTACCAGTTCATAATCACATAAATATTGCATGTATACAGTAAATTTTAAACATGATGATTATCAATTCAAGATGTGAAACATCATTTAAAGATAATATTCAAGAAATAAAGGTAGTATTTAAGAAATTTCTTAAGAAATCACTATTCAAGACTCTATAGTATCAATTCACAACTTACTTTACGATGGGGCACATGAAAGAACAATTCCAACTTTTTGGGTAGACTTTACATACCTAGAGTGGAGAATCTTCAAGTTTTCTCCAAAGAATTAAAACATAAAAAGAAACGCTCACCTCTCTTGATCTTCTCCTCTCTCAAAACTTACATAAAAACTTAGAAAAATATGTGTTTTGAAACCCTTTCGTACGAAATCAGCTTTAAAAACATGTTTTGAGATATTAAAATATAATATGGAAGGACAAAATTATCTTTTCTTAAGTTAAAAGAAAAGGAAGAATTTTAGTACATTAGTGCGCGTTGCGGAGGGGGCGCACACCAGTTCATTTGGTTAAATTTTTCAGAAAATAGTTTCCGTCGAAAATCAACAAAAAAAACACAAGTGCAATTCTTCACCCCTAGCGTATCACGGAGGAGGCACGGATTTTCTACTATTTTTGCACATTATGTGCATTTTCTTAGTTCGACTCAGCTTATTTTAAATTGAGTCGAGACCATTTTCTCACTTGATTTTCTGCACTGATTGCAAATTTGGTCTCAGATTTTTTGTTAGAGCTTTGAAAGAAACGTTGTATGTATGATGTATTTTAGGAGCATTTTTGTAAATTTATGGGATGTTACATCATCTCCCCCTTAGAATAATCCATCCTCGAATGATGAGTAACGGTCGTATGGAAACATGAATAACCCAGAACTCATCTCATTCATCACTCGAGAACACTTGAACTCTCGTTATCCATGATCTATCTATCTCTGTCTTAGACTCAAGAATGGAATAAAGTAAAGCATCAACTTAATGAAAAGAAACATTCAGAAATGTTAAGAATAAGAATATTTACCTTCAACATCATCATTAATTGGCATGAATAGGTGCGGATATTTATGTTTCATCGTTCCTTAGTTTCCCACGTAGCTTTCTCAACAAATTGATTCCTACATAAGACTTTAACGAAAGTTATCTCTTTATTCCTCAGCTTATGAATTTGTTGATCAAGGATATGGGCTGGAATTTTCTTGTATGATAAGCTATCCTTCACCTCAATACTCTCCACAGGAATCGTTTAAGGCTGGATCCTCCAGACACTTCTTCAGCATAGACACATCTAGCTCAGAAGGCAAGTCTAACTCATAAGCAACCTTCCCAATCCTCCTTAAAATTTGATATGGTCCAATGTAATGAGGACTCAACTTTTCCTTCTTACCAAATCTCATAACACCCTTCATGGGTGATACCTTCAAGTACACCCAATCGTCTACCTTAAACTCTAAGTCTCTTCTTCTCACATTCGTATATGACTTCTGGTGACTCTGGGTTGTCTTTAACCTTTCCCCAATGATTTTCACCTTTTCCATAGACTGGTATGAAAGATCAGTGCTAATCAACTCAGCTTCATCCACCTCGAACTAGCCAATCAGCGATCTACACCTCCTCCCATATAATACTTCATACAAAGCCATCTGAATGCTGGCAAAATAGCTATTATTGTACGTGAACTCAATCAACAATAAGTGATCATTATAATTTCCTTTGAATTTAATAACACATGCTCTCAATATATCCTCCAAAGTTTTAATAGTACGCTCTGCTTACCTCATCGGTCTGAGGGTGAAAAGTAGTGCTCAAATTCACCTTCGTATCCAATCCCTTCTGGAAAGATCTCCAAAACTAAGAGGTGAATTTATCTCGTCTTTCGAGATGATGGATAAGGGAACCCCATGCAACCTCAAAATCTCACGAATGTATAGTCGGGCATACTCCTCAGTCATATAAGTTGTCTTAACTGCCAAGAAGTGGGCTGATTTAGTCATCTGGTCAATAATCACCCATATCGAATCATGTTGCTTTCTGGATCTTGGTAAGCAGGTAATGAAATTCATGTTGATCACCTCCCACTTCGACTTTGGATTTTCAAAGTTCTGAGCCAATTTACAAGGTTTCTGATGTTCAATCTTAACCTGTTGGTAATTGGGACACTTAGAAACAAATTCAGCAATGTCTTTCTTCATACCATTCCACTAATAGACTTTCCTCAAGTCTTGGTACATCTTGGTGTAGCCAGGATGGATGGAATATCTCATGTTATGTGCTTCGGCTGTGATTCTATCTCGAACACCATCAATATTAGGTACACACAATCTTTCTTGATATCTCAATACCCTATCTCCCTCTTTGGAGAAAACCATCACCTTCTACTTGTGAACCACTTCTTTCAATTGGAATAAGACATGGTCTTGGTCTTGCTTTCTTTCACCTCTGACACAAAGGATGAAGTATAACCACTCTAAATATTGACCCTACCTTTGATGTTCTCCTCACGTTGCACCACCAATCGAGCAAATCTATGCACTTCCTTGGCTAATTCTCTTTTCCCTTCTTCCACATGTACAGTGCTACCTATAGACATCCTGCTAAGAACATCAACAACAATGTTAGCCTTACCTGGGTGGTAGAGAATACTCATATCATAATCCTTGAGCAATTCCATCCATCTCCTCTGCCGTAGGTTAAGCTCTTTCTACTGAACACGTACTATAAGCTTTTGTGTCCAGTGAACACGTCCACATGCACTCCATATAAGTAGTGGCGCTAGATTTTAAGTGCGAACACCACTGTTGCCAACTCAAGGTCATGAGTCGAATAATTCTTCTCATGAACCTTAAGATGTTTGAAGGCGTAAACTATCATCTTCCCCCTTTGCATGAGTACACAGCCCATTCCCACTCGAGATGCATCACAATATACCATGAAGTCCCCTATCCCATCTAGCAAAGTCAACACTGGTGTTGTAGTCAATCTAGTCTTACACTCTTGAAGACTCTTTTCACATGCCTCAGACCACTGAAACTTGGCCTTTTCATGAGTCAGCTTAGTAAATGGGGTTGATAGAGAAGAGAAGCCCTCAACAAATTTGCGATAGTATCCTGCTAAACCCAAGAAGCTTCCTATTTCTGTTGGATAAGTTGGTCTTGGCTAGTTCTTAATCGTCTCAATCTTATGAGTATCCACTCGAATACCATCTCCTGAAACAACATGCCCTAAGAAAGCCACTAACTTGAGCAAAAACTCACACTTGGAGAATTTTGCATACAACTCATGATCTTTGAGTGTTTTCAAAACCACTCTAAGGTGATTAGCGTGCTTCTATTCATTCCTCGAATATACCAAAATATCATCAATAAACATAATTGTGAACATATCAAGATATGGCCTGAACACCCTGTTCATCAGATCCATAAAGGCTGCAGGTGTATTTGTCAACCCAAAGGATATACCAAGAACTCAAAATGGCCATAACATGTCCTAAAGGTTGCCTTAGGAATATCACTTTCCCTCACCTTCAACTGATGGTAACCCAATTTGAGGTCTATCTTGGAAAAACAAGTAACACCATGAAGCTTGTCAAAGAGGTCATCTATTCTGGGAAAAGGATACTTATTCTTTATGGTAACCTTGTTCAATTGCCGGTAGTCTATACACATCCTTAAAGACCCATCTTTCTTATGCATGAATAAGATAGGAACACCCCAAGGTGAGCCACTAGGCCTTATGAAACCTTTATCTAATAAGTTTTTTTTAAATATTCTTTCAATTCTTTCAACTTTGCAGGGGCTATTCTCTAGGGTGGAATTAAGATAGGTTTGGTCTCAGAAAGAACATCAATCCTAAAGCCCATCTCCCTATTAGGAGGAACTCCGGGAAGATCATCAGGAAATACATTAGGAAACTCATTCATAATCGGGACTAACTCAAGAGTAGGACACCCAACATCATCAAACCTTACTCGTACGAGGTGGTAAATACAACCCTTGGATATCAACTTTGTAGCTCTAAGAAATGAGATTAATTTACCTTGAGGGGCAACAGAACTCCCTTTTCGATCTAAGATAGGTTCATTAGAAAATTAGAACTTAACAATCCAGGTTCTACTATCGACAGAAGTATAACAGGAGTGAAGCCAATCTATGCCTATTATTACATCAAACTCAACTATCTCTAGCTCTATCAAATCAGCTAAGGTGTCTCTATGATAAATAGACACTACATAGTCCCTGTAAACCCTCGCAGCTAAAATAGACTCACTAGTAGGACTAGAAACAGAAAAAGGTTCATGCGAGCACTCTAAAGGAACCCCTAACTTACTAGCCATATATGGGGTCACAAAAGACAAAGTGGCACCCGTATCAATCAATGCATAGCAATCATAAGTAAAGACTCGAAGCATACCCGTGACAACATCTGGTGTAGCCTCCTAACCCTGTCGGTTACTCAGAGCATAAGGGTAGTTCATCCCGCCTCCTGTACTGGTAGTAGTACCCCTCTGCTGGTTACCCGCTGGGGGTGCTGTGAAAGACTGAGCTCTACTACTCTCCTCACCTTGCCTCCTCTTTGGACACTCAAAAGTGAAGTGACAAGCATAACAACATGCATAACACACATCCTTACCAACCCGACACTCAACCAAATGAAGCTTACCACACTTGCTAGAAGATGGTTTTCCACTCGTACCTTGGGTCACACTGGCCTGATATTGAGCACCTAGAGTCCTAAAATTCTGATGACCATGAGATTTCTGATCATACCTGTTTGGCTACAAAGGGTACACTCGCTACAGATGATGTAGGATGTGATGATCTATTCTAAAAATAGGACTTGTCACCCCTATTCTGTCCTTTCTGACTAGGCTCATGTCCCGCTAACTTCCCTCCTGCTCATTTGCTCTTCTCCATATTTCTTATTATTCTCCTCTGTCTACTGGCATACACTGTAAATCTAGAGATATCCATGCCAGGAATCAACAAAGCAACCTTACACTCTTTTTGTATATGTCTGGCCAGGCCAGACATAAACCTCCTCATTCTTGTCCACATGTCTTTCACCATCTCTAGAGCATACCTTGACAATTTAACAAACTTAAGGCCATACTCCTTCACACTCATCCCTCCCTATTTCAAATTCGTAAACTCATCCACCTTTGCTTCTCTCAACTCATGAGGAAATAAGTCATTAAGAAAGGCGGTCTCGAACACATCCCAATCCATGGGCTCAGTATCTTTACCTCTGTTGTCCTCCCATTGGTTGTACCAAACATTTGCAACATCCTTCAGCTGGTAGGAGACAAGTTCAACTACTTAAACCTTGCTTGCATGTATGGCCCTCAAAACCTTGTATATCTCGTCAATGAAGTTCTGTGGATCCTCCTCAACTTTCGACCCCATACACACAGACGGGGTTATCCTCAAGAAGTTTCTAAGTTAGGTTGCAGTTGAGGGCTTCTGTAAGCTAGAACTAGGAGCTTGGATATTTCTCTGGGAGGCCACCAGCTAACTTAGCATGGCGATGGATCCCTTAAATTCTGCCTCAGTAGTGAGAGCTGGTTGGGACTGAGCAAGGGGCCCCTATGGGACCTCAGTAATCTTCGCGGGGCATTCCTGTCTCCTCACCTCGGTCTGGACTGGAGCCTTCAATTGGGTGTTCTCAGCAACTTGCTGGGGCATCTCTCTGTGTGGCTGTTATCTTAGGTAGCATTTTCTGTAATCGTGAAATGCATGAGTTAAAATGGGATTTTCACAAAGTTAAACTCTATCGCATAAACTTGGATTATAGAAGAACGGTAACACTTCCTAATGTCCTATAGCCTCCTGCTTATGAAATGTGGTGCACAACACACCCATAAATAAGACTCTACTAGACATGACTTCGTAGACTCCCTAGGACATTTGAACTTTGTGCTCTGATAACAAGTGTGTCACGCCCTGAGAGGGTACCCTAGATGTGATTGGCACTCGGAGACTTTTGCAAGCCCCAAAGAAGACCACCTAGTCTTATTGTATTCATTCAATCTATTCATATGCGAAAGATTAAATAAAAAGAAATAACTATCAATGGGCTATCCAGATCACTATCATAAGATAATATGAAGAGGTTTCTCAAAAGAAAGGGAACGGGAAATAAGCAATCCCGACACTATCCATCAACTGTCTATGTTTATGAAGCCTCTATGACTAACATCTAGGAAGGTATCATGATAGGTCATGGCTACCACAATTAAAAGAAAAATACTGAAATAACGTCAATAAAATAATCATCTTTCAAAGGTAGGGGAGGACTAACCACAGTCTACAATACTGAGCTATGAACCTCAACGATGGGGCTGTTGAAGTCATCTATCTACAGAATCTGCATCATAAAACGATGCACTGCCAAATGCACATTAGTACGTGAAATTTATTGTATGTAAAATAGGCTAAAGGAAATGGAACAATGTAACAATCACTCATTAGTCACTCATCCTTACCTCATAGTAAAGAACAAGACTCTATTACTTCGCTATCCTTCAAAACATCAAACAATCACATCACATCAGAGTTCTATCACCATGAAACCTATCTGGGAGTTTCTATAACTAACAACCACTACCTATGAGTCAGAAGTAATGCAACAAAGAGATATCATTGCCACATCCTTCCAGTACCTTGCCGGGTAAGGGACCAGTCTGTCGGGGATCCCAAAAAAGTATGTCAAGTCCACTGCAGGACAAAGGAAACATCCACTTTCACGGTCCAATCCTCTCCTACTCTGGCCACGTAGTTAATGAGTACGAGCGAAACTAACTCTTACCCATTTCGGTGCTAATATCCTCCTAGGACTCAATATGCTCATAAGTCTATCAACCCATCAAGAACTTCCATCAATCAACCCTTACGGGTAAGAACACTCACCTCATCTCAACATCTATCAACTCAAAGGGCAAGACTATCCTTTCAAGTTAGGAATGAATATTCATTAAATTCTATCAACACTATTTCCAGATATTACATTTATCAATACACTCACCTTAGGATTCAGACTCAGTCAAACATCATATTCAGACAATTAAGGCTCTAGACATTTCCCCTAAGTTCATTATTCAAATCTTTAACAGGGAATTTATAAGGATCAATTCATAATCACATAAATATTGCATTTATACAGTAAATTTTAAACATGATGATCATCAATTCAAGATGTGAAATATAATTTAAAGATAACATTCAAGAAATAAAGATAATGTTCAAGAAATTTCTCAAGAAATCACTATTCAAGACTGTGCAGTATCAATTCACAACTTAACTTTAGGGCACATGGAAGAACAATTTCATCTTTTTGGGTAGCTTTTACATACCTGGAGTGGAGAATCTTCAAATTTTCTCCAAAGAATTAAAACTTTAAAAGAAACCCTCACCTCTCTTGATTTTCTACTCTCTTAGAACTTACATAAAAACTTAGAAAAATATGGGTTTTGAAAAACTTTCATACAAAATCAGCTTTAAAAACACGTTTTGAGGTATTAAAATATAACGAGGAAGGACAAAATTGCCCTTCCTAAAGTTAAAAGAAAAGGAAGAATTTTGGCACACTGGTGGGCGTTGCAGAGGGGCCGCGCACCAGCTCATTTGGTTAAATTTTTAGAAAGCAGTTCCCATCAAAAATCAACAAAAAAAAACCACAAGTGCAATTCCGCGCCCCTGGCGCGTCATGGATGGGGCACGGATTTGCTATTGTTTTTGCACATTGTGTGCATTTTCGTTATTCGACCCAGTTTGTTTTAAACCAGATCGAGACCATTTTTTGACTTGATTTTTGCGCTGATCCCAAATTCAGTCTTGGATTTTCCATCAGAGTTTTGGAAGACGCTTGTGTGCACGACGTATTTTAGAGGCATTTTGATAATTTTACGGAATATTACAAATAATTTCAAAATAAAATATATAATTCATATTTGATTTGAAGATATTAGATAAGTTTTTAAAATTATTTATTCTAAGTGGAAAGAGGGAAGTCAATAGGGGTTGAATTTAGAATTGAATTGAATTGGTGGAATGGGAAGAAGGTTGGGTTCACAAAACCTACCGGCGGATGTCACACAGCTAATCGATCAGTTAGACCGCCATTGTTTAGCCCCTGATGGATCTCTCATCTCCAAATCTGCTCACCATAATCTCCAACTTGTACTCTCTTTCTGTCTCTCTACAATGCTGATTGTTAATGTTCGGACTCTAATATGAGTTTATTTGGCAATGCAGGCGAGAGAAGAGATGTCAAAGGAGAGGCAGCGCTACTTGGAATCCTTAATTGGGTTTCTATTTTGCGTTAACAACTTCTTTTACTGGAATTTCTTCTAGTCTAATTGTAGCGTGTTTGGATTAACCTTATAGGCAATATACATTGAAGCAACTGCGATGGTAGAGGATTATCCGCAGGCCCTTTCTGTGGCCAATCTTGGTGGTATTCGAGATGTACAGGGTTTATACTCTCAATTGGGCTTGTCAGGTTCCATTACTTCCTCAGTTTATTCGATTTTATGGATGCAGTTTTGTATGTTTAGTTACCAATATGTGTCTCCTTTAGTTACAGGCCTGACTTGAATATAGTTATTTCGTGCGGACTCTAAAAATACACCAAAACCTTACCAAAATATAATGAATACTTATGCACATCTGTATAGCGTGTGTACTGATAAATACATTGATTAAGTTTAAGGTTCTATGCATTGTACATTTTTGAGGCTCTGACAATAGTCTTTTCGAGGCAAGTTTTTTCTTTGGGTCATTTTCCAAATAATTTAAGTTCTCTGGGGGATTTTGACTTTGAAATGAGTTCAGGTTTATGAGGCTCTTGAACATAGGATGGTTCTTGCAGAAGCAGCACAGAGATTCAGGCTTCCTCTTATCTCCAAAGACGGTGAGATTCATGAGGAGGAAATCGAAAAGTGGAGTATACTGTCAAGAAGTTCTTTTGACAGCACCAGCATTACATTAAGCTCCATTTCAAACTCAACTTATCAAAGCCAATGCATCTGCATTTGGAGCTGTTTCTGCAGCAAGCAGTGCTTCTACTGCTAGGACAACTGATGTAACAGAACCAGATGTTGGTGGTGTTCCCAATAGCTTCCTTTGAATTACACCTGCTTATTTATGGCAAACTCAACTACATCAGATGTGGTCAGTGGTATATACCTATTTGATTGATGTAGATAACCTCATGGTTGTTGGGAAATCTTTTCTTTTCCTGTTAATTCTTCAACGGATGTTGTAGTTGTCTTCATGTCTGTCTTATTTGTATGCTTTCATTGATTTGTTGATTGTTTGTTATAAGTGAATTATCTACAAATGTGGAATTGCTATTCATCTTGTTATTACGTGTTTGTTCTGTACGCCCATAGATGTTTATATATCTGCCACTGTAGGACATGGCAGAATACCAGAGATTGCTTTCACGGGAGATCGGTAGCCGGTTAGATGCTAAATGTGATAAGTTAGCTGATGCAGTTGCTGTTGATGACATTGCCAAGCTTAAGTTGATAATTTTTCTTCCTTTATTTTCCTTGGTCCTTTTCCTTTCAATATGTTTTTCGTTTGCTGAGTTTCTACTTGTTTTCCTTTTAAAGAAAACCAGGATTTAAACATAGCACCTGGACATCTATGTTAGTTTTATAATTAGCCTCTTTATACAGATTATCATTTAAGGGTATAATATATAGCCAATTGCGTTGTAATGTTTCAAATTGTGGTGCAAATAGGAAAAATCTAATGCTGAACATGCATAAGTTCTAGATTTACTTATTATCCATTGATATAAAACTGTGCCCCATTGCCCCTCAAAGATTTCTTGGTTATGATTTTTTTCTCTAGATTTACTCATGTTAGTGTATTCTTCAGAGGCTAGTAAAGTAGTTCTCTTGCTATTTAAATAACAGAAAGCTTTTAGAAGAAGTTCTCATACCAAGATTTGTGTGAGAATATAACTCTACCTTGATTCTACAAATATATCTGTTGCCAGTCAAAATCATACAATATATATATATACAATATATATATATATTGTATGATTTATGTGAACCATTTATAAAGCGGGTTTTTGTTATAAATTAAGACAATATAAAATTTATAAAAGAACAAAGGATCAGAGCAATAATTCTTCTTTGATGATCTGTCTTGGTATTACTTAATATGGAAAGTAATGCCTATTTATAGGCACAAATTTGGTAAGGTAAGTACTAAGGTAAGTATGAACATACATTTGTTTTCAATATTGTTCTATTAATAGATAATTATAAACATATAATATTTTGAACATTATATATCTAGTAGATAAGATAAGTACATGGACATTCATATATTTTCATCACTCCCCCTTGGATTTCTATTTAACAAGAATATACATAGTTGTTTGAAATACACATTACTACTTCATTAAAAATCATACAAGCAAAACCCATTGGGACAAAACCTCATAAGAAAAAAAGAATACAACGCGTATTAACTCTCCCTAATGAGAACATCAATCCAAACACTTGAGTCTTCGCATTCCAAGCTTATATATGATTTTCTTGAAAGTTGCAATTTGTAGAGACTTGATGAATTAATCAGCAACATTGTCACTTGAACAAATCTGTTGTACGTTGATATCACCATCCATCTCCTTTTATGAATCCTCCCTTCAGTTGTGCTATACATGTTGCATTATCTTCATATAAAATTGTGGGTACTTTGTCACATTTTAAACCACATTTTTCTCGAATGAGTTATATCATGGATCTCAACCATACACATTCTTGACTTGCTTCATGAATAGCTATCATCTTAGCATAATTTGATGAAGTGACCACAATAGACTGCTTTGTAAATATCCAAGATATAGTAGTACCCCCACATATAAGCACATAGCTTATTTGAGATCGAGTTTTATGTGGATCTGATAAGCATTTTGCATCAGCATAACCAATAAGATCGGAATTGCAATTGTTAGAATAAATTAGCCCATATCAACAGTCCCTTTTAGGTACCGCAATATTTGTTTGATTCTATTCCCATGCCTCTTAGTAGGAGTAGAACTATACCTTGCTAATAAGTTAACTGAAAAGGCTATATCAGATCTTGTAGTGTTAGTAAGATACATAGTCAATTTCCTTTTGAAGATCCTTTTGAGCTCCAACAAGATCTATGTTGTCAACATAAACAAGTATTACAAACTCTGATGTCATCTTCTTTATAAACATATGGGCAAATTGCATTATTTATATAGACTTTCTTAGATAAATACTTACTGAGACAATTATACCACATACGTCTAGATTGCTTCAAATCATATAATGATCTTTTTAATTGAATACACTTCTCCAGGATTTGAACCATATGATTCAGGCATCTTAAATCCTTTGGAAATTTTCATGTATATTTCATTATCAAGTGATCTATAAAGATAGGTTATAATCACATTCATCAAATGCATTTCAATTTTTTCATGGACGGTAAAGCTAATGAGGTTATGAAATGTTATTCGATCCTTAACAGGTGAGTATGTCTCTTCATAACAAATATAGGCCTTTGAGAAAATCCCTGTGTAACAAGGCGTGCCTTATATCTTTGTATTTAATTTTTTTAATTTCTTTTTCGTACAAAGACCCATTTAGCCAATAGGTTTAATACCATTTTGGTGTTTGAATTATAGGCTCAATGACTTCACGCTTGACAAGTGAATGCAATTTTGATTGAATTGCATCTTTCTATTTTGGCCAATCATTTCTTTCTCGGCATTCTGTAACAGATTAAGGCTCAAGTTCCTCACTATCTTGCATGATTTTTGTTGCAACACTATAAACCATGACATAATCCATTACTATTTCTGATTGATTCAGATTTCTTTTAGCCTCACTTGCATTTATGGATAATTCCTTATTTTTTTGAGTTTCAAGATCATCGATCCCTTCACGGATATTAGAATTACTCATATCTTGAACTCTCATATGAGATTTATTTATAGTGTCATCGCGATCTTTTATTTTTTTCTAGGATTTTAATCCTTAGAACTCAATGGTCTACCATGATTCAAGCGTGCTTTGGACTCATTGGCTGTGACACTAGCAGATGGTCCTACAGGGACATTAATTCAGATTGGAACATTCTCTACAAAAATGCGTGATTTAGTAGTCCTTTTCAAATCTGTAAATGCATCTGGCATTTGATATGCAATTTTCTGTAGGTGAATAATCTTTTGTACTTCTTGCTCACAAATAAAAGTACGTGGATCAAGATGAGACAAAGATAGATTTTTCACAAAATTTCTCTTTTGATTTCACTGCTTTCTCCCCCTAGTTTTCGGAAACTTGTCTCATCAAACCAACAATCTGCAAATCATGCAGTGAATATATCTCCATTCAGTGGTTCAAGTAGTGAATAATGGGGGTGATTCAAACCCAACATATATTCTTAACCTTCTTTGAGGTCTCATTTTAGTGTGGTATGGTGGTGCTATAAGCACACATACAGCGCACCCAAAAACTCTTAAATGAGATATATTAGGTTTTTGACCCAAAACTAACTATAATGGAGAAAATTTATGATAATTTGTCAGTCTGAGATGAATCAATGTTGTAGCATGCAAAATTCCATGACTCCATACAGCAGTGGATAACATAGTTTTCATAAGCACAGGTCCTTTTATCAACTGCAATCGTTTACTTAATGACTCAGCAAGGCTATTTTGAGTGTGAACATGAGCCACATGATATTCAACTCTTGTCCTAATTAATAAGCAATAATCATTAAATGCTTGTGATGTAAACAAGGCGAATTATTCTAATCTGATTATTGATAAACCATGATCATAACATATAATTTGTGCTAACAATTTTGTAAATGTCAAGTTGCGAGATGATAATAAACATACATGAGAGCATTTAGAAAATGCATCTATTAGTATTATAAAATACCTAAATGACCCATTACGTGGATGAATAGGTCCACAAATATCTCTATATATCTTCTCCAAGAATGCAGGGATGTTAGAACCCGAAAATTAACTTAAACACCGAAAGTCCTTAATTGGCTCGATTTAATTAAGTTTGGGATCAAATGCAATATTTCTTCTAAGTTTGGTCCTTAATTATAATTTGAGGTGGAGTCAAGTGTATATGGACTCCTTTGAT
>JAOTQJ010000011.1:12807-23727 GCA_025642045.1 Solanum sejunctum | reverse complement strand
TAAAAATAAATACATTTACAGCATTCACTATCATGTTTTCGTTGATTTAATAACTGAACTAAGAAGTAGAAAGGAGAGAAATACTTGAGCAGAGGACTCACATACTAGAGGAAGACAATGTTTAAAGAAGAGAAGTAAATTGTTTGAAAGAAAAAGAAGCAAAAGTAGTAGAAGAGAAGGTGTAAACCCCGAAGAAAGCAGCACACAATGATGGCATAGATCATGCTGAAGCATATGTGAATAGGAGTCCTAGTACTAAAATGTTAAATGAGCAGTTTCCACTATTTCTTAAGAAAAAATTGAGTTAAGCATTCTCGCAAGATTACTTTGAGCCATGTGGTTGTATTGCTCCATCATGTTAAATGATGAAGTGATCACTTCTGGTTATCAAGAAAGAACTCACTATGAAGCAATACCATCAGTAAACTGCGAGACAGATTTAAATAGATCTATGAAACATCACCAAATACATAGAAACCTAAATTTCGCACCCTTTAAGGATTCATTTAGAAAGCAATAGTGACTAACATTACTATTCAGTGCAAAACCATTACGACTACTAAAGTCCATAAGCTATTTTGCGAATGATGCATACCAAGAACTTGAGCAGCAGAAATGCGTTGCTTTGGGTCTTTATTGAGCATCTTTCGGACCAGGTCCTTGGCACTGTTTGTTATAGAGGGCCAAGGTTGACTTTCAAAGTCAATGTCTTCTTTTAATATGGCATCGAATATACCCCTCTCGGTTTCTGCAATACAGATTACAGAATCCAATAAACACAACAAATCCTAGATAAAACCACATTGTAAACTGTTGAGCCACATGCTTTATATGGGAAACTCGAGCCTCTTTAGAATTGTGAATTTCTAGTTATAACACACACTTGGTGCACTTGACTTTCTTCCAAATTCTAATTATACAGAAGAGAGCACTTGACTTTACCTGCCCAAAAGGGAGGCACACCGCTGAGTAGTATATACAACATAACACCTGCACTCCAAACATCTATTTCCTTGCCATAACTCTTTCGTAAGACTTCAGGGGCAACATAGTAAGCACTCCCAACTATATCTTTGTAAACCTTACCTGCACGGAATGCTGTCATTTTATTACAACCCAAACAAAGTAAGAGCAGATATAGCATCAATAAGGAAGAGTGGAAAAATCATGCTTCCCTGCGTAGGTTGTGTAAGTTCAAAAAGCTGGTAAGAAGGGAAAGGGATTATTTTAATTCAGATATTGAATTATCGTCTTAGGATTAGCCAATTCTATATAATGGTAAGATTGGTTCATAGAAGTTTAATCAGGCCTAACATAATTTGAACTTCCTAAGCAAGGGAGAGAAGAGTCCAAGCAGGCTGCAGAAATAAAAGTAACTTCACATGCCGATTTGAACAGACTCGAGACAATAATGACATATTCTAGGAATGCTTTATCATGCTGATTATTGTTGCAAAATCTTTCCAGTAAAAAGTGAGGCCTCTTTAGCACAAAAAAATTGGATAAGCAGACTAGCATGTTAATGATGCGAACATCCCCAGTGTCTAAACACATGTAGTCCTATACTTCTAAACTAAACAATCAGGATCTTAGCCCACATAGATACAATTACTATTGATATGTAGATAGGAGACATAGATCTGTAAAAGATGGAGGACTGTGATTTGATGATTTCACTAGAATTGTCATCAAACGCTCATCCGAAAGCTGCTATATACAACAACAGCATATCCATTATAGTCCCATAAGGGGGGTTCTTGGAAGGGTAAGACAAACTTTACCCCTGCCTGTCGTAGAAAGGTTGCTTTCGATAGACCCTTGACTCAAGAATTGCAAAAACACAACATTGATGAAGACATAAGCATTGAGATATAAGACGACAAGTAGTAACAGAAAACTAAGAACGAGCATATAGTAGAGTTAACCTTTTTCGATGAACACGGAGAGTCCAAAATCTGTTGCCTTCAAAGCAGCATTTTCACTCTTGTCTGACAAGAGAAAGTTCTCAGGTTTAAGGTCACGGTGCATAACACCCATAAAATGGCAAACATGCACAACATTAACAATAGCTCTACACATTGATGCAGCAGCTCTTTCAGTATAATGACCCTTAGCTATGATCCGATCAAATAGCTCTCCACCTCCACACAACTCCATCACAAGATACACTGAATTCTTATCCTCATAAGCACCCTTAAAGGCAACAATATTTGGCTGTCCACTCAAGTGTTGCATAATCTGAATCTCTCTTCTCATATCAGCCTTATCGGATTTAGTAACAAGTTTCTTTTTTGATATTGACTTACAAGCATATTGATGACCAGTTGCTATTTCAATACAAAGAAATGTAACCCCAAATTGACCTCTACCCAATTCTTTTCCTAGGGTATAGTGTGCCTTAACATCCTCAAATGGCTTACCCAAAATGGTTTCTTGATTGAAAACTGGTTTGGGACTTGCGTGAGGCCTCATGGGTAATTGAGTTTCTGGGCCTGGAGATTTAGTGTACTGAATTTGAGTTTGATGGGAGGTTCCATGATGATGATTTTGATACCCTCCACCCCCTCCCCCACCCCCACCTCCAACCCCACCCCTTGATCTATGACGGCCACTGGACTTGGACTCAGCTGGTTTAGTTTTGCTCAAGCAGACACCCATTTATCTCAGCAGATCCAGCAAGTATATAGGAATCAAGAAAACAACCCAACCCAAGATGGAGATTCAAGAAAGATTAGAATCTAAGTTGAAGATACAACTAAAGACACCATGAAAATAATGACAAAAACTTTGGATTTTTATTCACGAGTGAGTTTTTAAGGAATTGTTCAAGATTCTAGATAGGAATTGTAAGAGGAGAATATGGGTGGCGGTTGAGATCCCTAGCAGTGTAATGAGCAGGATTGAATCTTTTTGGGAAAGTAAGAATACTGAAACCTTGGTCAGCATAAATATTGAACCCTTTAAACACTGACAAAGTACTAAAACAGAGGAGAAAAAGAAGAGGATATTTTGGAAAAGGATCACTCTTTTTTTGGTGGGTTGTTACATCCACTAATTATAAAACTCATTTTGATTTAACTGAAGGTGGGCATGGCACCGTATGATATATAATATTATTATCATATCAAATTAGTTTAATTTTATGGTATGATTATTTGATATTTCTAATTTTGATAATTTTAAGTTTGGTTATAATATTTTATGGTATGATTATTCAGTAATTATAATTAATTTGACATCAAATTAATATATTTGTATAATAAAAAACTATAACTTCAATAATATTTTAAATGCTTCAAGCGAATCAATTAAATGATCAAACACTATAAGCATTTTCAAGGTGTGGACAATGAATAATACAAAAACTAATTAATGTTCTCAAATTTATTTTTCCCAAGATTTTCTTTAACATGGTCTCAAAAGTTTATTTGTATATACTTATGTTTAAAATAACTTAAAATTTAATACATACACACAATATATATTATATTTTGATATGGTATACAATATTTCTGTATTTATTTTTTAAATATCAAATACCATTTCGAATATCAACAGAAATATATATATATCATATTTCGATATGGTATACGATATTTCTGTATTTATTTTTTAAATATCAATTACCATTTCGTATCAAAAGAAATTATAAGTTATAACAAATACCATAATGACCATACCATTTTATAAAAAAAAAATTGATTTTAATATGATATTCGATGTATACTGTATCATGTTCATCTCTAGGTTTACAAACTAAATTATTCATAATTATAATTGTAAGATTATAATTTTTGAATTAGTTTATTTCACACCAAAATGCATATCTCGATTTATTCCATCGTTGTTTAGTAGGATGTACTAGAGAATCCAATATATGTATTAGTAATGATATTATTTAATTCTTTATTTGATAAAAGTTTTAACATATATAAAACTAATACATATACTAATTATACGTCAATCAATATTCCCTCGATTTCAATTTGTTTATATTTACTTACTTTTTAAATTTTCAAAAGTATGACTCTATACTTTTTTTAACAACTTTTAAATTTCAATTTTTCACATATCACATTAAAATCACAAAATTAAATAATATTTTGATATATTTAATATACCTTTAAATTAAAACTACAAAAATTAAAAAATTAAAAAAAGACTTTTTGCCAATTCAAAACAAATCAATCAATTTAAATCGAAGAAAGTATTATTTTTGCATGTTATATTGAAATTACCCTTAAATAGTGGCAGAATCACATAGAGATAAAAAGATTTATTCGAACCTTCTTCAACAAATAAAAATAATTCTTTATATAACTATAACTGATATCAAACATTTTTCATTTAATTCATATATATATATATTTTTTAAAATTTTAAACTCCCTTAACTTCTAATATCGAACTCTATCACTATCCTTAACTTCTAATAATTAGCTTAATTAGTGGAGATATTCTTTTATAGAGTGATTGGTCTTGTGGTAGGTAAGGCTAGAGCTGTCCATGTGGGCCTAATTCTGCACTAGGTCAATGGACACAGCTTATTCATTAATCATGTATAATTCTTTCCTAAACACTTGTACATTTCTATAATAGTATATATGTCATTGTATATAATTCAACTAAACTTTACAATATACTAGAGTAATAGAGTAACTTATCTCTAGGAATTAAGAAGTGGTATTGAGTTTTTGACCCTTACACATTTTATAATGATAGAGTAAAAAATTAATTTTAGTTCTATATAATTCTTAACAAAAGAAAATTTGGGTCAATTCCTTTTATATCCCAGCTCTTTTATCAATCTTATCTTTTTCGTAAGCATGGTAATTGGTAACTTCAACGACACACCAAGTCATTGGCGCAATAACGTAAATATCACAGAGACAGAATCAACAATTTTTTTTAAATTTTTTAAATTTTAAATTATAATGTATATATTTAAATTCAAATAAAATTATTTTATTTATATCATTTTGTATGATACCTTTTTTTCTATTCGTCCCAAAAAGAGTGTATTACCTTACTCTAATTGAAAATAACTTAACTTTAAAATATCCTTTACCCTTAATAGAATAATTATCAATTAGACAATCAGATCAAAACTTTTAAAAATATTTTATTATTTAAAATTTTATATAAAATTAAAAAATATCACGTAAAATAAAATCACAAAAGTACTGAATAATCAAGTAACTCCGACACGAATTATAATATATATATTTAAATTCAAATAAAATTATTTTATTTATATCATTTTGTATGATACCTTTTTTTTATTCGTCCCAAAAAGAGTGTATTACCTTACTCTAATTGAAAATAATTTAACTTTAAAATATCCTTTACCTTTAATAGAATAATTCTCAATTAGACAATCAAATCAAAAATTTTAAAAATATTTTATTATTTAAAATTTTATATAAAATTAAAAAATATCATGTAAAATAAAATCACAAAAGTACTGAATTAAATCAAATAACTCGGACACGAATTGTCAGGGTAAAGTTGTTGGGAAAAAGGTTTTAGGAAGCAACCAATAAAAGAGAGAAGAAGAGATTATGATATATGAAAAGGGTCCCAAGTGCTGCAGTTACACACTTCATTTTACAACAAATAAGAAACACGTTGTGGACGTTAAGATGTGTCTTTGTCATACGAGGACCACAACCATGACACATATAGAACCAATTTTATTTCTTTTCGTTACAATATGATAATTTTCTCTTTAAGGTAAAATATATTAATAATTTACTAAACTCATTAGTATATGTTATTTAAATTATAGTTTATTTTGCCTAAACACTTAAATATACAATAAAGTATTCATATAATTTGTTCTAACTGGACATTAAACATATAATAAAATATTTATACTAAATATTTATAATTGAATTTTTTTTAAAAAAAAAATTGTGCATGTTTTCAAGCATCATGAATTATTAACCTCTTAACATATGTGTTTATCAGAAAAATACAACAACAACAACATACCCAGTGATGTTCCACCAGTGGGGCCTGGGGGTGTTTATCAGAAAAATGAGGATAGTTTAATTTATATGAGGTCAAATGATATGGGTTGATATGTATATCTATTTTGTCACTTTTACCCATATCTCTCCTAACACCCTACTATGAGTTCTACTTCCATGACAGATTCGACCACTGGCTAGCCACCTATGGTGGTTGCTCAGAGCTTTTCTTTTACAATGAACAATTTTCTTTTCTATTAGGTGCAACCTCTTCTCAGCCTAATAATTTGTCTTGCGAATTTGCAGCTGATATTAATGCAAAAGAAAGAACATACATAGATTTATTAAAATCTAATGGTGTTACTGTGGATCACAGAAAAGTGTCTTCGATTTTATTGAAGAAGACTATGTTCAATTATGGTATTCCTCGAGTAACTTGGAGAGAGGAGGAAATAAAGAGTATGAATATTTATGAGAATCTTCCATATGCTATGATTGGCAAGTTCTCCTTTGAGTGCCCAGACTTAGATGATTTGAGGAAAACACTACCTAAATAATGCAATATAAAAGGAGAATGTCAAATTGGTCTATCGAGATATAGACATATACTAATTAGATTCAACTTGTTTGAGGATTTTGTTACTATATTTGAAGTCAAAATCCTTATACCATATTATTTTTAAGGCGAGTCTATTACTTGATGAGTCCTTTGATCTATCATGAGAAGTTTAAAATTGAAGCAGAGATATCACAAGCTATGGCACGAATATCCTTCCCTAATGTCGTCCCTACTTTCTACGGAAAAAAGGCTATTTTCTCATTAGCAACATGAATTGGGAAATCTATTCATTTGGATGCAATGACGATTATTAAGACTAGACCTAGTTGTACTAGGGTTAAAGTTCAGATGAATTTTGATGTCCATCTCAACATAATCCAAAAATAATAAGAAGTATTGCAATCTTCATCGCATATTTACTCAACAAAGTGTTGGGGTAAAATTCACAGGGAACACTAATTAGAAGTATTAAATTGGTCTAAAAATTTATAGCGTTAATAAAAGTAAATGAAACTAATATGTATCTAACGAACGATTGTTAAACTTGATTTTAAAACATGGGAGAAGATATGTCAGGGGTGTGTTAACATGGAGCAAGAATTCAATAAATTGATCTTACAACTTGAATTAACATGTCTATTGAATGTGAGTACGCTAGAATGCTAGTAACTACTATTTTCAGTAAGACAATAGTAGTGTATCACATGAACTTACTAAAGCTTCATATACAAAATTGCACTAGAACATAGTTGGCCCCAAGTAATTTATAAGCAAACCTTCTAATACCTTAGTTGTTGAACCCGAATCAAGCATTCAACTAAGACCCATAATATTTCAATGTTATCATACTCTCACTCACTTCAATCATTCATAATTAATGCAACAATCGAAGATCTAAACATAACCAAGAGTTTGCAACCTCAAAATTTTAATTAAACATAACAATAAATATGAACTCAGTTCAACCAATAATAAAACATTCAAAATAAATAAGACTCAGTCATAAATCAAACACCCATGTCAATTACACACACCTAACATTAATGGTTCTAGCCTGACATAATTAAAAGATAAAATGGAGTACCAATATCAACTTCCATTGCAATAGGTAAATAGTAATATAAGAAAATAAAAAGAATCTCTTCTTTTCTTGGTCCAATTCCTCTTACAAACTTGGTTCCTAAACAATGTTCTCACAAGATGAAGTACTTTTCTCTTTAGGAGAATGGTTTAGTGTACTTTTGATTCTATTCTCTTGCAATGTGTACAAATTAGTCCTCCAAAGGTTCCCTTTTACTCCATATAAAAATAACTGAGTTTGTGGATGATTCACTAATTGATGGTTAAGGTCGATCATCTGTGAACAATTCAATGATCCGCCAAATATGTACTTCACCGTCTTTTAAAACATCTGATGTAGGCCTTGGTCTCTGCAACATTAGGCGAAATAATGTACATAGCTGATCGTGTTTGATGATCTGACGAACCTTTACCAGCGTTGCTTTTAAACTATGCATTTGAGGGGTTGGATTGTGAAATACTAGGTGGTCAGTGTCCACCTTTGGCGATCCACTGAATCAGTCAGCGACATCGATTTTTATCATCTTTTTGTCACTTTTTCTTTTTTATCCTATGTTGTTAAGTTGTATCCTTCTATACTCTTTTACTCTCAATTCTAGCATCAAACACACAGATTAGTAAGCATATGAGGCACAATAATATATTGAGGATAATATTTTTTTTTAAGCTCCATATGAGTCTAAAATATGGACTTACCAACACCCTCAACTTGAAATTTTTCTTGCTCTCAAGCAAATCAAATATTGATCAATCTAAAGCACAACACTTGCAAATAGGACCATAAGGAGTAGCATATATATTCCTCCTTTTGTCATCAATCTTCAAAGCTTCTACAACTCATTTACGAGATTTTGAAACCTCAAGAGATGACTTAAGAGTTCTCATGACAAAGCTATGCTTACAATTGCCAATATGATTGCTAATCAATGCCCTAAAACATCATCATTTGCCCTCACAACAAGGAAGATCCTTATGCACACAAGATTATGATTTAATTTCAAGGATCTAGCAACACTCGCACTCACAAGGGAGAAATGGCATGCGAGTTTGCTACTCGTAGTCTTTCTGTAATTCTCAATCAATGTTTACTCGATTGTATCTGGTCTAGGATCATAAAGGAGTTTGCTGGAGTTGTAATACAAGCTAAAGGATGGATAGGATAGTTTTTGAATATAAGTGACTTATCCTTCCTTGAGCTCTACACACACTCTTTACTCTCATGATTCCTTTGATTCCCATTCCTTTTCTCTTCCCAATGACATCATTTTATATTGGATTTCAATCCTAGGTGTCCCCCATGTAACTATTTTTCAACAATTTTGGAGGGTCCTATTTTCAAGCAAATTATTTTCTTTCTTCATTTTAAAGTATTTTTCCTTTTTCTCTTTTTTATTATGCATGAACTCCTCCACTTCTTTCTAGTTTCTTTCCTCAACTTTCAAATGGGATACACCCCTTTCTTACCAACGCTGCCAACTTTGACCTTTGGCCATAACTTTCTCTAGTTTAAGCTCAACAAGGGAATAGTGAAAAACGAAAAAGATTATCTTTCCAATCAAAGGTCAAAGGTAATAAGGTTGGTAATGAAAAGCTAAAGACTCAATGGGGCTCACTAGATACGATCAATGTCAATGAAGGCTAATTGATCAAAGTAGACTCAAAAGAAGCCAAAGAAGGACTAAAGTCATCTTTCTAATCTAAATTCAACCAAGATACACCTCAAGACAAATCATGCAAGTTCTAGCTATTAGCAAGCATGCCTTTCAATAGTTACCTTACCTCTCATGGCAAAATGACTCTCGAATTCAAACAATGGCTAGATAAACCACATTCACAATTTATCGTTCATTGCATATCCAAGCATGATACTTAGTCAACTCAAGATGTTTCCAATCCATGCATGGATCATTCTCACATGAAATGAATTAGTTGGTAAGTCACTACATTCTTCTCATTCACGGCACTATCCCAATCAAAGATGTTGGCAATCAATAATGGATAGCTAAGGACTTTAAGACATGACAAAATGCTTTTGAAATGACTTTTTATATATGCACGCGTATTTTTTTAGAAATTCAAGCATCATCGACACACATCATTCACAAAACATCCATCAAAATAACAACAAAATTAAAAGAAGTTACTAACTATTATAACCTAAAATAAGATTATTTACAAATAAAAAGTAGAAGGTTGACTTAATTACACATTAATAAAACTAAAAAGGAAAACTGTTGTCTCAACTCAATAATGCTCAATCCCTCCTAAAATAATAACATTGTCCTCAATGTATAAGAATAATAAAAATAAAGCTCAAATGAAAAGATTAAGATAAATAATCACCCTAATCACTCAGCATTATGATAGTGTTGAGACTGAAGGAAAGGTAGTGGCGCCACATGCTCTGGGTCATCTACACCACCTCTAATTTTATGAGAAAGGTAGGCTTTATATAAGGACCCTTAGGGATAGTTTCCTACCTCTAATCTCATTCGGTGCTAACTAATTATCCCACAAGAATACATATAGATATATATGCTTGAAATAGGATCATAAGTCATTTAAAATCATATTCATGCATACTTGGGCTTAAAAGTTAAATCAATTTATAATCATACATGCTTGGGCTTAAAATCAAATCAATTCATAGTCATACATGCTTGTGCTTAAAATTCAAATCATACTTCATTTTATTCTTTCATGCATAGAAATAACTCATTCATAACTTGTACATAGTGATGTATACACACTCATGGAGCTTAAAGCCATATTAGAGACATTATGTGATCCCATTTCATGTCATAATCATACTTGCCTTGAAAAAATAATCATAATTAGGTATAAATCCATATTATAAATCTCATAAAAAACTTTGTTCATGCATGCTTATGTTATATGAGAATGAGGGAATATTATGAGTACTTGAAATTCAAACTTAAATCATGATAATAAGATGAAATCATACTAAATCCACGAACAAATCAACAATTGAAAGATACTTAAAATTAACCATGCATAAGTTCATCACAAAAATGGACATGCATACTCAATTCTCATGAAATCCATGTATATCAATATAAGAAGACTTAAATCATGTCAAAATCAACAATTGGTAATGACTCATATCGTAATTTCATCAATTTAAAGCTAAATCATAAAACTCACTTGTAAATCATACTTAGAAATCATAAAATTAAAGAAATAGATTTGGGGCTTCATGACTGAATGAAAATCATCAATGAACCCACACATGTCACGACCCAACCCAGGGGCCGTGAATGGCGCCTATAGGACACCGAGACAAACACTT
>JAOTQJ010000011.1:0-12707 GCA_025642045.1 Solanum sejunctum | reverse complement strand
AAAGAGTTGGTATAGTGTGTGTAGTACATTCTAGGTCCTCTATAGTGGGTGCGTTGGGCTCATCGAAGCTTCCAACATACTGTAATCTGTAATAAAGTTAATATAGTGAAACAGAGAGTTCAGACACACAAAAAAATATTCACTATATAAAAAAGAGAATATATATGTTAGGAAGATTTTTTTTTTTTGTATGTGTGTGAAGCTTTGAGCTCTTTAACTAATTTGGAGTTGTTTGTATTACGTTAGATCAGTGTAGATTATACTACTGTGAATTTAATATTCAGGCCTCAATCTAAACGAATTTTTATTCAATCTTTCATTTTACTTTTTTATTTATTATATTCGTAGTATATTTGGGTCATTTGGAAACAACCGTGTTATGTTTTTAAACATAGGGTTAAGCTACGTACATCCGATTCCCTCTCACCCTGCAATGAGCGGGAGCTTTTTGAGGCATTGGGGTATGTTGTTGGTGGTGTTGCAGTATATTGCTCCAACAATGATCATTAACACTTGCAACGGCCCATGCATGAGTTAGCACATGACTGGTAGCTCTAAGCTGTAAATGCATTTTCCTCTTCGTACCTTGACATACACCCCTATAAATGCACTCTCCCTTTACTTTCAACTACTCACTTTTTCTTTCCATAAAGAAATTTCACTCTCCATAATTCTACCTTCTTTATTATTCCCTTCCCGCATCTTTCTGACTCTGTCTCGGCTGAACTCATTTTTTTCAATGACAAACAATTTGTTTTCTCCCATTCATACTTTACTTGTAAAGAGTAAGCAGTGTGTTTTTCTCAGATTTGCTGGTTTTTCTTCTGGACTCTTCTTGATGCTCATAAAGAATGCTGTTTGGGCTCTTTTTATGTGCATTCTTGCTTTAGGTATGTCTCTCTTTCTTTCGCAAAATTGGACATTAAGATGCATCACTAGGTGTTTAGCCATGAAATTTTTTAGAACCGAACACTGAAAAACACGTTTAACTATAAAATTCTGAAATTCAAACTTGTGTTGGTATCTCTTTTTGTCACTCCAAAAGTATTGACAAAAAGTCAAAAACAAATCCAATTTATATTCATGACCAATTTTGAAATATTAATAAAAATAAAAATTACTTTTCTTTCTCAAATTTCACAATGAAATATGACCAAACGATCAATAATAGCCTTCGACCAATTGTAGCCTTTCACCATTGATTTCATCAATTCTATGTCTGTTCAGCCATTTCTAGTTAAGAAGATGTGAAAGTGCGATTATTTTTGTAGCAAGAGGTGCAAGTTCATACCTCCTACCCCCAACCCAAAAAATAAAAAAAACTTTGCATGGCATCGAATTGACCTCTAGATTTGAAGTCACCGAATATTTTAGTAGTGAGTGGGTGTTTAATTGCCCAGAAAACAGTTTTTCTACCTCTATGAGGTAATAGTAAGGTTTGCATACATTCTCGACTTGTGGGATTCTAGTGGATATGTTGTTATCGTTGAGTTTGGTGTTTAATTGATTAGAAATGAAGTTATTTTTATGTATCAGGAGGAGCTTTGGTAGGGATAGTGACAGGAGCAATTAAAGGACAGACAACAGAAACAGGGCTTCTACGAGGGGCAGCAGTTGGTGCTGTGACTGGAGCTATCACAACTGTCCAATTAGTTGAACTTATACTTAATGGAGAGCCATTTTCTAAGGTAAGTTGAATCTATATCGGGTATTTTCTCTTCTGAATTAGAAAATTTTAAGAGAGAAATTGATGATGTTCCTAATTTTACATTCAGGTTGCACTTGTATGTAGTCTAGTAAATGGAAAGGTATTCATGGAATGGGTGAGTCCAGCAGTTCTCAAGGCTTATCAGTGGCAGGTAAGACATGTTGCTCCGATTCTTCAATAGTTTTTCACTATTTCTGTTGAAAATTTGTTTTCAGCCCTGCATTTTCCCATTGAGCTCATTCGGTGGAAAAATCATATTCTATAGCAGAAATTTTCTATTGATTAGACGCACACATCAAGTCTTGCAAAAGAAGCATTTTTGGGGTTTATTAGAAGAATGTCTTACCTAATTAATTTGTATATGTTGAAATTCAGGTTAGTACTGTGGAGTCAAGTTTGAGGGAAATTTCAGATATCTTTGATATCAATGCAACCAAAGGGTTATCTCAAGAGGTCATAAAGAAGCTGCCAAAGTACAATTTCTGTGCAGTAAATACCTGTGGAGAATCTCAAGAGGTTACTTGTGCAATTTGCCTGCAGGTGAGTTTACCTTTACTTATACACAGTCAGAATAACTTCGGAGTAAACCGACATTGTTGTGGTGTAGGATTTCAAGGATGGGGACTCTGCAAGGGTGCTACCAAGCTGCAAGCATTCATTCCACACACAATGCATAGATGAGTGGCTAATCAGACATGGAAGCTGCCCAATTTGTAGACTAGAAATTTGATTGTATGCTCTTTACTAGGGGAGATAAAAGCAATCTGAGGAACAACATAGATTAATTAATACTAAAGGAGAGAAAATGCTGCAGTTGTTTCTGTTACCAACTTGCTTACAAAATGTAAATTGTTCATCCATCAAAACTTGCAAATGAATGGAACCAATGTTCTTCCATTTAAAACTAGCAAAACCTTCTCAGTTATTACCTCCCCTTCCCGGTATATGTACATGTACATTGGGTTCTTTTCTCAGTGTGTTGAGTATTTTTCGAGAGGTTCTTAGCTAGGTTGTCCATTTTAGATGCCTCGAGGAACTTACGATGGAAATGCTTGACATAATTGTATACTGAAGTAACATGTGACCAGGTACTTTTCATCCTAGGTTTCTGCCTTGACAAAGATAACAAGACCATCTATTTCATGCAGAGTACAACTATCTTCTCCATTTATTTACAAGAGAACTTGGTCTCAACCACGAGAACGTTAAATATGGCGCCCCACCCCCGTTCCACCCCACAAATAAATAGACTCGACATGGCCAAGAACTGGTCAGCGTAGTGGAATGAGTTTCGAGTTTACGCACTATAAATGGGCTAACATGACGTTATGCAGAACACTTTTTGTCACGCTATAAATATGCAAGTACTGTTTCTTTCATCATGGTAAAATTTTCAACGAGTTGTATGGATTTCTTTCTTTTACTATTAACTTTTTCACAAACCGTTCCTTGATAATGTGGGCTGATATGGAAGGCCCTTTGTTGAGGAATTAAGGGTAGTTAGCAGTGCATAGTTTCTGCCCTGGTCACTGAGACTTCTGTCCAGAGTGTATTGGTGAATAAATCGCCAGATAAGCTATTAAGGAATACTAAATAATACAGCTTTGAAATTACACTAAGCTCTTATACAGTTATGACAACACAGTTATTGATCGATACATAGACATGATTCTCCAAGAAAGTTCAAATGAGGAGACTTTTCTCGAACTATTGTTGAATTCTGTTTTCGATTTGCTGATACACTTTGCTGACACGAGACTTCAAGCTCATGTATTAGGAACTCTCTTAGATCTTCTGCTTCAAGACCTGGCGCAACTGGACCTTCTGGCTCTCTGTTCTTGCCTGCAATAACTTTGCTTTTAAGCTTTTCTTCTGAGAGTTATGCGGCCATTCAATGCACCCTTTCATCCCGCGTGATATTTGAGAGTTGCCAGACTCAGGTGAGCTCCACTCCTGGCCAAGGTCCATGGGGCTAAAGCCACCTTTACTAGAACCATGCTCCGGAGAAAGAATGGCCCCATTAGACAGCTTTCCAGTTGACAACCTCCCTTTCGTTCCTTCAAGTGATTTTATTTTGAAATTGTTTCCCTTACACGGCCGTGATTTCCAAAGTTTAGATGAAGATGACACCTCTGTGAGTTGCCAAGCTTGTCCAGAACATACTTCGCTAATCTCTGAAACCGATGTGCCATCATTACTAATTCCCTCTGTGTCTGCTCTACTTCTTGATACAGTGCTGTGCCGGCAATTCTTGTTGATGGATGAAATGCTTCCTTCAAGAGAATAGATTGAGCCTTGCTCCTCAAGATGGGTCACCGTTTCCCACTCACTTCCCTCTTCCTCTAAATTATCAGTCTGATTGACATATGCATGAGAATCTCTCTTAAAGTCGTAAACACCACCATCAGGACTGAAACGGCGACAATTGGAGGCATGGCTGGCAGGACTATATGCAGTAGTACATGGCTGGATCTCCTTCTCATCAGGTTCAACAAAATGAAAGTCCTCAGAAACAGAGAAAATATCATCTGGATTTGGAGGTTCATAAGTGAGTTCTCTAATATCACGAATATTCACAGAGGCAGCTGCCTGTTGGAGTTGCTCAGCTCGTTTCATTTCCTCCACATCGTAACTCACACCTCTAGAATTTAGAAATGATTCTAGTTCTCTAATTAGCTTGTTCATGTGGGAATACTTCTCTTCAAGCATCACCTTGGCATCAACTAGTTTCATCTGAACCCGTTCCTCGCGCCAAACCTCAGCCATTTGCAACATCTTTCTTTCTTCATCTACTTCCTCTGTGAACTTCAGAGATTTCCTCTTCATTTCCTCAACTTCAGCCCTGTCTTCTCCAAGTTCTTTGGCCAACTCATTGCACACTTCTTCTATCAACCCTCTAGCCTGTCTTTCTTTTTCGTAATTTTGCAAATAGCGTTTTGCTAGTAATCTGGCATCAGCCAACTCATTAACTAATTTGGAATTGACTATTTCCAGCCTCTTTCGGTTTTTCCTCTCTCGGGAGAAGTCAGCTCTCATGCCATCCATAATTGCACGAATTTTCTCATGCTCTTTGCTCTGCCACACTGCTTTTTCTTCACTAAGTTTCCTCAGAAACTGCTCGAGTTTCTTTTTTGATGAATGCCGCTCTGTTTCAAGATGATGAACTCGGGCACGAGCGCACTCTAGTTCTGCCTCAAGGGAAGAAATCACTGAAGAAGTATTCACTTGTTGATCAAGAACCTTCTTATAACCATATACCTTCTTTGTTTCCACTGCTGTTGTCCAGCCAACTGGATCCCACTTTGTTGCCCCCTCCATAGCAGAATGGGAAAACTGAAATGAGGTTTCTAGCTACATTATGTAGAGAATTGCAAAAATGTTACAGAAAAAAACAGAAATAATTGAAACAGAAGACTATAGTGTTTAAATACTAAGATCAAGGTTCTTCAATACTTAAGTACCCAGAACAATTTTGCAGAATGATGACAACCAAGAGTCCTGACCCTTGAAACCTCATCTTCTCACAACTATTTCATCGCATAAGAATATATACCCCATAACTCTAGGATTTCTCCAATATAAGTGGAGTCTTGTTTCTGGTCACCTACTATATTATAAAGGACCATGTGTCAAGCAAATCCAACAAGAGGATTATACAAGAGGATTTCTCATTTCCTGCACCTACTATGCATAAGTCCATGA
This sequence comes from Solanum sejunctum, assembly GCA_025642045.1. NCBI lineage: Eukaryota > Viridiplantae > Streptophyta > Magnoliopsida > Solanales > Solanaceae > Solanum > Solanum sejunctum. The sequence goes on along the minus strand of JAOTQJ010000011.1, from coordinate 7,297 downwards.
TCCAAATAACTCAATGACGACCATGTGTAAGGGTTAAGATGGCAAAAACAGCAATTATAGTATGTTGTGAGAATTGTGTCCCCCTAATATAAGGAGCGATCTCGTTTCCCTGCACCTACTACATTGTATAGGATTATGTCCCAGGGCCCTTGAAACTCTAGGACTTTATCATATAAGGAGCTTAGATAGTTAAAAGACTCTAAACATCTTTTAAGAAGAAAGTTACATACCTTGTGAAAAAGGCCATTTGTTGGACCAAAGACGGATCGAGGACTCTGCACTGGATCATTGATGAGAGAGTCATGCACTTTACTGCGCTGATGAAAATGAAAGGGCATCTCAACCCGACCAGCCTGCATGGAAGAACGAAACATTATAACTCCAAAATGTTGCACAACCCCTGTCAACTAAGGATCTACAACTACACAAAATCCTTAATGTTGCTCGTTGCTCGTTGCTCTAAGGCAATAAAGCATGGTCATAAAAGGGACATGGTTTTGGTACCAATAGCTGGCTTTCAATAGCAATATAGAATGGAACATAGACAAATACAAGAATTGGAGAAGTTAAAGAAAAAGTGACCAGAACAGAGAATTCTCAAACTTAATAAAGGGAGGCAAGACAAACTTCTTCTACGTTGAATTCACCAAAATAGAGTACTACAATGTTCCTTTTCTCCTTTGTTTCTAATTACCCAAACAAAATTACTTTATCCAAATTATCGAAATGTCAAATCAGTGGATTAATCTATCTAATATAAAAGCAAGCTAATAAGTATGAATCAATTAGTTTCAAATGATCAACATATTATATTTTGCTGCGTGTTAATTGACAATCAGTTATGCCAGAGGATCTAAAAGGACAAATCTCAACTGGAAAGAAAGTATAGAGTACTGAAATGATTTCATTTTTCTCTATTAAATTACCCAAAGTTTTGCTAAATTCATCAATATTACAAGTCAATGTACCTTATAATATAAATTCTAGCTAATGACTTAGATCCACGAAATCAAACTGAATGTTGATGAAAAGCCCTAAATTAGCAAAACCTAAAAATCATTTTGATGAAAAATACCTGAAACCCTAACTTCTGACCGTGATTGATTTCTGATAGCTGCTGCTGTCTAAACAGTCCAGCAGCTAACTTCCTAACAGAAACCACAGTCCTAACGTTATTCCGGCTACATTTCCGATCAAGCTCCAAGGGCGAGGTTTCCTCTTTTACCGCAGCATTGTCATGAATATCCTCGTTGAACTTCCACCGGAGAAGAGGAGTTTCAGGCCTGCTTCTCCTTCCATTAGGAGTAGCTCCTCCAATGTCTCTCCGCAACTTCACTCCGGCGGCGAAGTTCGTTTTCCTGCGAGGTGGTTTACGAGTATTAGTCGGTTTTTGAAAGAGATCTACTTGGGGAAATATAATCGCCGGGAGGAGCTCAACCTCGTCGCCGGTGATCTTCATTATTTTGGATGCAGAGATTCAGCCATTAATCATCTCTTTCACTCTCTCCGGGGGCGTGGGCGAAGTGGATTCTGTGATCTCTCAGAGGAAGTAGAGAGTGTGTGTATCAAGTGTGAATAGCTATAACTAAATTATTACTGGTTCGATTCGGGGTTCTAGGTGAGGACTAAAGACCATGTTACTTGTAATCAATAATAATATCGTAATACCAAAAAAAATTGTGATAGAGTAATAAGTATTCATTTGTCTTTGATCAAAAGAATTTTTATTCGAGTTTTTTGGGCACATCCACCCAATGTGGTACTTCCCCTGGGAAACTAAAAACAAAAATACTAATAAAACATAAATCGAAGTAAATTTCTTTTACTTTTCTCAACTTTTTATAATATTATAGAATAATATTTTTGTCCCATATTATATGAATATATTTTTATAAATATTTATTCTATATCATATGTAGTAATTTAGTTCAATTGGACAAAAGTCCATCGAAAAAGCCAAAAGAACAACTCAAAATTGCACTTTGTGAGCACCAAACCAATGAGGCAACAAGTTTATTTGTTCAAGGGTGTGATTTATGTTATTTCACGTTATGTTTTTTTTATATATTTTTTGTATTTTAAAATAATTAAATTATTGAGTTATATCACATATATTAAAAAATTAATTATATTTTTTTTCTTTTTACTCTTTTTCAAACTTTAAACATTCATTTAATGAATCATTTATTTTTAATACAAATTCAACCTTAAACTCAATTAATGAAGGACAAAATTGAAAAGAAATTCCAACATATCCTTGAAAAGTGAATAATTCAATTATTTTGAAAAATCAAAAATCATTCAACAATTCAATTATTTTGAAACAGAGGGAGTATATGTATACAAAAAAGGTTTAACCAAGTAGTGTCGGATAACATCAATTGAGATAGGATGTTCCGCGCTTGATAGAACTAATGATCATTTGGTATGGTATATGAGAATAATATTAAATATAATATATAAATAATGCATATGTTACTAATACATACATTAGTAATGCTTGCATTAGTTTTGTTAAGATTGATTTTAGTATATTCTTAGTTTAATGTATTAAAAATAACATGTATTGTATAGCCTTTATAAAGAAATATTTCTTTACAATATCATCCAAACTCTTTAGTTTGGGAAAATGGAAAATATCTGAAGAGAAATTTGAGAGATAGTTATGTTATTAATCAATCTAATGTATGTGTTGAAACCTTTGTATTATTAATACATAAAAATTCATGGTATTAATAATATACATGTCAATACACAATAAGGTATATATTAATACACAAAGTTAAATGCATGCATTGATTTTTTCAAATACATTCTGCCAAACAATCTTTTATTGTTATACTAGATAGCACATGCCCGTTTTGAGCACAGGTTTTTTTTCAGTCTTATTAAGCAAAAGTTGTCTGACTTACTGAAAGAACAACTCTGGAGGATGACAGACATGCTTTCGAACAAGAAATCAGTGAATATAGCAGCAAATCAACACAGAATGGAGTAAAGGTCTGTTCAGATTAATGATCCATCTAGAATAAAGGGACAAGGGGTGATGTCTAATGAAACTGATCGTGCTATAGAGGACGCACAAACACATCTACCAAATTTTGTAAGGAATGATAGAAGCACGGCTGATAACTTTGAGGACAAAACAATCAAGGGAACTAACAACTGTTGAAGCCAAAAGAACCGATGATTTTGCAAACATTAGTGCAACTTCTGAGTCCCCCTCGAGATAAAGGAGCAAATCAATGAAATAAAAATGATTCAGGAGGCAATTTTAGAAAAATGAAACAAAACTGCATCAATTGAAGCTATCTACTGATGAATTGCTAAGATACAAAATGCTCAAAAAAATAAAAAAAATAAAAATTATAATTAAATTTCAGAGATTAAAACCATAATATCACAAGGAGCCCTGGGGAATCGAAGATCAGACAACTACAACAAGAAGAGTAACAACAAAGAAAAGGAATCGAAAACTTACACGAGAGTCAAGAAGATGAGAAGCAGAACGACTAAGAGAGCAAAAGCCTGTACACCACCATGGAAGTCAAAGGAACACATTAGGAAGGCGGTGGGAACAATTAAAGAAGTGTGTAAAAGATGAGATATTTTAGAGTCGGGATATAAGGCGATATGACCTTAGGCCCTGTCTAATTTTGTAATAGACTCATTGTACACATGAAATTTTTTAAATAAAAGGGCCAGATGGCCGACATTTAAACCAAAAAAAAAGAGAGCGAAAGTCACATTGTATAAGTCATTTAGAGTTCGTTCCTTGTGCTTAGATATTCCCACAAGGAGATGACGATCGATTAAATATTCCACTTTTCCTTTCTTTGACGATACCATTCGCTTAATTTACAATTCAACGCATGCAATTCAACAAAATCAAAATGAAAATCGCAAGAAAAAGCTCAATGTGTAACTCCCAACAATGAACAAATGTAGAGGAATAAGATATGGACTAACAAAATGAAATTACACATGAAATTATGAGAATAAACACATAAGAAAGCAAACAAAATAAAATGCATGTGCAGATACATTTGTTTTTGCTAAAACACCCTTGGTAGTATCCAAAGTTTCACATTTATGTTTTTATTAAAACATCCTTGGTAGTACGAAAGGTTTTACTTATTATAAGTAAGAAATATACATGAAAACCAAAATCTTTTTTTTTTGCACGGTAATAAATTTTAACGATAAATATTTTATATATATATATATATATATATGTCACACACACATACACACGTAATACATTAAAGAGAAATTATTTTGCTTTACGGGGAGACTTCGTTTTTTTTGTTTGAAAAAATTGCATAATTAGGCATACATCTATATCATATCTATTAATTTAATCTATACTTATCTATTATCCCACTATTTATTAATTATGTATTAAATTTGGAGTCAGATATATCAATCCTTAAAAATAACCTAAAATAGAGCTTTACTCACTTCATTATTTTCTTAATTCATTCACTCCAAATCAGCCCATACTCTCTCCTAATCCTCCCCTTCCCACGTTCATCACCTTCAAATATGTTTTGTTAGTTTAAACATGAGCATGGTGATATCACTTTGCCAATATTTCCTTGATAGCTGCTAGAGTTGAAGTATTGTTATAACTTTGGTAGCTCCTGAGGTTTTGGTGCTGAGGAGAAGAGCAGTGAGAAAAAGGGAAGAAATTTGAATGTTTTGAATTTTTTTGGAGAAGAAATCCATAAAAGAATTAGAGATGAAATCAAGGAAGAAGCACCGAAAAGATTTCTGGTGCTAATAAAATTAATGAAATTTTTTTTCAATCAGGGATACGACAGATATTTCCATGAGTGATGGGCTCCTAAATGGATGTGTTTTAATTACATTGCATATGTAGATACATATAATTAAATGTTTCTACTTATCAATTGTATCTAAAATACATTATATGGACAAGTCAAATAATGTATCTGGGCATCGAAATACGATAAGAATTGTAATATAAAAATTCACAAAAAGATAAATAATTTATCTTGTTTTTTTTTTAAAAAAAAAAAAAATATATCAAGTCAGATAGAACACATAAACAACACTTGATAACTCTGATGGCAAGCTTATCTTAATAGACTCTCCTCCTCAAAAGTTAAACAAATATTATATGAACGGATTACCCATATATAAAATATTAAACTAATAAAAATAGAAACTACAATTCATCTTTAGCCAAAAGGCCGAGAAAGGTAAAGATGGGGGAGTCTTGTTACTCTTGCAAAAGGAAAGAACAACAAGAAATGAGGTAGGTGAAAGGAAATTTGTTTTTCCTTCTTTTAAATATTGTACTTCTAAAAGTTCCTCCATGTTTCTTAGGAAATTATAAATAAAAGGATAATTTATTATATCACATTTTGAATATAAAAATATAAATTTTTAAAAAATATAAAGAGAAATGATTATAATTAACAATAGAGATAAATGAAAATTTAAGTATAAAATTATCTCTTAATTTCATAAAATAATAAATATTATTAAATATTTATTTTTAACATAGTAAATAATTATTATTAAATGGAGAAAGTATATATTATATTCACATTAATTAGTTTGTTTTACATGTCATCAACGAGTGTGTTTTACGTGCTTGGTCTTATAGCCATAAATTCACAAACAAATATACTTATTTTTCAAAGGAGTGACTTTGATTGGGGTTATGACTTGTTCCCCGTGGTCAGGCCCCTTTATTTCGTTTCTAATAATAAAATGATGCTTTAATTTCTTATTCTAGGAGTCACCAAGCGTGTAGCACATGTATTTATTGAAAAAAATGATATTGTTTAATTTATTATAAGATATATCTTAATTTAATTCGTCAAGTTTAATTATTAACAATTAAATATATTTGTGTAATTAAATGGAAAACGATAAAAAAAATATAAAGTAAGTAATTAAAAGGAATCAAAAGAAGAACAAAGCTTTGATGATATGTGTTATGACTACTATTTTTAGGCAACTCAATCAATACAAAACCTTCATTCATTACTCAATATTTCACGTGAAAATATCGTTAGTTGTGCCAGCTAATATTCTTCTATTGTTAGCAATATAAACATATAAACTATATCTAATGAGTCTATTTTTTTTCTTTTTTGCTACTTATCTAAAAACAAATTCTTTTCTATCTTCATAGCATGAGTTTGACACTTTTTTGAAAGTGATTACTCTTTCACAAGCCCAACAATAAGTCTAGGTCAAGCTTCTTGCTATGTGCAGTCTATATGCATAATAGAGGTCATTTCTAGCCTAATTTACTTCTTGGATTATAGACTTTATTTCAATAGGGATAACTTATAGCTTCTAATATAATACTTCGGTAATTATATTACGAAATGATTAATTATCATTAATGTTTGTGAATATTCTCCAGCAAAGCAATAAAAAAAAAGGAGGGACCAAATTTGTAATCATATATTATAAGGACTAAATTTATCAAAAGTTGAGGGACCAAATGTGTTGTTAGTCGTAATATTACCCATATATGTGAAGTAATATTATAAGATTGACGTAATATATAATTAAATAGTGCAATGTAAATCACATTAATAGTTTACGAATAATCACAATTAAAGGAATTAAGCTGGCACATTTCAAGTAAGTGAAAGTTAAATATGTATCATTAGATATCATAAAAAATATTTTCAGCTTTCTAACTAAAAATAAAAGATATTTTTTAAAAATATTTTTTTATTCACTATCCAAAAAATAGAAAAAAGAAAATTCACTCACTAACCAAATATGAGAAAACGAATTAAAAATCAACTATTTTCTAAGAAAACATTTTCCTTAGTACCAAACACAACCTTAGTGGAAAATGATTTTCGGTATTTGCTTGTCATGTAGGAAATTATTTTAAAGAAAACTGTATATTAAGGACTAATAACAATATTAGCAAATTAAAGAATATCTTCATGGGATGTTTGAGTGTTGAAGATTAATAATTAACAATAATATTTAAGTGTTTAACTAATTAACTGTAAGAGTGTTTCAATTAATTTTGAAACAATTCATTTGATAAAAGTTTAAGTTTCAAAACAAATAAATATTTTTGAATACTTATTTTTCATTTAGTTTTACGTTTTAGATTCTTGAAGATAAAATGTTTATTTGTAACGTCCATGAACCTATTTGTTATATCGAAAAATGGCTTTTTTTAAAAAAGAAAATAATTCGAAAATCAAAAATTGATTTAAACTCAATTAATTTGAGAAAAATCAATTCTCGAAATTCGAAAGGAAAACAGAGTCGCCACCTAATTTTG
>JAOTQJ010000009.1:0-12287 GCA_025642045.1 Solanum sejunctum | reverse complement strand
AAATAATAACCACAATATATTCAATATAATTTTATAAATAAAATATTTAAAAGAAATTAAAATATACAAATTTTATTTTTATCTTAATAATGGGCAAATCTAGTGCACTAAAGTTCTCGCTCTGCGGATAGTTTGGAGAAGAGTTCAATTATAAAGATTTATTATACACAATTTTATCTTGCATTTTTATAAGATACTGTTTTCAAAAGTTTAAATCTGTAACTTCTTGATTATACAATAACAACAACAATATTATTTCAATATTTCAAAGGCTCCCGCCCATTACGGGATAAGGGGGAGTCGGATGTATGCAGCCTGACCCCTATATTTAAAAATATAGCGCGATTATTTTTGGATGACCCATGATGAGAGTCGAAAGTTGCATTGACTAACTGCTACTTCACAATTGAAAGCAGCGCAGATAATTTAGAAAGTGATTTTACTTTATTCTATTATAACTCAAAGTCACAAAATAATAAATATTTTACTTCATTCGAAATTAATAGATAAAAAATTATTTTATATTTAATAAAATAAAAAATTATTTTTAATAAATCTTCGACCAGATCAGGGAAGTATGAAACTTCCAATTAACAAGAGGAAACAATAGTGTCAGCAATGTTCCCAAAATGAAAAAAGGAAGCTAAAAATGTCAAAAAGTATAGTGATCATGACTCTTAAACATTGAGCCAATAAAATCTTGGAAATGGTTTATCATTAAAGACTATTATGGTAGACAATTCATAATGGTTAATACAAAGTCTTCCCTATTATTTGAAAAAAATTAAAATTATAACCTATGCTTTAAAAGTCAATAAAATTCTTGAAATTTTTTCCTCCACATGTGAGGTATCTAGTAAAATAAACATATATAGAGTCAAGCTTTGTTGAATTTCTTGTCACACCATTAATCTATTAAGTATCGGCTTGAGATCATATCTTTTTAGGATTATTTTTGATGTACAATTTTTTTCGATAGTAATATTTCATTTCAGTTATAAAATGTAGTCAGATGTTTGGGACAATATAAGTGATTAAGGGGTAGTAACTCATATCACGGAAGAAAACTTTGCGCAGAGTTCTATTACTATTAATGGATGGCTCCGCGATTTCTTATGGGCACAGGCATCCCAGGTAATTTAGTCTTATAGTTCTTCATTATCTGCATATGGCCTTTTCTTCCTAGACGCTCATTTTGTCTGGGCTTCTAGTTTAATGTTTCTATTCAGTGGATGTGATTATTGATTTGTTGTAGGATATTTTTATATAATGATAGTGCTTGAATTTGTTTGTGCATATTTTTATTAAATTTTTATTAGTATAAGTATCGATGAAATTACGTGAACTTTCACTATTAAAAGAATAAAAACTAGCTATGAGTAGATTTGTAGCAAAATAATAAATTCTATCGCCAATTTTATTTAGCAACAAATTATCAAATTAATTTATTAGATACGAGTAATTTAGCAATGGATTAGTGAACAAGTTTATAGCTAATTTCTTTTTAGTGTTTGTCGATTAGAAAATTTCAAGATAGTGGTATCAGGTCTTAGTAACTGAATTGGAAATTTAATTTTACATGAATTCAATCAACTTTTTCAGAATATAGAAGTGGTGGCAAAGTTACATGTTGTTGAGGGGTGTCAGCTGATAATCCTAAGTTAAAAAATTATTTTATGTAGTTAGATAAAATATTCTTTTTATATATGCATATATCACATATTGATACCAATTGACTTTTCATGAATTTACTTCTTTATATTTTGATGCTCCTTAATAAAAACTTTTGATTCCATCACTAAATAAAAGTAAAATCATATACACACTATTCTTTTCAAATCTTATATATGAAACTATTTAAGTATGATGGAATAAAGCAAAATGACTCTTTAAACTATTTGCGCTTCTTTCAATTGTGAAGCAGCAGTTAGTCAATGTAACTTTCGACACTCATCATGAGTCATCCGAAAACAGTCGCGCTATGTTTTTTAAACTTAAGAGTCAGACTGCGTATATTCGACCCCCTCCCTTACCTCGTAATTGGCGGAAGCCTTTGAGACATTGAGTAATGTTATTGTTGTTGTTATATATAGTGAATTTTTTATTACAAATAAAAAAAATTAAAATAAAGCTTGACTTAGCATGTATAGAAATTTCTAATTTTATTTTTATATCGTATAACTCTGTTCATCAAAACTCAGGTCGAAAAAAAAAATCACAAAATAAGGTGTGATTGTGGTACCTAAATGTCACGGACCAACTAATTTTCATCTACAATCAACAACTAAGAGATTAAAAGACAAAAGTAATATTTATGTTGAATAAGGTTGACATGTCAAAATCAAGACCTAAAACCAAAGAGCTTAAAATCCAATTAATAATCTTGAAAACCATCCTATAAATTAATAATAGTTAGGTGATGAATAAGCATGATATTGCTTTATATGGAGGATTAAGAATTAATTTTTAAAAGATGGAGTGTTTAAGAGATAACTACGTTTTAAATATTATTAACTTACTAATCTTCCCTTTGATGATCTACAAATTGATATTTCTAATTGGAAAAATTACAAGATATTGCAAATATTTATACTATATTCACGATATATAGTTATAATTTATACCACTAGACAGAATGTTTAACAATTCTTTTAAAATAAAAAATTTCAGACATGCAAATAGAACTAGGTCTTACCTTATTAATCTTAACGAGAATCATACAAGTTGAGTAATTTGGTGGAGGATTTTATTTTCATTTCTTAAAGGAAGAATATACTTCAGGTGCATTCAACAAAATCTATTGTTTAGCACAACACAATAGACAATATCAGTTCAAATACAATTAACATACCACATTCAAGAATCACTTGCCATTACAAAACCATAACACCAGGTTGGGATAGTTTGGTGCCCGAAGCATTCTGCTATTATGTAGGGTCTGTGGAAAGACTGTACCACTAGGGTGTGTGTGTGTGTAAAGTAGACTAGCTACCGTTACACAAACATCAAGGGTTGATCCTACAGCTTGAACTCGTGATCAGTTCTAGCTACATCCAATCCTAAATACTTAACAAAACAGTTAACTAGCAGTAGTTGGGAAAGGATTGAAACCACTTTGTACCATATCTTGTAAAGGACCAAAGAGTGGTTTAGGGAGATTGTTCCATTCATACCAGTCCCAACCAGCACATTTCTCAGGTTCAAGTGTTTCAGGCTGCTTATTGGGGTCAGCAGGGACTGCTCTGATGAATATGCAAACTGTGTGCACTTTCTCTGAGATGACATTGTTCGTCACCGTTAGATACTCGGGTTTATCAATTTCTAATCCTGTTTCCTCCTTCACCTCCCTCGCTGCGCACTCTTCAAAACTTTCCCCTATAACAAATACAACAACAACATTACCCTAATGCATCAAAGGTTCCCGCCCATTGCGGGGTAAGGGGAGGTCGGATGTACGCAGCCTGACCCCTATGTTTAAAAACATAGCGCGACTGTTTCCGGATGACCCATGATGATCGTCGAAAGTTACTGCTACTTCACAATTGAAAGAAGCGCAGACAGTTTAAAAAACCATTTTGCTTTATTCCATCATTCCCCTGTAACAAATACATGATCAAATAACCAAAGTTGCGCAAGCATTTTAAGACATATCTGTTAAGTTTCGACGTTGTTGGTAATAAGGTCTACACATGATTAGCCACGAGTTAAGATTCAAAACGAACTGGTATACCTTCACTATGAAACTTAATAGTCCAAATTTATACTGCAGCTGTTTGGAAGATCATATAAATGTATAATTGACAGTCAAATATATGCAATGAAAATGAATGTGCAAGTGTATCCATTTCAAACGGATATGCACCAGATTTTTGTACGACATATGCAGCAAATCTAAAATGTTCTCCGAGTAAACGCAACAAGAAGTAGACCCATTCTTGACTTCCTGTGGACTTATGAAATCAGGAACAAACGGAGAAGGTTAGGAAAGTGAACAAGACAAGCTAATCAGAACCACTCGGGTTCAAAAGAAACAGTCTGCAGGGTTGTGTGACAATGTTAATGAATGTCATAATGTGAAACCTGTTGATTTCATCTTCTAATACTAGAGGTGAATTCACATTATGGACAACCATTGCAACAACCTCTTATTCAGAACCATGAAGCTTCTATCACATTAAAGTTGACATGACAACGTGAGCTGCGAGATGAACATGATTACTTATTTGATCCTGTTGCTGAACTCAAGTATGAAGAGATGCATATTGGGTTTTCAAATATGTCTTTAATTAAACAACAACAACTAGAGGATACTCAACTTATGTATACTAACTAACTAGTCAGAATGGCTGACGTTACTCCATCTATCCCAATTTATGCGGCACAGTTGAAACTTTAATATACAAACTTCTAAATTTAGAAGCTTTAAGCATTTTTAAATAAAACTTACTCCCTCTGTCCCATTTTACGTGACACCTTTCCTTTTTGGTTCATCCCAAAAAAAATGTTACATTATTCTAATTGGAGACAACTTAACTTTGAAATTCCCTTTTTACCCTTAATGAAATGATTCTCAACCACACAAATATTTAAAATGAATTTGGCTCACAAGTTTCAAAAGTTCCTTTTTTTTCTGAAACACCGTGCCAAGTCAAAAAGTGACATAAAATGGGACGGAGGGAGTATATATTTCGAAACTACGGAATCATAACAATTACACAACTATGAAAAGGCAAACAAAGGAGTTCCGGTCAAAGAAAAACTTGATTTGACTCTCGAAATTCCAACTATGCAACATAAACTGAATGGAGGGAATACTACTCTAGAGGCACAAGTTAATAAATATTTGAACTTCCCCTAAGTAAGATATTAAACTGTGAAATATCTTAAAACTACCTCAAAGAAACAATTTTTGGATGAAAAATTGAAAAATTATATTTTGTTTGTATAACAAAGCATTTTGCTTGTAATATTGCAAGATATTTTTCCAAATAAAGGTGATTGTTCAAGTTTTTAACAAGTTTTTTGCAAAAAAATAAGTTTGTAATACTCCAATTTTTCTTCTTTTCAGTTTAACAAATCTAGCAAAAACTAGTAAGTACTATAAATTTTAGATCATCTGAAATAATAACATATCTTAAATAATATGTAGATCTATGCTTCGATAAACATGGGAAATATATTTATAGATACTCACCGAACTCCAGGTGGCCACCGGGAAGTGCAAAGGTGCTATGGCCGACGGCGGAGAGGCGTTTCCCCAACAGAACTTTACTTCCTTTTAAAAGAAACACCGCTACGCCGACTTTTGGCATCGGAGATGACGGTGGCGTCGTGGTGTCCGGAGTTTTCTGATCGCCATTTTCCATTTCTCCGGCACCGGAATAATTTTGACGGGAAGGAGGAGATTGCGTGGAGAATAATTATATTTGAAAACTTTGTAACTGGGCCCCAATGCCCGCCAATGGCTTTTGGACGACAAGAAATGCAAAGTAGGCCCAATAGTAAGAAAGCTATTGGGCTTTTTGATTGAAAACCCAATCAAACTAATTTAACGGAAGATTCCGGGGATAAGTAAATATATATTCCTTTCATTCTATTTTACGTGACATTTCTTGATTTGATACGATATTTAAGAAAAAAAAAATTTAAAATTTGTGATCTAAAATCATTTTGTAGATATTTGTGTAGCTGAAAATTATTTCATTAAGGGTAAAAAAGAAATTTTAAAGATAAATTATTTTCAATTAGAATAAGGTGATATTTTTTCGAGACGGACCAAAAAAGAAAGAGTGCTACAAAAAATGGGACAAAGGGAGTACTAATTAATTAGTTAACATAACTAAGTTTGAAATAATTATGACTCACGACTAACATCTATATATAATTATAATTTGAGTTTGTACAACGAATGGTATCAAATATACGAACACTATGAATTGTATATCAAATCATACAAACGTTGCACGAATTGTATAGTGAAATATACAAATACCACAAATTGTATAGTGAATTATACAAATGTTGTGTGCAAATAGTATAGCGAAATATACAAATATTATACAAGAACTACAAACTGTATAGGGAATTATATAAATATTGCAGGGATTGTATAGCGAAATATATAAACACGACAATTTATATAGTGAATAGATTAAAATTGAACCCAATTCAAATTATCTTGAGCTTAATCCTTAAAATTTTGGATGGTTGGACGAGTAACCTATATTTAGGCTCATTTTGACACCATTAAAACTAGCTACCGTAACATAAACACATCAATGGTTGATTCTACAACTTGAACTAATGATCAATCCTAAAATACTTAGCAAAACAGTTTACTAGCAGTAGTTGGAAAAGGATTGAAACCACTTTGTACCATACCTTGTAAAGGACCAAAGAGTGGATTAGGGAGATTGTTCCATTCATACCAATCCCAACCACCACATTTCTCAGGTTCAAAGTGTTTCAGACTGCTGATTGGGATCAATAAGGATTGCGTACACTCTATCTTCCCTATACCCTACTTGTTGGATTTCACTATGTATGTTATTGTTGTTGTTTATTGTTAGTATCGATTTCATCGATTTCTAGTCCTGTTTCCTCCATCTCCCTCCTCGCGCACTCTTCAAAACTTTCCCCTATAACAAATAAATGATAGAACTTGAAAGAGCATGTGAACCGAGCTACTATGAGTTTTTGTATGCAATATCAAAATGGATTTATGAGAGGTAGAGATAGATCGAGAAACAATTAGAAAAAAATGATTACACACGATATGATGTAATTGCAGTTCACCGACCTGAGATAGAAATGTGCAAAAACACAAATTGGGATGGAAGTTTAGCCGGTACAGTTTTTCGCGAAGTTGCTTGTTCTTTGATTTTTGCTGCTATATATTGTTTCATGGGAATCAAACAATCGCCGATAAAGTAAAGTTGAAATAATCATTCAACTAAGTTAGTAAGATTTCGAATCATTTGAATCTTTTATTTTGCGAAGAGTTGAAAATAATTACTAACCAATCGTTTGTCAAAACAATTTCTGAAATCTATCAAAACAAAGATCCACAAAAATTCTGCACAGAAATCAAGTGATATATTATTCTATTTGAAGAACCTCCTTCAGTAATTTACGGTGACTCACCGAACTCCAGGTGGCCGCCGGGGATTGCAAAGGTACTGTGGCCGATGACGGAGAGGCGTTTCCCCAACAGAACTTTACTTCCTTTTAAGAGAAACACACCTACGCCGACTATTGGCATCCGATCTGACGGTGGAGATGTGGCGGCCGGCTTTTGTTGAGCGTTGTTTTCCATTTCACCGGCACCGGAATAAATTTCACGGGAAGGCTGAGATTGCGTGTGGAGTATTTATCGTCGAAATGTTTGGGTCCCGCCAGGTTTGTATAAAACTATTGGGCTTTTTTAACTGACCAGCCCATTCAAACTTTGTGTGAATGGAAGATTTATGCAAATAGACAAGTTTTGTAGTCATTATTTAAATTTTAACCTCATTTGAATAATGGAGAAACTACCTTACAAGACATACATCCATATCATGTACTAATTCTATATATCCTTTCACATAACTACGATTTTATCACTAATTAATAGTTTTCTATCATATATTGAAAATCAAAATATACACCTAGATATATGTATTATTGCTAAAAATAAGAAGAGAGATGAGTGAAATAATCATGTATTTCAAATACATGTGAATCACATATACTCACCAGATACATGTATCTAGTACTTGATGCATTTCTTTAGGACATTTCCCATTAAGCGAGATATAGGGATTTCTTGTTTTCCAGGCATATCTGGTTCACATGTATCTGCGATCCCAGATACCTAAGAGAATGGTTCACATTACGCGTTTTTCTGGAAACCATGGGAAGTGAAAGATGGACAGTTTCCGTGACTCAAGATGTTACAACTAAAATATATGCAAATTGATGAATGGATAGTCTCCGAGGACGATGATAATTGTTTCCCTATGCTAGAGAGGTTAGTCATGGAAAGTTGTTATGTGGCTAATGGACTTCCTTCTTGTTTTGGTGACATTACTTCTTTGAAGTCCATAGAGTTAAGGTGGTGCTGGGGCAGCAGTGTCATTAAATCAGCAATGGATATTAGGGATACGCAAATCGACTTGATGCAGAATAATGACTTCAAGCTTTCAATACTTCCAAGTCCAGAACTGATGAGTTGAGTTTTAAATCGTGTTGACGTATCAAAATTCATATAGTCGACTCCAATTTTTTTTTGTTTGAACTTTGAAGATGTGTACATGTTATCATTTCTTTGTTAGTGCAGTGTCTTTACTATGTTGCTCTCTTTATGGCCTCATTTGGGAACTTCCACACTGAAGTGTTGGTTGTTACTTCTTGTATCAACTATACTGTATTGTTAGTTTAAATACTATATTTATTTTGATTGTTATTTAAATTTTATTATATCGTATCGTTTTTAGATAATGAGGAAATATATAACTGCTGATTTCTGATAAGTTTATCATTCAAATTGTTAATATGTTATATTATATAATGATGGAGAAAGATATAATCTAATACAAATATGATAGGAAACTGTATAAAATAAGATATAACAACCATCAAAACAAATTGTTAAGTACCGGAATAAAAGGGATAACAAAAATGGGGGATGTTATTCATATGTCAGTCATAATCTATATTATTACAATAACTTTCACCGAATAATCTTGAAAATAGATGATCTTGAACTTGTCCCTAACGCAAGGGAGATTTTACTCTTTTCCTTGCTGGAAAAAATGAAGTTTATTATTTACAATTTACGATGATTCTAATAATTAAAATGAGCTATTATTTTGACAATAAATTTATAAATTTCAAATTTCGACTCTGACTCTGACTCTGACTCTGCCTGCTCTACTACTATTATTTCAATTTAGTAACGTATGCATCTAGTACCATAATTGCAGCGTCTTACTTTTGGAGGGGAGCTTATACAGTTGGCATATATGTTCTCCTTGCATAGCGGCCCTCTTTGTTGGATTGCACGATAGCTTATATCTTGTCTTTCTGCAATTTTAATTCAAAAACAGTATAAATAAAAAATAAGCATTGATTATTATTTTTTGAGATTAAACAGAGTGACACTTTTCTATCTCTAGAAACAATCTAGGGTGAATTACGTAACTAAGCAAACATATGAGATCTATTTACATTATATTACTATAATTTAAAAAATTATAATTTATAGTTATAGTTAGGATTTTATTACTATTTCCTCTCTCCTCTCGTCATCTCTCTCTACAATCTCTTGACAGATATACAAGTACATATGTATATCAGTTGCATATATACAATTATTTGACAGATATATATACAATTTGTCTCTCTCCACTCTCTACCCTCTCTCACTCACCTCTCTCCTCCCTCCCAATCTGGCTAGCCAAATATACAATTCGCTTCTCTCCAAATCTCGCTCGCCTCTCTCTTCTTTCTGTGGATCTCGCTCCCTCTTTCCTATAATATGTAACTATAAATTATAATTTTAGTAAATTATATAGCTATCTTTAGCTTAATATGTTTTAAATGTTTGTTATTTTTGAAAAATTCTCAAACTTTTATCATCTTATAAGAGTGAATAAAAAACCAACTCATATAAATGAAAAATATAAAAATCAACTTATATGATGCAATTAAATAAATATAATTTTTTTAAATTCAAATTGTAATACATAAATTGAAATATGAGAGTAAAATTTTACCAGTTGGTGATTGTTCAGTTGCTGAGCCAGCTGATTTAGGGTGATGAGCTTGCGTTTCCATTTTACTGCCTCCTGAACCTGTTATTAAAATGGAGTTAAAACGTGTCATTGATAGGAACGATCGCTAGTGATATTGTGTGTTTTGGATCTAGGCTCGCATGACTTTAAAATGCATCACTAGTAAGAAAGACATGTTTACTTATATACATAACATTTTTCTTATATTTTATTGATGTAGGATTTCTCATCTTAAGATGAGTCATTACAATAATAATTGATTTATTTTTAATTTAATTGTATAAATATATAATACATAAAATTTAAATTCAATTCAAACAAAGAACAAGCATTTTTTTGGTAGAAAATCATTAATTTTTTTGTTTGATTTGGGGTGGGGGTGGGCCATATAGTACTACTAACTACTTGTCTTTGAATTTCTTCTCATTTGGTCAAATTGATAAATTAAAAAATAAATTTCTTAATCTGTCCGAATTAAGCGTCCACTATATTTTCAAAAGCCTAATTATTTATAGTCTATTTGGTTAAGTTTTAAAAAATATTAATTTTTAAAAAAGTTTATATATTGAAGGGATGAATATATCATTATTGTTTTTTAAAAAATAATCAAATTCCAAATATAGGTCAATGGGAAAATCAAACTATCCATCTTGTAATAGAAATGACATATATATATTTATTCTTTTATAAAAGAATATTTTTTTTTAATTTCATTATTTTATATATCAATCAAAAAAGCAAAAAGATCAAACCTGATAATAATCTTCGAGAGGAAGTTGTGGAGGATAAACAAAAAATTAGTACAAAAAATATGAAAGTAAATGCTTTGTAATTCATGGCTTCAAAAAAGCTACGGAGAGAGAGAAGAATTATTGGAAAAAAGGAAATTCTCTACAATATGTTTGTGGTTTTAATCAATAATCTTATATATAAAAAATTCCTCAAGAGAAAAACAAAATAATTTAGAAACGTGTGGACTTGATTCTTGTAATACATTAGAAAATTCTCACTTTCTTTGTACCCATTTTATGGTTCTTGACTTGTGAAGTCTTCTTGGAGTAAACATATACGACAATTATTGTTTTTTTATAAAAATAAAAATGAAAAATCTGTATTTGATATTCACATTGAAACTAAATTAATTTAAATTCGTACTACAACAACAACAATATATTTCAGTGCCTCAAAAGGTTTTCGCTCATTGCGGGGTGAGGGGGGTCGAATGTACGCAGCCTAACCCCTATGTTTAAAAACATAAAGCGGCTCTTTCCAGATGACTCATGAGGAGCGTCGAAAATTGCATTGACTAATTGCTACTTCACAAATGAAAAAAACACAGATAGTTTAAAGAATCATTTTGCTTTATTCTATCATACTCTAAGACCAAAAAATAGTAAATTTGTATTATATAAAATTTATTTAAACAAAAATTATAATCTTATCAAGAATTTTTCTATATCTGAAATTAACATAGGAATAATATCATTCCGTTTTATTACAACTTTTGGGGATTAATGACACTTAGTTCGTCTACTCTTTAAGTCTTCTCGTGTTGATATGTTGAACTAGTCATTTCTAAATTAGCTTTTTTGCAATAACATGGACTCTCTTTATTTTTTTAAAAAAAGACTTAATTTGACTTGACATAAAATTTAAAAAAATAAAAAAAAAAATTTAATCTCATAATTATAAATTAAAGTTATATTAAATGTACCAAAATATTTTTTAATCTTGTGATCTTAAATATGTCACATGAAAACTTAAAAAGTTTTGTCAATAAATAAATAAATAAATCATTCTTTTTTAAATAGACCAAAGAAAATAATAGATTATTTTTTTGAAACCGAGAGAGTACAATATATTAAGGTAAAGTGATTTATAATTTGTTTGGCTATATTTTTAAAACTTAATAATTTTTTTAATTCTTCTTTCAAATTTTTTTAATGTACTTATTTTAGAGGTTGAGTTTTGTTGTCTTAAAATAAGTTGTTTCATTCCACATGATCAGATGATTTATAGTTTTATACTTTATTTCAATTTGTGTATCATGTTTTGACTTGACAGGTTATTTTAAAAGGTTAAAAAAGTTAAATATTTATGATCTTAAATTTAAAATATATAAAAATATTTTTTAATTTTGTAATCTTGAATATGTTATATAAAAAATTAAAATTAAAGGGTTGTCAAAAAAAAAGATTTTTTTTTCTTCATACTGAGAATAAACGGTTGTCAAAAAGAAAAAGTAAAAAGGAAAAGATTATTTAAAAATAACTAAAAAAGAAAATATGACAAAAAAAGTAAAAGTAGAAAAGTAATTAATAGGTATTGTATAGTAGAATTACTTTTTTTATTTATTATTTTTAAGAGGTGGGCCAAATTAAACATGAAAAAATAAAAATAGGATATAGTAACATTTATTTGTCTAATTTGAAAAATAAAAAAATAATTTATTGGTCATTTAATTCGTAATTTATTAATATTACTAACTATAATTATTTTTTAAAATATTAAATT
>JAOTQJ010000008.1:0-12906 GCA_025642045.1 Solanum sejunctum | reverse complement strand
GTGAACCTGTAACTTAGAAGTTAGCTCCACCCGTCATCTGTCATCATACAAGCTTATGTGACATGATTAGTAGAGCTGCTTTTTTTGTGATAGTGGTGTAACTAGTAGAACTTCTATTCTTTAACTGTTTCAATAGTTTTTAAATCTTTTACTACTAATGCTCTGCGCTGTTGATGGTTACAAGGAATTTGTGGTACTGGATTAAAAGAACCAGCCAGCTTTGGGTTATTTAGGTTGAGCATTCTGTAATTTTGTTGGCAATCCAACTTTAGTCTATGACTTCGTTTGATGTTAAGTGACAATTACTTGGACCTGTTGCATCATAGTTTTGGCTTGTGTGTAGTTACTAGTTTGTATGAGCTCGTTTTGTATTATCTGTCATTTCTTGCTTGTGGTTTTGATCTCCTAAAGGAAATTTGGCTTTGCATGTAGCACAGAATTACTTCGGCTGTTTCTTCGCATTGCCAATCGTTGTATCCTCGATGAGATGGGGCATCGCAGCTGGCAGGAAAACCATGGTTTGTCTTCTCACACGTCTCTTAGATTGGAAAAATTAACTTATTCCTGGAACTTGTTCATCTACATTTTCTAACGATATTTATCCCATCATGTTAGGTGGCAACTGTCGTACTCTTGTTTGTCTTGTCTGGTCCAGTGAAAGCATTAAATTATATGGTGAGTGATATCTTATAAACCATAAAAGATGTCAATAAAGGCTAGTGAGGTATCAAATTTTCATTATTATTTTCTCATGATACTAGTTATCCTTGGCGGCTGTTCTTCTGCTTCAATACTTCATGTTCACAAATGTACTATTCATGTTTAGGTGATGTTGTTACTAAAATATCTACACTTTTTTTCTGATTCAGTTAATGCATGGTTTACTTGGCTTCACAATGGGATCCTTATGGAGGTATGTCGTATTTGTTTTACAACTCTAGACCTAAATGCTTATTCAGTTATTCGTCTATTCCTGTTCTTTCTTATGCGCCTCCTCCCTCTTTCATCCTCAGAAGTGAAATGGGAGGAGAAGATCAAAAATATGCTGAGAGGATATTTTCCCTTTAGAAAAGCAATGTGCAGTTATTGAGTCTGTAAGAATGTGACTTAGTGGGCGCTATCACTGACTTCTCTTCTGGGGTTCACTATAAACAAAGATATGCACTGGACACGGGCTCTGCTCCCTTCACATAAAATGTTGCGGCTCTTGGATTAGTTTAACGATTGTGTGCTGTTCTCTGTCTTATCTTGTCAGGTTGAGAACGAGTTGGGGTGCCTCAATCTTCTTGTGCGCCCTTGTATGTTCGCTCCCTCTATTGTTTTCCCACCTTGAGAGTGTTTTAATAAATCAGAGGCAATTCCAACAAGAAACATCTGTTTTGATTTGCAGGCTCGGGCTGTGGGTGCTCTCGGATACGTTATATTATCCTCATTTTTAATAGGAGAAAACATCCTTGCTCTGGTAAGATATACCTTCAATGATCTGCTTTTACAATTATTCAGCTATTCTTTACAAATGAATGATCGCTCATATGTTGATTCTGTCGCTTGTAGATTGCGATAAATATTCATGCTTCTCTGTCATACATCCTCACATCCTTAGGCAGTCCAATAGTCCCATCGATGAATTTTATATACACCTTATTCGGGACTCTGGTACGTGTGATTTCTTCCCATCTATTCAATTGGCAAGAAAGTGATTCTTTTCTTTTGACAAGCAGAAAAGCTAATGCTTTCGTCCTTTTACATCTCTGCTTACTGAACTTGCAGCTTTTGATAAATTGTGCATTCTTCGTGTCCTTGCTGCATCTTCTCTATGCCATCTTTCTTACCAAATTCGGCATGAAAGCTAGTTTGAGACTGCCAAGGTGGTTAGCCACAGCAATTTAAACAGGCTAAAAAGAGCACTCTCATTCAAGCGGTATAAATGGGACTTTGCTCAGATACTACACCACGGTGATGGTTATTACAGGGTTATTTTGATCATCATTAATTCAAGACTGTAGAGTTGAATCAGAGCATCAACTTCAGCTTTCTGTTGTTCAAAGCAATACAAATTCAGCAACAAAATTTAGTTGTCCATGTTTACTTGTACATGCATTTGTAATGTATATTGGCCAGTATCTGATGTGATGGGAAAGTAGTATTTTTGGGAATACTTGTTTCAATATTAACATGAAACTGATTATTGAATGGACAAAGGATAAGTTTGATACATTAAAGCTTTCACTGTACACAGAGTTCGAGAAAAGATCTGATCATATGCAATTGATTGTTGACTTGAGGCAAAATTGGATGGAGAAAATGTATTCTCAGCAAAGAAAATGTAAAGGAAGTCAATTTGTCTAAACTTCAAAAAAAGGGGGATAATTTCAAAAATTTCCCTTGTGGTTTACAATAATACAATTATCTTCCTTTATAATGATTTCAGTTAAAAAAAAAAAAGGAAAGCTAGCTACATACTTAACGCATGCAAGTTGATCAGTTCTCCCAAAAAATAAGCAACGAAAGTTACTGGTTTGAATTCAAGAAAGGCTTTTTCTAAGCCAATCTGGTCTTTCACAATAAAACGACAGATAGAATTGCCATATTAGTAAATTAATAGAACATTTCAAAATGGCATATACATTACAAGAAAAAAACTCAGGGGTTCTAACAAGCTGCTACTACTAAGGTAAATATATACTCCAAGTACCAACAAATCTAAACCAGTTCAAATACAATTAACTTGCAATTCTTCAAACCACAACATAAATATTGTTAAAACATGACACCTTTAGCAGGGTCAACTAATGGAAAAAATCCTAGACCAACATCTTAGTCAACTAAAATCGAAAGTTCAAAAAGAAATTCAAGCCACGTACTGGAATCGGCTATGTAACGAAAGTCAAACTTCAACCCCAGGTAGTTCCCAGCTTGAAAGCTAGAGACAAGAACACCAAGAAGATCAAAACTGTGTCATACACTAATCAAAGGAAAATACAACCTCGAGTTCATCAAGAATGCAAAAAATGTTAAAAGTGTACCAAAAATTAGAGCGTAAAACGGCTCAAGCTTCTTTCCTTGTTATCCTGTCATTCAAAAGTGAAAAGCATTAGGAATGAATTGTGAAGATATCAACATGAGCCAAAAACGGAAGAAACTAGTGAAAATAAGTCATTCATTCTTGACACGAAACGTTTCATATGCTCGACAAAGTAGAGGAGATGAGGATCTTCATATTTATTTTATGCCGGAAATGTTAGTAAAGGAGACTGGAAACTGAAAAGTGGCTCTTGGATCTTTGTAATAGACGTCAAGGTTGATTTTGATTTTATTGCATAGAATGGGCACTCTACTCTAGATATTGTTCTGAAATCGAATTATATATAGTTGATCAGGGGGTACAATAAGTATCAAGAACGATAATTCTCACCTGAAACAGTATATCCCGAGTGCTGATGTGATTTCATGAATAACAGATGTGGCAAAATGCAGATACAGTGATACTGAAAAAGATGGGAAGAAATAATAATAATAATCAGCCAAAAATTTCACAACAGTTGAAAAAACAACAAAAGAAAGACACTATCGAGATCTCTTGATCAAAAGTAGAATATGGAGTGGATTAAATCATCAGCTCTCATGATTGGATGATCTATCAATTTATTTTTCTCTTCCTTGATCGGCAGAAAAGTATGTTGGAATATTCAGCTAAACTTAAAACTTTTCCAAATATAGCTCAACAAAACAGCATATCATATCCATCTGAATCGCTAAAGTAGATGTATTACCCGAATATGAAGTGTAAGCAAGAAGGACCCAGAACTCATCAACCATAGGAACTCTGCAAAGACGAGATTCTCATGAGCGTAAAGGAATATTAGTGACATGTAAAGCCATACTCTCCGAAAGCTGGTATGAATGAGACTGGTTTCAACTTACCCATCATTAAGACTGGCAGTAAGTGCATTTGCAACGGCAAAAGGTAGACAAAGCAGAGACTGCAAACATAAAGTTGCATGTCAAAAAACACTGAAACCACAATACTCTGAGCATCACTTATTTACTTGTTTTCTTCTTTCAATACATTGTTTTCCACCATACTATCTCATTCAATTTTCAATGGAGATATTATCAGCAGCAATGGAACAACACGGATTCTCTGTTAAGACTAATTCTGAAGATGCAGTTCTCCAACTAATATGCTTAACTGTCAATTTAAGAAATAAACATGGTTTTACACGTTTTTGTCAAAATGTTACGAGGCAACTGAAATTTTAGCCTCTGCCAAATCCAAATGCAAATATGTTATACATTGATGACGTCAAAAGGTGCATGTATTAAACCTCGATCAATCCAGTTCACCACAAAAATCGTTTCTTATTCTAGTGTTTTTTTCCTTAAAAAAGCCCATTGTAATAACTTCCAATGGAGTATAAATGATTCATTACTCGAAGGAGACCCCAGAATGTATGTGGTGGGGGGCAAATATCTGTTTTTCTGCAGAGGAAAATACATCTTCTCTTTGATAAAAGTAAGAATAGGAGTTACTAATCGAGGATATAGATGTCAGACTCCATGGCTGAAATTATAATTCATAGATATCAACTTAAAGAAAAGACAGATTAGTTTAAACCGGATGACTTCTAGACAGTTGGCCAATCTAAAGAACTCATTAAATTAACCACATCAGAAAAAGCAGCATACCATGCACATATTTGTTTTCAGACCCTTGGGTTCATCACACAGGTGAGCCAAAATCATCCTTCCCTGCAGAGAAAACTTTACTTAGAAACAATTTAAGATGAACTTCAAATAGATTTTGAGCATGGCACTGGTTCAAGTAGCAAGAGATGAGATTCAAGAATGCCGCTAAAGATCTGTAACTATTCGTGTGTGCAAGTAAAAGGAAATAACTCTTAACAACAACAATAACATACCCAGTGGAATCCCACAAGTGGGGTTTGGGGAGGGTAGAATGTACACAGACCTTACCACTACCTCATAGAGGTAGAGAGGTTGTTTCCTAGGAACTCTCGTCTCAAAAACCCATAAGCAGAATAAACTAGATGTGAAAAAAGGGAAGGAAAAGAAAAGGAAATAGAAAGAGCGGCTAATAACAAAAAGCACATGATAGTATGCAAATACGATAAAATTACCATTTATAAGATGGATAATGATAACACAAGATATAAAGGCACGACTACCTACTATACCCACGGCTAGACATCAAACCTAACCCTACAAACCTGTTCACCTACTACTCTAATTTGCGACCTCCACTTCTTCCTATCTAAGGTCATGTCTTCAGTGAGATCTAAGTTTCACCATATCTTGTCTCATCTCAGAATAGGCTGCTAGCAAACAAATGTAAAAATGCATAAAACCAAGGGCAAGAAGGGGATCAATTACCACAAGAAATCCGAATGCAAGCCCAGTTCCAATTACCACAAGATGAGGATAGTTCTTCATTAAATCAGATGGAGATAAATAGTCCCTGCATAACAGCCAATATCAAATAACATGATATGGTCCCAAAAAAAATTAGCATTCTGAAAGTGAGAAATACCACAGAAGCACTCCTCCCAGTAGCACGACAAATGGGTAAAGCTGTCAACAAGAGAAATGAAATTTTTCAAGGATAGACTATAACCACCAAATCACATATTATCATCTAAGAAATGCACTTACCATGGCCAGTGCTCGCAGCATACTTCCTTTTGTTGCCTGAACAACCTTATGAACATTGTTAATACTGACAAAAAGAATTGATGTTAATACCATTCAACTGGTCTTAAATGTTACAGCAGACTAAAGTACTATAATAGCTAGAGTCCAGAATCTTTAGATGATGAATATGGAAGAAGTGGCTGATGCTTTCACCATAAAGGTGAAACGGCATAGAATAAAGTTTGACAATCCAAAGAGACGCAATACTACAATGCTAATGATGGACACTACCAAGATCAGTGAAAATGACAGATGTTGCCTATTGCCAATAAGCCATTTACAATGATCTGATAAATAAAACACGTCTCTATTTCAAGCCCATTATCAGAAAGAATTATGGAAGAAAAAGGAAGAGATCCATCGAAGTATGAAAATTACTCACTTGCAATAAACTGTTGGAATAACGGCAAAAGCTATCATCAGCAACAACACGGCTCTATTGGTCGGAATTTCTGAAGCCAAGAGTATAATAGGAATAAGAATAATAAGAACACTAAAACCAACTTTGGAACAGACAAGAAACATAGTCAATATCCATAAATAATGTATGGATCGGCTCATCGAAGCAACAATCATGTGAAAGTAGGTGTAGAGGCACGGAGTTCATAAAGCATAAATTTAGAGCATAATATAAACTATGTAACCGCACAAATATCATATCATATAAAGGACTTCTCATTAATACTCGGCACTTCATAACATACGAGGGGAGAGAGAGAATGAGAGAGACAGACAGACATAGAGAGTGTTCAGGAGGAACTTTAAAGCTGAAAAACAACAGAACACTTGATGCAAGCCTCACCATTCAGATAAGGAACCCAACTAACAAGTGGCATAGACTTCCCAAACTGTTGAGCCCACCACTCAGACCCTGAAATCATAAAGTGTCAAGCTGTTAATAGAGAAAACTTGTAGAATGTGCCCAAAACAATATACTGGGGTTGGGGGAATGAGAAAGGACATCAGAAGGGATGTCCTATTGGGTAGTTTCACATGTATCTCTAAAGGGGGTGGGGGAGAGTGAAAAAACAAGCTTACCTACTAGAGCTGTAAAGAAATGGCTGAGATATATCAACATGAGACCCTCTGTCGGTCCATTTACTACCGGAAGAACTAATGTGTTGGTGAAATAGCTGCAAAAGGGAGCAACATCCAAAAACAAGATTTAATAGATCAAAGATACTTAAAGAACTCATGAAAACTAGGATGAGCCATTGATCCAGATATCTATCTCATAAGGCTTTTTTCCCCTGATAACCAAAAAATCAGTTGTTTCTGGCTTTGAAACTGGGGAGCAAATGGACCCTCCCTCTACCCTTATCTTCTTGAATACAAGACTTGGTTAACAAGCTAGGATTCGAATTTGTGATGGGCGGCTAGCCTCCAATCACATATCTAGTGCAGTATTACCTTTGCCATTGCTCTAGAATCCCAGGGAAATTTATATAGTTTAATTAAATTATCTTCTAAATCCATGTGTCTTGTAGAGGTGTTGGGTTCACTACTATTCAAATAGCTATTTCAAATGGTGCACAGCATTTGATTTATATTTCCTCTTACAAATCCGTCCTATTAAAATTCCAAGCCAATTCCAAAAACTACGCATACTGAAGAGTTGCATTGGAAAACCTACCTTTCCCAGGTAGCGAAGTAGAAAGGGACAGCTGATATAACCCAGAACCAGAAAGTATCCCTTCCACACATAGCAGTGCTCCCAAAAGCCAACGCTTCAAACTGTTCAAATTAAACATGAAATCTGTAGGTCACAAGTCTTCCCAGGGTAAGAAAAAGGATTACTAGAAAACAGGACGTACTGCACATGCAAGCGCATCACATCCTGCAAATTGTGAAAGGTAAGACATCTGATTAGAACCATAGCAAGAATTTAATCAGAATCATAGTAGCTCGTGCAGGCAAAACTTTAAGAGAGAAAATAACACACAAATATGTAAATGAAAATGGAGAGGAACAAGTACCATGATCAAAAAGCTCTCCTAGTGGACTAGAGGAATTTGTTCGTCTTGCTTGTTTTCCATCAACAGCATCAAAAGTCTGCATCCATTAAGAGTCCAACCAAACAATACAATCAGCTAGGAACTCCAACAGAAGAAAAAAACAATAGATCTCAGATTACTAAAGCCATTCCAAATAAGGAATATGAAATGTACAGTCATATGAAATAGCTTTACTACCAAACGGCAGCACCAAAGAAACTCATTGGTAAGTTGTTCCGAGATGAGCTCAATGTTGCATCGTTCAAAGGCCACACTATATGCAAAAATAACGATAACCTAAAGAATAAACTGAACAAATATCTGTAAGATTTATCTTCTGCCACACTCCCGGTGACAAATGAATAGATTGACCTTGGAATAAATAAATTAATCTTGATATAGAACAAGCTTGTATCTTATCTTTGTTATCTTTTCTCCATAAGAAAAATTCTCAAACTCAAAGGACAACTTCCCTATTAGATAACAAAACGTTTGACTTTAAAATGCTAGGAACAAGATGTGAACCCTGTTTCCAGTGAAATACCAGGCATACGAAATGACACATCCTATCAGTTACAAATCTGTGGATATTCATTTGAAAGTTCGCCTCTTGTAGAATGCTGTTCCATTTTTTAGAATTTAATGTGACCTCATTTCAATTTTATCATTTCCCTATAAACTTTTTACACTACAGACCAGAATTAATATAATTCTATCGGATTTTTTTAAGGCAGTAACACAAAGACTGGCAAAACGAAAGATCACAGAGTGCAGACTTAATTTCTATTTTCTATGTCAATTGAAAATTACTTACATTCTGCTGAGAACTAAACATCATAGGACAGGCCATTGTGGTCATCAGAATTCATCTGCAAAAATCTATGTTGAATTCTTATACCTAATTTTCAAGCCTCATGATAATAGAACTGCTTATTAGTTGTGTCAGGCGCATCGACTCCTTTATTTTCAATATTTACCTAGGGATGCTGTCTAAACATTCAAAGAATAGGGTATAGAACAGTCGGTGCATCAAAAGCGAACACTCTCATCAGTGCATCAAAGTCTATTACTCTCAGAGACCTCTAACAACTACAAACAACACACAATGACAGTTATGCAGAGAAACCATATGCCTCAACTCCAATGTTTCCCCTTTATGTGTGTGTGATTAAATGTAAAGTTCCTATGTCACATGGATCCTTATTTACCTTATTGAAAGTTGTAACTATATCGAATGAGTGTGACATGGGGTAGGCTATGATTCTTCAAAATAACAGGAAAGCTAACATGTATATGTTATACCCATGCCAAATATTATCTCAACATACCAATAAAGGGCAAATGTGCATTCCAGAGTCATGTGACATAGTCAGAATCACATGACATACAGATTCAAATTGTCCCTCAAATGCTACAACAAATAACCAATGGAAAAATACTCATAAAAAGACATCCTATATGTGGTAATGAAACAAGTGACCCTAGGAAACAAGTTTATCGAAAGTATCGCTTCTAGACCAACACAGGATGTGGTAATTGCACCATACACATGCCGAGGCAAAAACAATCGAAAACTTAAAGATTGGACAGTTCCCTCAAAAAACATTGTAACAGCCTATGTTTCCCATCAATCCAAAGTCAAAAAAGTTAAAAAGTACATCTAATGACACCTGTTCTCCTCTATGTTCAGCAATTTAAAATACACTCAATATAGTTCTAGGTACAAATTAAACATGGAACTCAAAAATCACATATCTAGTAGTTAAAATAATCATGACTGTGAAA
Source organism: Solanum sejunctum (assembly GCA_025642045.1). Lineage (NCBI taxonomy): Eukaryota > Viridiplantae > Streptophyta > Magnoliopsida > Solanales > Solanaceae > Solanum > Solanum sejunctum. The sequence goes on along the minus strand of JAOTQJ010000008.1, from coordinate 3,415 downwards.
CACACATCAACTATCAAAACATTACCGCTACAAGAACAAATTGAGAAGATTAGCATGGTGGCTAAGACAGGCAAACCTGATAAAGGAAGAGAAGCAATCCATGTGCAAAATTAACCCATCTTGGAGGAGGTGAATCCAACAGTGGAGAATAAATCTGGGGAGAAGAATATCCAGTAAGAGAGAAATAGAATATGCAATTAAAAACTTTTAGAAAGCAAAACCACAGACAATGAAATGTTGCACTGTCACAGATGTGCCTGTGGATTCTCCTGTGAGCACACTTAGGATCTCGACATATTTAATGACAGAGTCTATTATGCAGTTAAAGAAAGGGGTGAAGGAGGCAAGTAAGTTCCTTCCTACGGGCAATAGCTTGCTTGCCCATTTGAGGTATAATGTAGCGGGAAAGGAGCAGTATGAAGAGAGAAGAGATGCAGTAGTAAAGGTTGAGAAGTATGGAGAAAAGCAACCTCTGAAAGGTGGAGAGGGAAGAAAAACACCCTTCATGAATATAGAGTCGATTCACAATAATACATAAGGATGTGGCAAGCATAACAAATTGAATAACACCATTTCTTAATCCTTGTCAACTTTGTTAAACTATACCCCTTCCAGAGTAAAAAGAGAAAAAGAAAAAAAAAGAAATGGTGTCCGTCAGCATATCCGGTGGAAGGCATGATCTGCTCACAATCCAACTCACCTCCATATCATAAATTTTAGGTACTAAAAGACAAATCCTTTGGAAGCCTACACTCATGTATTATGACTTCTTGACTAGTAATTATGAAATCCAGCATCAATCTTTAATTCTGATCCAAATGTATATGACTTCACATGCTTTCTAATCAGGACACAAAGTTTGTTTTACTGGACCTAAAGCAAACTTTCAGCAGCTATTCTGTAGCAGCAGAGATAAACTGAAACTTTAGAACAAGAAGCAGGAAAAAACAAAACAGCAGCCGAAGAAAAATATCCCCTTTCCCCATGGAGAAGTAACAAAAGCCATCTACTATTAAAGACAATGGATACGTGTTCAACAGAGACAAAGTCCAACTCACATATCCGAGCAAGGCAGATGTGACCAAGAACAAAAATCCTGTAAGTGTAATCTGCAATGGAAGTTCTACATCAGCCCTCACGAAGAATACATTAATGAGAAAAATAAAGTTGCAACCAAGACCATAGATTACAGTGGAACATACCATATTTGGTCTGGGAAACATATACAGAACATGCACGCAAAAAAAAATGTCAGTAAACTCCGGAAACAAAGAAAAATATACAGCATGATAAGCAGGCTAAAGCCATTATCAATTAATTATTAGAACAGGTAACAAATTCATGTTAGATTATTTCTTCTGGCACCTGACGAGTATACACTCCATACATGTGTGTGTATACATGTGTGTGTGCAAGTATACATGAAACTGCGCAAAGTCTATTATAACGTTGCAGAAGGAAAATGGTCTATTCTTTCCCAATACTCCCAAAGTTGCCATAACAAATTGTTCATCTATTTTATTATTTTCATTATTCTTATCTTCAGCATTTAGGAAGCTGTACAAGTGGCAAAAAGTTTGTCCCAGTACCAAGATCCTAAAAGAGTTTTTATTTCCTTTTGACAACTGTGATCCTGAAAGTGGATTTATTGACATCATCATTATAGAATACAGCTTTCGGTTTCATAGAAAAACGAGAAAAGGAAGTTCTTGGATACATATACCTCAATCTACATTCCACAGAAATACTTCTGTTACATTTCAATTCTGAGGCTGCTCTTCTATCCTAGGTGTTCAAGCAATTCACTCTGTAAGTGGAAGTCTGTTGGACTGCCCATTGACAAAAATAATCCTGAAAATTCTTATGTTTCTCCTCTTCCACGTCACTATGTATTCTAAATTCCTGATGGAAACAGTTTCTTTTTTATTCTCTCCCTCCCCATCTCCCCACCGACAGGTCATAACAGAAGCTCTAGTTCTCCAATTTGCCAAATGAATTGATTGCAAGACTTTGTGCTCACTAAAGAAGTAAATAATGAATACCACTATACAAGATACATCACAAGAAATTCAAACACCAGTAATTTGCAGACATGTACAATTCTCAAGAACAAAATCATCAGAAAATTCAGAGAAAAACTTACGGCATCCAAAGGGGGAAGAAATTGACGCAACGACTCCAAAAGGGCTGCAACACATACTTAGCAACATAGGAGTGATCCACCCCACTGTATTTGTACCTATGAAGGGCTTGCACTCCATGTGCCCCTACGTAACCCATCCTTTACCTCCTCTTGCTCCCTATGGAATCACCTTTAAACCAATTGGAATCTGCACAACAACAATTGGCTTAAAAGTCTCTAAAACCAACAAAGTTAGCAGAAACACAAAATTGATAAGGACTATGACAGTCATATGGCAGATTCTATGAATATTCAGTCTGAAAACAAAAGTAGAAACACACATGCCTAGTTGTAGGATTATGACCAACTTTCACAACCAACACTAAAGTAAACAGAAACAACACAAAATCTGATGGGGACTCAAAAAATGGGATCTTGAATAATCTGAGGACAAAAAAAAAGTAGAAATATGAAATAGGTATGCTTGTAACAAATTTGACAGAGCCATCAAAAGGAGAATTTGAAACAAAATAGCTTTACCAACAGCAAGAGCAAATCATAACTTCACCATCACCAATTCCAGAAAAACAAACTTGATGGGTACTATCAAAATATGATTTTGAACATTGAATCTACAAAATTAAGCCTAAATACGAAAAGGGTATGCTTAAAATGTAAGAATAATTACAAATTTTCAATAAACAAATTGATGGGAAAGTATCAAGATGGGTTTTTGAAGATTGAATCTAAGAAACAAAGTAGAAATACCAAAAGGGCATCTTTATAATGGAATTATATGAGAAGAAATAGCCAATTCTTGGAAGAAAAATTGAAACTGTGAGAGATTCTTCAACATCTAAAACTAACCTCTGTGGAAAGAGATCGCTGGGAGGAGCAATACTTTCTGTTAAGAAAGTTTTTTTTCTTTCTCCTAGCTTTTATTGTTTGCTTAGTAGTAAAAAAAAATAAAAGTTTTTTCCTTTGAAAAAAAAGTAGAAAAGGCTTACTATCAAAGAATATATTGTATTGATGAAACTGTTGTCTTATTTGTGATATTCCGGTGGGAGTCGTTCGCCTTTAATTAGAGATTTTGTATTTGAATTCTAAAAAAAAAAAAAAGTTTTTATTTCCTTTAAATCAAACTATTTATATTTATATGTCTCTTTATATTTTATATTCCTATACTATTAAAATTTTGCCCCCTAAATATTAAAATTTGTGTGGATGCCATGCTGATATCAGTACCTGCTTATATGATATATCAATAAGGTATACATTTATCAACAGGATATC
>JAOTQJ010000007.1:25866534-25896193 GCA_025642045.1 Solanum sejunctum | reverse complement strand
TTTACTCTGATCCGGTCGAGGTGGTTTTCGTTTACCAGCACGTAGGTGTTCGAAATTCCTATGACCGAGTCTTTCTGTCATTAGATGCATTGGTAAAGCATGGAATTATGCCGAAAAGCAGATGTTTCCACTAGGCGAAGGAGCTCATGAATATCGTTACTCTCTATGGGCAAGAAGCAAGAGCGAAACAGCTGCTTGCAATTTGGTCTTCTTCTATTATATTAGTAGAGTGCCTTTAGGCTAGGACGAATTATAACAAACTCTCACATGTTGATACCCTAGCTCCTGCTCGTAAACTTCAGTGTTGTGAAACATTAGTTAATTAGGTTCATAGGTTATTAGTTTAGTGATGGAAGATAAATCTGCTATTTACAATTTTTTCCCTCTTCTTCTCCACTACTCTTTGCTTGGAAACTAGGACAGGGAAGGGAAAGGGAGGAGAAAGTCACATTTTTCTCTCCCCATATTTAATTCGCTAAAAAAAAATGAAAAAGAAAGAACAATCAGAAGATATGATCATCTTGTTACTTCTGTCGGAATATGATTTTTCATGGGAGAGTAATCTAGAAAAGATGTAGAGATGAAAAGAATCACCTTCCCGAGGAGCTTCCATTGCGCCCCACAACATATTTATGTGTGTTTGAAATACGAGAGAGACTTATTTCCTTTTACTAACCTCCTCGGAGTAGGCGGGACATTCAGTTTTCTCAAAACAAATAATTTTCTTATTTTTGTGTCATGTTTTGGTTCTCCAAAACCAAACAAAGAGAGGGACATACTTTCTTTCACTTGTTCCTTGTTTTTTATTTTCACTTACAGTACCTTGCTTCTGAATAAAAAGTAACCAGTATCTTTTCCTTTTCTTCATGTCCTTGTGCACTCCTCCTTTTTAAGAATTAAATCAAATTGCATGAAGTTAATCTGTGTTAGCCCAAAACTATGTAGTCGATTATGACTGTATTGTCTCTTTATTGTATGCAATAAATCTTCACATATCCAAAAAAGTATGAACTAATACTTTCAATCTATAGGAATTTCATTAATCTGTTTTTCAAGCTAAAATGCCCAGAAGCACGAGATATCATCTGCTAGAGGAAATTCAGAATTTTTCTCTGAAGCATTGTTGGTGATCTATTAGGGGACAAAACTTACTTTATGATTTAACATTATTACAGAGATAATATTCGGTACCGAGGATGCTGTTACGGTTGCAGAGGAACGGGCTGAAGGACCTACATGCTACTACTATGTGCTTGCTGATCATTTTGTTCATGTACCTCAGAATGGAAAACCGATCCTTGATTTGATAGTCCAACTGTGGAGCCAATCTTTTGCATCAAATATTTTTTCACTCCTTTTCCATAAGTGGGTAAGTAGAATTTTTACGCCCTTAAATAATCTTAGTTTCCCGTTTATGTACTCTCTATGTAGTGGTAGAATTAGAACTCCAAAATCAAGGGGAGTGAAAGATGATGTCCAGAGCCAAAAGTTGAAGATGATATTATAGCTCTAGTGCTGATAATTTTCTGAACTTCTTCAATTGTCTTCATTGTTTTCTTTTTTCTTCTTTTTCCTTTTTCCAACTTAGGGGGAGCCTTTTTATCTATGTTTCTTGGCTTAGCATCACGTGTTTCCCTCAATATTGTGGGCTGTGTTGAATTTGGTCATTATATTTGTAATTGTATATGTGGTGCCCCTTCAGGGTGGCCCAATGGTTTGGGCTTGGGACTTCCATGTTGAAGATCTCAAGTTCGAAACTCCTTGCCAGTGAAAGCAGGAGGTTTACCTAGTGCAGGTTACCTTTCCCATGGTTTGTGAGCTATTGCATAGGAGCAGCGTTTATTCTATACGCACCCAAAGGGTAGCGGCTGCGAGTTTCCCTTGTTACTAAAAAAAGGGTATATGCTGTGAACAAATGGGGGCCAAAAGAGGTCCTCTCTGGATTTTGACCAAATGATTCCGCTCATTTTGCTTAAAGTCTAGGAGATATTTATGTCCCTTAGAATCTCTTAAATCTTCAAAAGCATATTCAAGTGAAGATTGTATTCTCATGGTGTGATCTGTAAATATTATCAAGATGTTCGTACAAAGTAGCCTCTTCCTTCCCACCCCTTACTCCAAAAATAGAGAGAGAATCAGGACCTCACGAGGAAGAAAGCGGGAAAGGGGATAGGAGGAGAGGAGTGTTCCCTTTTTGTTCAGTTAAATAGTAATGAACCTACTCTTCTAATTTTTTTTCTATTCTACTTCGCAGTTGTTTGAGGTTCAACTTGAAAATTCTGAAGTCCTCCTCCGCTACTCATCAGCTCTTGTTCAAGGAGCTACAAATGTATTCTGGTATGAGTTCCCCTCTTATTTTAAGATTTATTGATTGCTAATGTTGCTTTTATTGATCCCCTCTTCTAATGCCGTGCTTGCTAATATTTCAATGGCACAACTCTTTTATGTTTTAAATATATCAAGGTTCAAATGTGATGAGAGTTCACCATATAGGGTCTATCCTTTATGCAACAACCTGCACGGCATGTTGCTTTATACACTCCTCAGCGCTTGCTTTCCCTTTATGCAACCTGCCTATGTTTTCTTGCCGATACTGGAAAGCTGATTTCTTTTGCATTCTTTTTCTCTTGAATGAAAGAATGTATCATGATGTTGGATCTGTTCTCTAGCCTATATGTCAGTATCATCAAAGCTCTTCACCTTCTTGCATTGCTCATAGCCACATTGATATATATTGCTATTCAGAGATTTACTCAGTTGATGCCCATAGAATAGACCGCTTAATATTTCTGTCAACTGTACTGTAGTGTCTGACAGGTTTATGCTTTAAATATATTCCTTCTCTTCTGGTTTCCAACATTTTCTTTGTGCTTCTATTTTTTTTTTATTGCGTGCTTCAGAACAACAACTCAGATTATGTAGTTACTTCCTTTTGTTTCTTTCACAGTGCATGGAAAGTAAAAAAAAAGAACTGGTTGGGGATGGGGTATGGGGTTATGGTAAAATGTGGCAAGTGATTGGCTGACATATCCTTTTTTTTTCCAGGATTGACATCCAAACACACACAAGACGTTTCCAGAGTCTTTTTAAGGTCAAATATCAGTGACTTGATTTGATTTCTATTTTCTTTTAAGTGTTTGGAATAAAACTGGTGTTTTCTTTGGTTGTTTTTTTATCGATTGAAGAAAATGGTGACAATTACTTATATTGATATTTGTAACAGTATCTGCTTGAGGAAGTTGCCCTTGTTCCTGACCGATTAAAGAAGATCCCTTTGCAGGTCTGATGTTTGCCCCCTCTGCTTTTCCTGTGTGCCAAAGCAAGTCTAATTTAAGTGAGCGTGTCCTAACATTATTTGCGGTCTTCGTCTTGTCAGGCCCAAAGAGATTTATTTCTCTTGCTCTCAAGGTTCATATTTTTCTATAACCAAGGTAAGTTGATCTTAGCAGTAACCTCACATAGAAGGTTTAGTACACATGCTTATGCCAAATCTTTCTGTAGGTGACAAGCTAGGAAGTTTCTTAAGGCAATTCCCTGATTTTCCAAATGCTTTCTTGATTGGTGGTGCAGCAGATATATTTGTCACTGAACTAGCTGATCAGGTAAGACAGGATCTTCAACATCCCAAGTCGTTTCCTCTTCCTGTATTTGTTCTCATTTACATTTATGTTGTCAGCTTCAAAAACTAAAAGTGGAGCCAGTGTTGTTGCATTATCTCTCCCAATTGAAGGTCCTTCAAGGTAAAGTTAGTTTTGTAGCTAATTTGTAAGTGGTCTGCAATAAATGTGGGTTCTGAAACATTTATTTACAACCACCTCTTTTCAGGATTAGAGTTGAGAATGGCTACTAGTACAAGATTGAAAACTTGCTTGTATAGCTTCACATCACCAGGTGCTCCTATGTACCCAACAAGAGCTGTCCGCCATGCAGCATGGGATGCATTAGATTTGCTATATCCTGTGAGTAATCTTGTAATCTCTCCATTATCTGCAATAAAGCTCACAATTTGATATCATTACTTTGTCATGTTTCGGGCATTTCATGGATTGGTGTAAGATGCATTAACTTGTCATCTAAGCATGATGTTTAACGGTGTAACAAAGTGTCCTGATGCACGATGCACCTAGCAAGTGGATAAGTAATTACAGAAAAGACTCTTCAGATTCCTTTGGGGTATCTTTAAACTTTATCAGGCTTCTTTTGAGTGTCAGAAATGCAACTTGAACCGTAGTCTGCATATATTTTTTGGGCTAGCTTGTAACATCTTGGGCATAGTCGTTCAGAAAAAAATTCAGACTAGAAGAGAAAACCTAATTACAAAGATAACTTCTTAGAAAAGCTGTTTCAGTTACTTTACCAGTTTCTGGTAAATGCTGAATCCTTTGTTAGCTTCTGTATTTCCTTTTGAACTTGGAAGCATATGATTGCAATTACAGAATATTGTAAGCTTGGGAGTTTAATCATCTTTCACTTTGTCTTAGAGTTCCTTAATGTGATTTAATGTCTTACTTCAGGTCGGACGGTACCCTCGGCATATTATAAGTCTCTTCTTCCGTTTGCTGTATCCTTGGTATTGGCCTTCTTCATTTTGGAACTTTGTAAAGTCATGCATTCTGGCTGTATTCTATTCTCTTTTGAGGTTAGTACTTTCTAGTTGGGATAAAGTGAGGAGTAGACAAAAGGAGCAGTGATGTCGCACCAATAGTTTTCTACATTTAGGCTTCATTTGGAGCCATGTTATATGTTTTGTAGTCAAGAAGTTCGGTCCGTTATGTATCAAGGATTTTTTTCCCTGCATGTAATTAAGACATTGGGAATTATTGTTTCCTAAAGCATGGTGGTGTAGAGTGATGTAGATTCTCATTTCTACTGTAGTGAATATATACTACTTGTGTGCTTCTACTTTTCTTGGTTCATTGTAGGTGAAGAGATTGGCAGGATTCTCTAGTATTCTTTCTTAGTTTTTAGCTGAACTAAGGGGGTTTCGTTGGTGGGTTATCTTGTCTTATGTGCGGAGCACTTCCTTTGTTTTTAAGACTCCCAAGCAAGATGAGCCGATGTCAGAAGTATGAAAGAGCTGAAGTGCTGCTTTTTGGGGGTGGGGGAGGTGGGGCAATTAAAGAGAACTTGTTATTAATTAACCCGAGTGGACTTTGAGTAATGCCATACTGAGAGAAACCAAAAAGAAGCCTGTCTCTCCAAGCTCTAATGCAAATTGAGGTCTTCAGCTCATGTAGCATGTCTTCCAAGTTGATAGCTTTGTTCTGATGAAGCCGTTGGTTTCTCTCAATCCAGTGATTACAGACAGTTCTTGCTAAGCAGGTTTAAGGGACACTCTTAGGTCTACTGCTTCTAGCATTTGTACTTATCCACCGTCTTTCTTGCTCCCAAATTACTTATGTTGTACTCCAACCATTGCGTAGTATTTTTCAGAACTAATTTGAGAGAACTTTGAAACATGAGATGGTTTAGGCTTTTAGGGTACTTTTTACACAAGACACATGCCATCCACTGGCATGCCCCCATCTTAGTAGTTGTATCCCGAAGTGGAAACTGAGTACCATTGGGGGCATACACACCCCGCCCCGGTGATTTTAGTACCATACCTGCCCCGTCCTGCCCCGTTGCCATCCCAGTTTATGATGCTTGCGTTGTGCCTTCCGGTGTGAGTAGTTGTTGCTTCTTTATGTTAGTAGGTATACCCAAATCATCTGTAACTTTTTCTTTTTCCCTTTTTTCTGTGTGTGTAGAGCCAACAGGAGTTTGATGATAGCAGCTCCGTTGTAGATCTTCAAATTGATGATCTTCAATTCCTCGGCTACTTTAAGCAAACAAAACCTTATTAAGGATCATTGGACGAATGCTCCTATTTTGAGGTGATTTTTAATTTGTCATTGAGAACTTTAAGCAAAAAAATAAAATAAAAGAAGCGGTCAAAATTACGCTCGACATTGGCAAGAAAAATTCGCAAAGCACAAGTTTCACTGCCCATGTCATAATTTAGTTCCTACCAAACTTGTACCGGTAGAGGAATATTTAGAATCAACTATCCCTATAGAACTATTGTCAAACAAGGAAAAGTTTCCTGAATCATTGTCTTAGGTCACATTTACGTAGGCTTACATATTTCTCATTAAATTAGTAAATAGAAGCAAATGCTAAAATCAACTACTTGAGGGGCAACAATTAATAATCACTTTGAAATAGAAATCCGTGCAAAAACTTCTAGGCTAATGTCACAAAAGCTTCTTTTCGACAGAGTTACTTCTCCAGTCTAAAGGCAAGTACACCCTCCATCAAGTCGATAGCCTGCCATTTTTCTATGCAAACCTTCTCAATTAGCATCATCAATTGAAATAGAGGAAAATTTACTTTTTTTTACATGTTTTTCAAATGTGAATTTTGTTATAACTTATATTCAAATTCATAATCAATATTAAATATTGTCCTTCGTGCTCCAAATCCCTTGGATATAAGTTGAAATGAAAGAGGAGTATTTTATTTTTTTTGTATGAAGCAAGACAATATAAGTTGAAATGAAAGAGATTAACTGCAGAGTAGAGATAGTTTACAAAAGGTTCAACGATAGTAAGGGGCCTGATTGAACAAGCTACATTCCTTTCATTCCAACTGTATCAATAGATAATAACAAGCATCGGACACCATGTATTACCTAACAGAGCAAATATAAATGGCTAATACTCTTCAACTACATTGACCAAGGTTATGTTCAAAAATGGCCCCCATAGTCATTCTTAAAATGAAGAAAAATAGAGAACATTTTTGTAAAAAGGGTTTCTGATCTGATGATACATATTACATCCATTTGCAACCTAAATGCTAAAGACTTGTTAGATTAGGCATTCTTCATAGAAGATTCATTTATGTATATTATATCCATACATCTTATATTTTATTTGATAAATGACATTATCATCGGGGCGTAGCTTATACCAACAAAACCAACAAAATGATACCTTAAAGAACAAATCATCCACGAAATTACACATCTCAAGAAATATTTCATTTGATAAAGGGCAAAGACATGATGATCATACATTTAGAAACAAAATTGCCTGATGTCCCTCAAAGAGAATTAGAGAACTATATTGAAAAAAAAATTTGCCTTAAATAGGCTTAGTTTATTTACCTTCTGACCAATTGCTCACTAGGTTCCTTGTACCTAATAAATGAATTTTTTCAATTCAAAAACAAAATTCAAAGATAAAGTTCGTACCAAAGCTACTAAACTCTCCACTCAACATATGTAGCCATCACATTCTGCTTTGGATAAATCAATACATATATTTCAAGCCTTGAGGGAGTCAACATGCCCTCAATGAGGGCATATCTACAGGGCAACTTCATATACATTGTCCCTCTAGTATCTAATTGTCATATCTAGAAACACCATAACAATGAGTAGAATCAAGAAAAAGTAATCTTTCGAGACAGAACCATAGCAGAACACATCATCTCACTGATCTAGAAAGTGCTCCAACTATCATGATGGGGTAAGGACTTTAATCACTGTAACTTAAATTAGAAATAGCCCAATATGCAGCCATATGAAGCTCCAGAGTTGAAGAGATTCCAATAGAGACACTTTAGGGAAGCAGCATTTAAGATTCAAAATGCACACAACTGGGAAACAAACACAGCTAACACAAGAAATTCTACAACACAAGGCACAAGCTCTGAAAAGCTGTAGAAATGCAGTGTCACTTCAGTCAAATGCCAGGTTCACAAAATGAGGATGACACCTCTTTCTCCTAAGACATCAAGTATCATCAGAAAAATGAGTGGTCTGCGATCCCCACAACACCAACATTCAACTTACTCCTCCCATGTATTTGAAACAAGACATAATTCATTCAGAGGATTCACCTTAGTATCCAATTATGATCCCATTACCTGTTTCCTAAGTCAACAACTTTTTAAAGCTTATTACAAACATCGGATAAAATTAGATAAAAACTTGGGAGTAAAGCTAATTGCACAAGGACTGCAATAGTGAAACCAAGGGGCAAAGAATAGAGTGACAAAAACTACCTAACAATTGATGCCCGCATTACTGATTCTGGAAACAGACCACCACCTTCAGTTGGCGTCTGCCACCGTCGGCAAAGCCTTGTCACAGGATGTGCTAAGGATTAGCATTTCCACTATAATCATCCATATCTTAAACAAATTAAAGAGTTCAGTAGATTACATCACTCCATCCAAGTCACAAATCCAAGTCGAGGCAAAAAATAAAGAAACATAGTTCCCATACAGGTACGGCTGGAATTTTCCTACAAGTACTTTCATTCTTGCAGCTTGAAAAGGAAAGCTGAAGTACAGTACAGTGTGGGGCATGGCTCCACTCAGCTCCAGATGTAGAGGCAAACATTACCACCAGACCCATCAGTTCGTCTGCATTGCTTCTGTATGATATTTCATCAGATCAGCATCTAAATCTTCTGCAGATACTTTTTCTCCACGGCCTCCTCTTCCCCGTCTGTTGCCTCCTCGAAATCCACGACCACGACCTCTAGCACCCCATGACCTCCCAAAACCACCACCTCTTGCTTGACCACTGTTTTATCACAAATGAAATATGATTAGAACACATTGAATGGAAACTAATTCCACAAACCATGTTTAAAAACATCAAAAGAGAGGACAAACCAAATCAATAAGTCAACTGAAGATTTAAAACAAATAGAACTAAAATGTGAGATTGAGCTACTGATAAAGTTTTTACGTCAATTGATGCTGAATGAGTGTTAATAGTTGCCATCATATTGTTCATTTAATCAAGTATGGAGGGTGCTAAACCAGAGGGGGAACTCTTAAGGTTTTCAAACTGAAGCCATCACACTAACCCCTCAACACAGTAAGCGTCCAACACTGAAGTTAAGTACCTCACTTAATGGAAAATCTTGTCACAAGTGCAACAAGTTTGATTCTTCACGAACTTCCATTCTGCATGATAACTTTGTGCAATATCTGTCTAATAAATAGTCATGTACATTGTATTCCTCGGAAAAAGGCAAAGTACTCAACAGTCAAACACAAAGACATGCTTCTAAAGGGCCGGATATTTGAATTAATCAACTGTGCTAATACCCCACGAAAAAAAATCCAATCCAATGCTTCTTGAATACTTCAAGTACTTGATACACTAAAGATAGTCAAAGCTAACACACTGAAGTTAATGAAGTAATGAGCTAAACGAATTAAGTTTGACTTATTATTTTTAAATAGTTCTTGATATTTATGATAGAAATCTCAAAAAGAACAAAAAATTCTCCATTAATTCAGTTTCAAAGAGATGACGAACCCTCAGGTGTTGGTCGAGTGGTAATAGACTTGAGCCTTGGGGTTTGCTCCCTTTCAAGGTCTCAAGGTCAAAATCCATTGGGTGCAAACAATTTCTAAGGGCCATCGGACTGGGTAAAACTTGAATTAACCGTGGTGCACTTGCGGGAAACTCCTTGCCGAGGGCTTGTGCATCCCCGGAATTAGTCGGGGCTCTAAGAGGCTCGGACACTCGGTGCAAATCAAAAAAAATGACAAACAATAATCTATTTCATGCCTTCAAACGACTTATTTGGATAACACAAATCTTCTTGAATTCATTTCCTGCATGTCCTTAATCCTTGGTTTAAAAACCTCAGAAGAGAAGGGAAAGAGAAGGAAGACAGCATGCTTGGTATGAAACATAGAAGAGGAAAGACATAAGGAGACAATATTTTTTTGACCTATAAACATTCTCCTCAAAACAACTGTCCCTTGTCCAAACAAAGGAAATGTTTTATTTACCACTCCACAGTTTACTCAATTTTCTCCTTTTCTGCAGCCAAACAAAGCTTACATTCCCTGATGCCTTTGCACGATAGTCGTTTCATTTATTCTTCTGTATAATCTATGTCCACATGATTAACTCCAATACAAGTCTTCACTTATTCAAAAATAATAATAATTAAAAAAAATAAAAAATAAAAAGAAAGAAAGCAAGCAAGAAAGAAAAAGAACTCCAATACAAGTCCCTGACATCACCACACATTTATCAGTTTTTGCTAATTCGTTAGCTTGTCTCACTTCAACTGAAGAGCTCAGACCAAACTAGTTCATTTCTCCACTTTGTTTGTACATGCATGCATTTCTTACGGTGAACTACAGTTACCAGTCTTGTAAAACCACATTAAAACTTGCTGCCAGATGCAACAACCAGAAACAACGAACAAAAATTTGCCTCATGTCCCATGATCAAATATATATATACTTCTTCATTGTGTGTCCTTTCTAAGGAATGAGTGAAGAAGCCAGTGTGCGTTTGAAAGGAATTTACAAATGGTTGGCATACAGAACAAAGCACCTAAAAACAATTTGTACTTAGCTTATTTTCATTTATATCATCGAATAGCAGAGTAGAAAATCCCAAAACAAAATTTTGAACCAATTTAACATCTTGGTGAGTAACAGTGTATACCTTCTAGGAGCTCCATTAGCATCTCCAAAACCAAAAGCACCACTGGGAAAAGGAGCAGTAGGAGCACCAATGTTGGTTCCAACAATTTCAATCTTCATTGGCTTCCCGTCAAGCTGAACATTGTTGAACCTTTTGACAGCAGCTAGTGCATCTTGTCTACGTGAGAAAACCACCTCTGCCGTTCCCTGAAGAAGCAGTACCCATGTTCCACTAATATCAGTCAAACAACATTGCTTTCCTTTTAAAGTGTATAGTCTAGGTCAACGAAGTACCTTTGATCTCCCACTTCTATCATAATGAATAGCATAACGTTTAAGGTCACCAATTTCTGAAAAGAGCTCCTGCAATTCAATACATAAACATAATATTGTTGACCAATCAATAAACCTCCAAAAAGAGATTGCACACACTACTTGCAAAATAATACTCGTCAATGCAAGTACACCCTACAGATTTCTATGGAAACAAGCTTCCTTATGAGCAGAGAGTTGGTGAGAATACAAAAAGCTAAATCTAGTCCTGATGTTTTCGATCCAATGTCTTTCTTAGCCTAGTCAATCTTGACCAGCAACTCTATCTTTCTCAGCACCATCTCCACTAGTTCTTTTTCCTTTCTACATCTTATTTACCTCCTCAGTCCATTAACTATGATATCATGTTCATCTCCCTTTTTCTCATCTCACTATTCCCACGAAAACCAAATGCATCACAAATAATGAAAATAAAGGTCAAAACTTTGACAACAAATAGGGAGATACTTAGTAGTGTAACCAAGGGAGACTAGGAAAACAAAAGAAAATAAAAACACTCAACTTCAAAATATCGACGAGCATGCTTCATTCAGTTTTATTCCAATACAAAGAAATACTCTTCCATAAAATATCTAGAACAAAGAACACAACTACAGTTACCAGGGACGGAGAGGAAAAAAAAAACTACCTTGATATCCTCATTGGAGACGCCGTAATCGAGATTGGAGATGTAGAGCTTAGTCCCAGTCTCAATGGAAGACGTCCGACCACCAGCTTGTCCAAAGGCGTTGCCTTGACCTGCCGCGAACATATCATGATTCCACGACGCTTCAGGAGCCTGAACCGCCAGCAACTTGGATCAGATACAACAATTTCATCCACAGGAAGAACTTGGAAAAACAAATTTCCCTATGGAACCGAGAAAAACCAATATTTTTCAATTAAAAAAAATTCGACCTTGGCGGTGGAATAAGGTGCAGCTCGGTTAGCAGAACGATTAGGGAACCGTCTCGACGGTCCAGCACCGGAGGCCCCGCAGCCTCTGCCGCGAGGTTTACCTCCGGTACCGGTCTTATTCTTCTTGATGAGATCGTCGAGGGTCATATCCAAAGCTGCCTCAGCCATTTGTAAATTGCCTCTTTGTTTTTGTGAAAGAGAAGGTAGAAATTGAGAAATCTGGGTAGGGTTTCAACTTTGAGGGAAGAGAAGAAAAGGAGCTCGCTTTTATCAAGGCCGTTTCGGTTCGGGTTGAGCCCGGTAACTTTTTGACAATTTTTTCACTTGACACTTTCACACAATATGTAAGAAAAATATGACATAATATATAAGAAAAAAATATTGAAATTTATGATATAAAATAATTTTTAAAAATTTATGTAATTGTCAATAAAGGTAACCATGAAATATTGTAGTTTAATTATTTTTAAGTATATCTAGATGATATTCTTTGAATATGAACTAAACAAATGATGTCACGCGAAATGCAATAGATAGAGTTTTTATGACACTAGACACAGGTTGTATATTTGTTACTCACTCTATCATATTTTATGTAATACTTTTTTTAGTCTATATTTTATATAATACTTTTTTTAGTTTATTCCAATAAGGATGTCACTTTATTATAAGTAAAAATCATTTAGATTAAATTTTTTTTTTATGCTTAATGAATTGAATTTTAGCTATGTAAGCATTAATTGATTGCTTTAGATCCCAAGTTTCAAAAGCACTCATTTTTTTCTTAAATATTGTGTCGAGTCAAATGATGTAACATAAAATAAGATGAAGAAGTATTTTTTTTCTCAATTTATGTGACATAGATAGATTTTAATTGAATTTTAATATAATTTTTAGATATTTTAACATGTTGTGATTTATAGTATTTTTATGTAATTTTAAAACAATATATGTTACTTTACTTGTTCCAATTTATATGCCACAATTATTTTTAATTATATTCTGATGATATTCTTTTGATACAAACTAAAAAGAGAATGATGTCACATAAAGTGTGACATATGAATTTTTTTATGGTACTAGATACATGTGCTCGTCTATTTGTTATTCATCCTGTCCTACTTTATGTGATACTTTTTTTTAGTTTATCTCAAAAAGGATGTCATTTTAGTGTAAGTAAAAATAATTTGAATTTTAAAGTTTTCTTTTTACCCTTAATGAATTCAATTTCAGTCATACAATTATCAAAGAATTATTTTAGACTACAAGTTTGTAAACGTATTTCATTCTTTTAATATTGTGTCAAATCAAAGGATGCTATATAAAATATAACGGAGAAAGTATTTTCTTATGTTAATTTAAGTAACATATGTAGAATCCAGAGATTCAATTAAGTTTTTATATGATTTTTAGATATTTTAAGTTGTATTGTGATTTATAGTATTCTTATGTAATTTTTGAACAATATGTGATACTTTCCTTGTTCCAATTTAAGTGACACTAATAAAAATTTAAAAAATTTAATTATTGTAATTATATTATGTTTATGCATTTTCAAATAATATTATGTTACTCATCTATTTCTGTTTATACAACACAGATTTGAGAATCAATCATTATACAACACAGATTTGAGAATCAATCATTATACAACACAGATTTGAGAATCAATCACACTTTTAATATGTCAGTTAAATATTTTAAGTTATTAATTATTATGTTTTATAATTTTTTTTAACGTAATTTTGAAATAATCCCAATGTATGTAGTACATGTTACTTCTTTTATCCAATTTTGATATGTCATCTATAGATTAATTTCAACAATCAATCCAATTCTATTTATGTTTTTAGAAATAGTTAAGTTTTCAATTATCATGATTTATCGTATTGTTTATGCAGTTTTATAATATAAAAAAATTAAAAAAATAAGACAAATAAATTAAAACAAAAGAATCACAAAAAAATTGTCTGTTTCATATTGCCAAAAAAAGTTGTTAAAATCGTCTGTTTCATGTTGCTTGACCCATAAAATCCTATCAGACGTCCCTACTGTGTCATCGGGCCACCTAGGCTTCTTGGCGGGCTTGTTACGGACAGGTCGATGTAATCTTTCGAGAAATTTGGACTGGATCTCCGGGCAGCACCACAAACCATTGACTAACAACCACGAAAAACATCCAAAATCGCCAAATTCCTGTTGTTTGGCCTATAAAATCCTATCAGGTGTCCTAAGGACCCGCGGGGTACCTGGACTTCTTGATAGGCCAATTAGCAATAATTTTTTTGTGGACTTCTGAAAATTTGTTTTATGTAGCTTGGCAAGAAAATTTTGAGTCGTGGGTACATGACCCTTTACATGTAAGACCTATTGCTCATGTGGGCTTGGTACAGATGGGGTCGATATAATTTTTTGGGAAAATTAGAATGGATCCACACCCAGCACCACAAATCGTGGCTAATACCCATGAAAAACTATCAAAATCGCTTGTCACTTGTTGTTTGGCCCATAAAATCCTACCAGGCATCCTGCGGCACTGTCGGGCCACCTAGACTTCTTACTGAGCCCATTACAAATAGGTTGGTGTAATTTTTTAAGAAGGTTGGCTCGGATCCCCGAGCAGCGCCACAAACCATGGCTAACACCCACGAAAAACTATCAAAATATCTTGTTTCCTGTTGCTTAACCTATAAAATCCTACAAGACATCCTGCGCCACTGCCGAGCCACCTAGGGCTCTTATCGAGCTCATTATGGATGGGTCAGAGTAATATTTCAAGAAAGTTGGCCTGAATCAACGGGCAATGCCACAAAATATGGGATAACACGCATGAAAAACTGCCAAAATCGTTTGTTTCCTATTGTTTAGCCCATTAAATCCTACCAGGCGCCCTGCAGCACTACTAGGCCACCTGGGTCTCTTGACTGGCTCATTACAGACGGTTCTAAACCATGGGCTAACACCCATGAAAAAACTACCTACACCACCTGTTTCCTATTGCTCACAAAATCCAACCAGGTGTCCTGTGGCATGGGGGGCCACCTGGTCTTGGCGGACTCTTTGTAGATAAGACGATGTAATTTATCTTGAAAGTCAGCCCGGATCCTTGGGCAATGCCACAAATCATGGGGTAACACCCACAAAAAATTGTCAAAATCTCCTATTTTCTGTTATTGGCCCATAAAATCCTACTAGACGTCCTGCGGCGCCGTCCGGGCATCTAAGCCTCTTGTCGAGCTTGTTATGGACGAGTCAGCATAATTTTTTGGGAAAGTTGGCCCGTATCCATGGGTAGTGCCAAAAACCGTGGGCTGATGCCCACAAAAAATTGCCAAAACCATGTTTTTTGTTGCTTGGCCCATAAAATACTACCCAACGTCCTACACCGCCGCAACGCCACTTGAGCCTCTTGTCGGGCTCGTTATGGACGAATCAGGGTAATGTTTTGGAAAGTTGGACTACATCCTTGGGCAGCGGCACAAATCATGTGCTAACTCCTACGAAAAATTACCATAATCTCTTGTTTCTTGTTGCTTGGACCATAAATTCCTACTAGGCACCTTGCGGCACCGCCGAGAAACCTAAGCCTCTTGATTGTCTCATTACAAATGGGTTGGTGTAATATTTAGAGAAAGTTGGCTCAAGTACCTGAGCAATGCCACAAACTGTGGCTAACACCCACGAATATCTACAAAAATCATTTGTTGTCTGTTGCTTGGCCAATAAGATCCTACCAGGCATCCTTCAATGCCGCTAGGCCTCTTGACGGGTTTGTTACGGATGGATTGATGTAATTTTTTGAGAAAGTTGTCTCGGATCCCCTTGCAGCGCCACAAATCGTGGGCTAATACCTATGGAAAACTACCAAAATTTTCTATTTCCTGTTACTTGGCCTATAAAATCCTACCAGGCGTCCTATGGTATCGTTGAGCCACTTGAGCCTCTTGCTGGGCTCGTTAAGAATAGGTCAGGGTAATGTTTTGAGAAAGTTAGCCCAGATCCTCGATTAGCGCTACAAACCATGGGGTTAACTCAAGAAAAATTGCCAAAATCGCTTATTTCCTATTGCTTAGTCCATAAAAACCTACTAGATTTCTGTGGCACTACCGGGCCACATGGGCCTCTTGTCGGGCTCGTTATGGATGAGTTAGTGTAGTATTTCAGGAAAGTTGGATCGAATCCCCGTCTGTAAGCTTGGATCCCTGGGTTGCTTCATAAACTGTGGGCTAACACCCCTAAAAAACTTCCAAAATATTTGATTTCTCATTGCTTCGCCCATAAAATCCTACATGGCATCCTGTGGGGCCTCCAGGCTTGTTATAGATAGGTTAATTTAATTTTTTTGAAAATTTGGCCCAGATCCGCGAGCAGCGCCAAACACCATAGATTAACACCCATGAAAAACTGCCAAAACCATATGTTTGTTGCTTGGCCCATAAAATTCTACCAAGCATCCTGCGATGCTGCCAGGCCACCTAGTCCTTTTCCCAGTCTCGTTACGGATGGGTCAGTGTAAATTTTGAGAGAGTTAACCATGTCCTTGGCAACACCACAAACCATGGGCTGACACCCATGAAAAACTGCTAAAATCTCTTATTTCTTGTTGCTTGACCTATAAAATCCTACCAGGAGTCCTGCGGAGCTATCAAGTCACCTGGGCCTCTTGATGGACTCGTCAAAGATGGATCAGTGTAATGTTTTAGCAAATTTGGCCTGGATCCTCGGGCAAAGCCACAAACCATGGGCTAACCCCCACGAAAGACTACCAAAATCGCCTATTTATTATTGTTTGGCCCAAAAAATCCTACAAGGTGTCCTGCGGCACTGTCAGGCCACCTGGGCCTCCTGTTTGGCTCGTTCAATATGGGGTGGTGTAATTTATTAGGATAGTTGGCCCATATACCCGGGCAACGCAACAAACCATGGGCTAACATCCACGAAAATTTGCCAAAATCGTTGTTTCCTGTTGATTGGCCCATAAAATCCTACTAGGCATCCTGCGGCACCGCCGAGCTTCCTAGGCCTCTTGTCGAGCTTGTTACAGATAGGCCTGCATAATTTTCCAAGAAAGTTGTCCCTTCTCCCTGGGCAGAGCCAAACCGTGGGCTAACACCTACGAAAAACTGCTAAAATCCCTTGTTTCCTGTTGCTTGGCCCATAAAATCTTACCATGCATCCTACGGCACCACCAGGCCACCTGGGCCTTATTTCGAGTTCGTTTAAGATGGGTTGGTGTAATTTTTCCAAAAAGTTGGTCCAGATCCTAAGGCGGCACCACAAACAGTGGGTTAACACCCACGAAAAACTACCAAAATTGTTTGTTTCCTATTGCTTGGCCTATAAAATCCTACAATGCATCCTATGGTACCGTCGGGCTACCTGGACCTATTGTTAGGCTTGTTATGGGTAGTTCGATGTAATATTTTAGGAAAGTTGGCCTAGATCCCCGTACAACGCCTCAAACCGTGGGCTAACACCCTACAAAAACTTCCAAAATCACTTGTTTAATCATACCTGGCATCTTGTAGTGCCATTGCGCCACCTGGTCCTCTTGCCGAGCTCATCCCTAGGCTGCACCAAGAACTTTGGGCTAACACCTATGAAAAACTGCCAATAATACCTGTTTTCTATCGCTTGACCCATAAAATCTTACTAGGAGTCTTAGAGCCACCGGGCCACCTAGACCTCTTCTTGGGCTCATTACGGAAAGGTCTATGTAATTTCTTCAGGAAAGTTGGCCCAGCTCTCTGGGCAACACTACAAACCATGGGTTCACACCCATGAAACACTGTTAAAATCTCTCTTTTTTTATTATTTGGACCATAAAATCTTACCAGGCATCCTACGGTGTCGCTAGGCCACCTGGGCCTCTTGATCGGATCGTTAAGACAGGTTAATGTAGTTTTTCAAGAAAGTTGGTCCAGATCCTCGGGCAGCCCACAAACTGTGGGCTAACACCAACAAAAAGCTGCTAAAATTCGCTATTTCCTGTTGCTTGGCCAGAAAATCCTACAAGGCATCTTGTTGTGCTGCAGGGCCACCTTGGCCTCTTTTTGGGTCATTAAAGATGGGTCGATGTAATATTTTAGGAAAGTTGTCCGGTATCCCTGGGCAGTGCCACAAACCATGTGCTAACACCCCGAAAAACTGCTAAAATTGCCTGTTTCCTATTGATTGGCCTATAAAATCCCACCAGGCTCCTGCGTGGCCGCCGGGCCACTTGGGCATGAGTGTGTGTAATTTTTTTGGAATGTTGTACCAACTCCACGGGTAGCACTACAAACTGTAGGCTAACACCCACGAAAACTACTAAAATCTGTTATTTCCTGTTGCTTGGCCCATAAAATCCTACTAGGCATCCTACAACGCCACTAGGCCACCTGGGCCTCTTTCTGGGCTTGTTAAAGATGGGTTGGTATAATTTTTAAGGAAAGTTGGCCTAGATCATTGGGCCACGCCACAAATCATGGGCTAACACCCATGAAAAACTACAAAAATCACCTGTTTCATGTTACTTGGCCAATAAAATCCAATAAGACATCCTACGGCGCCACTGAGTCACCTGGGCATCTAGATGGGCTTGTTATAGATGGGTCGGTGTCATATTTCAGAAAAGTTGGCTCAGGTCCTCGGGAAGCGCCTCAAGCTATGGGCAAACACCCATGAAATATGACCAAGATCATTTGTTTCCTGTTACTTGGCCAATTAAATCATACCAGGCGTCCTAAACCACTATTGGGCTACTTGAGACTCTTAATGGGCTTATTACGGATGGGTCAATATAATATTCCAAGAAAGTAGGACCACATCCCTAAGCGGCACCACAAACCATGGGCTGACACCCCTAAAAAACTGGCAACAATGCCTGTTTCTTTTTTCTTGGCCCATAAAATACTACCAACAGTCCTATAGAGCCGCGGGACCACCTGGACCTCTTTTTGAAATAGTTGTGAATGGGTTGATTTAATTTTTTTAAAAATTTAACCTTGATCCTCGAGAAGCGCTATAAATCATAGGCTAACACCTATAAAAAACTACCAAAATTATTTGTTTCCTGTTACTTCACCGATAAATCTTACCAGGCATCCTATGGTGCCACCAAGAAACCTGGGCCTCTTTACGAGGTTATTACAAATGGGTCGGTGTAATATTTAGAGAAAATTGGCTCGAATCCAAAGGCAATGCCACAAACGGTAGTCTAACACCCATGAAAATCATTAAAATAGCATGTTTCCTATTGC
Source organism: Solanum sejunctum (assembly GCA_025642045.1). Classification (NCBI taxonomy): domain Eukaryota; kingdom Viridiplantae; phylum Streptophyta; class Magnoliopsida; order Solanales; family Solanaceae; genus Solanum; species Solanum sejunctum. The sequence continues at coordinate 25,877,267 of JAOTQJ010000007.1, read as the reverse complement.
TTGGGCCATAAAATCCTATCAGGCATCCTGTAGTGCCGTCGTGCCATCTGGGCCTCTTGCTGGGCTTTTTTATGAAGGGGTCGGTGTAATTTTTCGAGAATGTTGGTGATGTGTTATCAAAATACAACACATTTGATGTCTAAAACAAGGAATTTTACAAGTTCTTAATATGACTTTTTATGGTTTTTATATGTTTTTGTGTTGTTCTTGCATAAAATATAGGTTGACATGATTTTGGGAGAAAATTACAAATTTTGATGAAATTTAGGAGATACGAGCCACCCTACGAGTCATAGCCTAAGCTATGAGTCATAGTGTGCCCTCGTAGCAAGAAATAATGTTCAAAATTTAGGAATTTACAAAGTAAAGGTCAGCTATACGAGGCTATCCTATGAGTCGTATGTCTCACTATGACTCGTAGGAGGAGGCCTCGTAGCCAGAAATAGTGTTGCCAAAATTTGGACCAAGAACTGCAACTGAGAACTATGAGAAGACAATATGAGTCATAAATCAAACCACGACTTGTAGTTGTCAAGTCCAAAATTCCAAGGGCTAACTACGAAAGCCCGACTATGACCCGTAGGTCACTTTACGAGTTATAACTGCAGACTGTATCTGTTGCTAGCTGTATTTTCTATTTTACTTTTAGGGTCTTTTTGTAAATAGTATAAATAGTTAATGATAAGGTTTTTGAAAGAGAGATTGGACACTTTACATATTTTAGAACAACTTTGAATATTCTTAGAGAACTTTTCTAAGGTTTAGTGTAGATTTTAGTACTTTAATTTTGAAAACCCATTTTGGGGGATTTTAAATCACTTATATTCGACTTCCATTAATCCAAGCTTGTGGTTTCAACATCAAGGTCGTTTTGTTCTTCATTGTTCTTGGGAAATCTCTAAACCATGTTTATTCCAATAATTGTTTATGAATTTTCCCGATCATGAGTAACTAAGTACCCAGAACTTGGGGTTATTGGAACCATGAGGAGTTGACTTGAAATAACTTAGATTTTGTGCATTTATTTGATTGGGTATTTGCATATTGTCTATTTCCTTTCATGTTGAATGTTGTTTGATGGTGGCCAACACCAAATCCCGCCTACATCACGATCCCGACCAAGGTAGTGACAAATAGGAAAAGAGAAGTACATAACAAGATTTGATTGATGTGTTCTCATCTAATCAACCAAACCTAACCAAGGGAAGGTTGACTAGGACAATGGGTCACATTTAGTTGGCACACTATGGTTGCCGACGAAGTACCATGGTAAAATTTGACTTTACCTTCATAAGAGGGATAGAAGAACCTAAGTTACAATCCTGTATGCGATGTCTCAATTAGGGTTATGTTATCTAGGGTATTTGAGTTAATGAATCATGGAGAACACAATCCCAAGTAGTCCCTCAAATTGATTGTCTTCTCGCATTCGTAGTGTAGTAGTTTAATTGTTTTTCATTTTGAAATTGCAAACGCTCCCCCCTATTTTAGAGAATATAGTTGATTGATGCTTGAAATGATTGGTAGTGAGTCAATATGGTCAACCCCGTATTCCCTGTGGATCGACCCTAACCTCTAGTTAGGTTTATACTTGATAGTGACTGTTTTACTGTTGGAGCATGAACATCAAAATTTATGGTGCCGTTGCTAGGGAATACGGCTTGGTTCTTGACTTGATTTCACTAGTAGTTAGTTTAAGAGTTGATTACTAGATTCTCTTGTATTTTACTTTTGTTTTTATTTTTGTTGTTTAGTCTTATTTGCAGAGTATACTAGGTTTGTATGCCTAACATAAGGAGCCATGGCAATCCCTTAGCTCCACTCAATTTGCAGAACCACCGAATTGTAAGAAGAATGTCCCAAGAAAATGAGGATATCGCGATTGATAAACCTATTGGTCAATATGATGAAGATGTGGGTAGAGATGAAAACCCACATCAAAGAGAGTATAGGACTTACCATAGGGATCTCAATGACAATGCATATGGTTGGAATCACTATAGGTTGAACCCTATAGCTATGGATATCACAGGAGCGATAGTATTGCCACCAATATCAGCCGATATCAAATTCATAATTTCATGTGGTCTATTGCACATGCTTCAAAATCGTGTTTGTTCACTGGGTTACTTTTGAAGGATCCACACAGTCATCTCTAAAATATGTCATTTGTTTGCAAGAGTATGATGGGTACATAAAATTTGTCAATGGATGCGGTTGGTTTGAGAGTGTTCCCATAATATCTGATAGGAAATGCGGCTATATGGTTATTCGAACTTCCTCAAAGTTTGATCATGAGATAGGCCGAGCTACAAAGCCTTTTTAGAGAGGTATTTTCAAAGGTCCAAAAAACTTAAGCTCAAAGATTAAATCAATAACTTTGAGCAATTATCAGGCGACTCGATCAGTACTACATGGGAAAGGTTCACCAAGTGCTTGAGGATGGTTTTGGACCACAAAATTATTGATGATGCCTTAGTGGAGATCTTTTATCGGGCCTTTGATGAAAATGGTCAAGTATGTGCAATACTATTATGGGTGTCATGTTTCTAGATCAACCTTTTACACGAATTGCCGAATGAATGGAGCAAGTGGTTAAAATAAATAGAGCATGGGTCAAACAGAGAGAGGTGCTACCAAAACTACTTGTGCAGTAAACACCAACAATGAGCAAGCCAAGGCGAATGAGGAGATTATGTAACAACTTGCTCAACTTTGCACAAGTATAGACTTGGTATTGAAAGAAAACCAAGCAAGTGTTCAGGCAGTATCTCACCAACTCCTAAGGCTCCCATGGAAGTATCTCACCAACTCCTAAGGCTCCCATGTATGAAGAACCATTCTTTGAATGCTTGTTTTGTGAGTAACTAAGTGGTAGGTTTCTGGAACAATGCCCAAGGGTCAAACTCGGACTATTTGAGGCAAGGTTCTGGGAATCAAGGTCGAAACTACAATCGAGAGGAAATGTATAGAGATAACCGTGGTGGGTATTATGGAAGAGAAAGAGCACCAGAGTTCGAGTGGGGCCAAAGAGATAGTTATGGTAATAGTCCCTATTTGCCTCCCTACAATCATGATGCTGGATCTAGTAATTCCAGGATTGAAGAAATGTTTGACAAGTTGTTGAAGAAAGCCGACCATCAACATAAGACTTTGAAAGTGATGCTATCAGATATTACAAGCATAAACTAAAAGATAAAGACTCACTTAGTGTCAATCAAACAATTAGAGCAATAGTTTGGTCAAGTTTCTTCTTAATTTAACCAACATCAAAAGGGTACCTTACCAAGTAGCATGGTTGAAAATCCAAAGAATGATGGACATTGCATGGCGTTCATAACAAGAAGTAGGAGAAGCACCATAGATCCTTCAATGTTGGTATTTGTGGATGAAAGCCACAAGAAGATTGCTTGTGAAGAAGCTAATGTGGATAAAACAAACCATTTCCTTAAAGGCTTAAGTAGAAAGAAGAGGACAATAAATTTGAGAAGTTTCTAGCGATGCTCAAGAAGATGTCAGTGAACATTCCCTTCATCAAAGCTTTGGAGAGGATGTCGGGATATGCAAGATGGATGAAAGATCTAGCCCTGAAGAAGTAAATAGTTAACCAAGATCTCTCCCAAAGTTTCCAATGCTACAGTGCCATCACCAAAAAGTCATTGGTCCTGAAACGTAAGACCAGGTGATTTCACCATACCATGTACTATCGGGGAGCTTGCATTTGACAAAGCACTTTATGATTTGGGTGCCAACATAAAAATGATGCCTCTTGCCATTTTAAAAAAGGTTTGGTTTGGCCACCCCTATCCCTACGAAGATGCGGTTACTAATGGCAGACAAGACAGTCAAGAAACCTATAGAGATACTTTATGATGTACTGGTAAAGGTAGATAAATTTATATTTCCTATAGATTTTATTATACTTAAATGTGAGGTATATTTTGCAGTTCTTATCATTTCGGTGAGGCCTTTCTTAGCCACAGGTTGCACGCTAGTTGACATGGAAAAAAGACTACTTATATTTAGATTTGGTAAAGAAGCAGTGGTGTTTCAGGTTTGTCAACAAGATAGGAGAGACTGCAATTTTTGGGTAGTCTCGATGATTGAAATAGTTAATGAAGATAAAGCAGAGGTCCTCGTCGAGCTATGACTAGGAGTTGATACCTTAGAAGTGGTACTAATGAATTTTGATAGAGATAGCATCCCAGATTACAAAGAGACAATGAATGCTCTCAGGGTGTTATTTAGCCCTAGGCGTCAGACCAAATTGGAACTAGATCTGAAAAATAGGGAAACACTACCCATAAAACCTTCCATAGAAGTTATCTCAGAATTAGAGTTGAAGGAACTCCTGGCGCACCTAAAGTATGCGTATGTGGGAGAGAATAACATATTGCCAGTCATTATTGCAGTTGACTTGAGTGAGGAACAAGCAGAGGCCCTTGTATCAGTGCTTAAACAGTTCAGACGGGTTATTGGATGGACAATTGCAGATATAATTGGTATACCTCTAGGAATATACACTCACAAAATTTAGCTTGTCAAAGATTATAAGTCGAGCATTGAGCATCAGAGACGGTTGAATCCTCCAATGCAAGAGGTGGTTTGGAAAGAGATTATCAAGTGGTTGAATACAGGAGTAATCTATCCTATTGTTGACAGAAAATAGGTTAGCCCCGTTGTTTTGAAGAGTTGAAGAGGAGTTTGACTTCATCACCCCTTGTTGTGGCTTTGGATTGGTAAAAGCCCTTTGAACTGATGTGTTATGCTAGTGGGGTTGCATTAGGTGTGGTTCTGCGGTTGTGAAAGGAAAAAGTTATGTATCCTATCTACTGTGTGAGCAAAAGTACTGAATATCACCCAAAAAAGCTACATGGTCATTGAACAAGAGTTGCTTGCGTTGGTTTTTGCATTTGAGAAATTTCGATCATACTTGTTGGGAGCCAGAGTGACAATGCACACGAACCATGCAACACTCAAGTATTTGATATCCAAGAAGGATGCAAAACCAAGACTGGTCAGATGGGTGCTTCTATTGCAAGAATTCAACTTTGATGTGATTGATAGGAGGGGGTCAGAGAATCAAGTTACCGGCCACTTCTCCAAATTAGAAGATGAGGCTATGGTGCAGTTTGATGATGATCTTGATATTGATGGTTCCTTCCCTGATAAAAGAGTATTGGCAGCTTCACATGATCTCACACCTTGGTTTGCAGATTATGCCAATTACCTGGTAAGCGATATTGTACCTCCTGACCTGAATATCCATCAACATCGCAGATTTTGATGTGAAGAAATTCTTTTAGGATGAGCCATACCTATTTCATGTTTGTACTGATCAGATTATCCATAGATATGTCCCAAAAGTTGAAATCTTGAGTATTCTTGAGGCTTCTCACTCTTTGTTAGTTGGTGGTCATCACAGTGGAGCTCGTACGGCTTGTAAAGTGTTACAATATAGATATTATTGGCCCCCTATACATCAAGATGCTCATGATTATGCTAAGTCTTGTGATAGATGTCAAAGAGATAGTCGGTGCAATATTTCGTGAATGTTGGACCAGATCATCAGACGGTGCCTTTAACCGTGGGCTAACACCCATGAAAATTTGTTGAAATCTTCTATTTCCTATTTCTTAGGACATAACATCCTACCAAGTATCCTGTGGTGCTGTCGGGCCACCTAAGGCACTTGCCTGGATTATTATGGATGTGTCAGTGTAATTTTTTGAGAAAGTTGGTCTGGATCCCTGGTCAGGGCCATAAACCGTGGGCTAACACTTATTAAAAACTATCAAAATTGCCTGTTTCCTATTGCTTGGCCAATAAAAACCTACCAGGCATCTTACGGCACCGCTGGGCTACCTTGAGCTCTTATTAGACTCGTTATGGATGGGTATATGTAATTTTTTAGGAAAGTTGGGTTGGATTTCCGGGCAGTACTACAAATCGTAGGCTAACACACATGAACAACTATCAAAGAAATCACCTGTCTCTTATTGCTTGGCTCACAAATACCTACCAGGCGTATTACAGTGCCATAGGTTACCTTGAGCTCTTGTTGGGCTCATTATGGATGGGTATGTGTAATATTTTAATAAAGTTGGTCTGAATCCCATGGAAGAGCCACAAATCTTGGGCTAATACCCATGAAAAACTGCTAAAATTGCCTGTTTCTTGTTACTTGGCCCATAAAATCCTAGCAGGCCTCCTGCGGTGCTGCCAAGACACTTGGGGATCTTGTTGGGCTCGTTACAGATGGTTCAATGTAATTTTTCATAAAAGTTGGCCTGCATCCTTAAGTAGCGCCACAAACCATGGGTTAACACCCACGAAAACTACCAAAATCATTAGTTTCTGGTTGCTTGGGCCATAAAATCCTATCAGGCGTCTTGCGGCATCATTGGTCCACCTAGAGCTCTTTTCAAGCTCATTACAGATGGGACACTGTAAGTGTTTAGGAAAGTTGACTCGAATTCTTGGGAAGTGCCATAAACCATTTAGCTAGCACGCATGAAAAACTGTAGAACTCACATGTTTCCTGTTGCTTGAGCCATAAAATCCTACCAGGTATCTTACCTCTCTGCCAGACTACTTGGGGCTCTTACCAAGATTATTACGGATGGTTCGGTGTAATATTTTGGGGAAGTTGGTGAGACGACCCCAAAAAGTGCCCAAATATATGCCTCGGAATGTTCAGAATTTTAAATTTTATATATCTCAAAATTTGTGCGTGATATTGAAAATACAACTTCATATTCTTATTTAGGGATAAACATTAGGGTGGAAAGGGTCTAAGCCCAACCGTATCAAAATCCAAAAATTGAAAAAATGTGATTTAGTAGGGTCAACTTTAAAGGGGAATATCTCTTATCATACAGAGAACAAGGTGGCCTATGAACTACCAAACTAAATTTCTTTGCATTAGCTTTCCGACGCACTGGTTTCACCTCATTTCAAGTTTGGATGAAGATTTTATGCCCGTTTTCATAGAACTCATTTGTGTATAAATGCAAATTCTAGTGAGTAATATGCATAGCTTCATAGGTGCGGACTAGTGTTATTTTGATCCTATTTTTTTAATTTTGGTCCAAGACTTTCAAATCTTGGGCCTAGGGGTTCCCATACTTGAAAATACCTATACTTAGCTTTATTTCACCCACATGTCATCGTAAACATTCCCCAATACTCACTCAAATACTTAGACTAATATTTCTCTCAAGATTCAACTCCCAAAACTCAAGACCAATTTTAAGAATTTCATTCAAGTTTCAAGTCTCCATTAAAGTCTTCTTCAAGAAATTCTTCAAGGTCAAGGTATGTGGGTTTCAACCATTGGGTCCTTTCATCCATGGTGCCCAATCCTCTTTTCTACTTAAATTTCATGATTTAAAATTGATTTTACATATGAGTTTTGTATATTAAGAAATTTCACCGCACAGTGATTTGGGGTTTATAAAAGTATGGTTGTTTTAACGTATTTTGAGCCATAAATCTTGGATCTAATATAAGATTTGAGAAGGGTTTTTGATATATATTGCTTGAGGGTATTGCAAGATATTGAATGATGGTTTTACAATAGATTTTCTTACATGATTTCACTCTTGAATTGCATGGTTTTACACTAGCACTAGACATACTCCAAGTGTTTGATAAAATGCCTTTTTAAGGATTCTTTAAGTTTTGATGATCTATTGGTTGAGTTATGATTCAAGTGACCCTATGATTATTATGAGCTTTCTAAAGATGTGTTTAAGTCATGAAAATGTTAATGATGTTGTAGGGCCGGATTAAGCCCCTTTTCTAAGATTATACCTCTTGTGAGCCTTTGATGTTTGATGATAATAAAAGTATAATGTTGATGATAATCTATTCTTATGATTGAAGTTAAGCTCACCACATGAGGTCAATGATGTTAAGAGATACTCGTGACATGTCTCTATGTTTACTGCAAGTTATTAAAGTATGATTATCTTTAATATTTTGTGGGATTAGACTTAGCACCGAGTGGACTATAGGCGAGTCCCTAAGTCCTAGAACTATGTGTCACCATAGGTGATCGGATTAAAGGCGAGTCCCCAAATCTCTAAGAAGCGATTACCCTAAATATAAGGGCTTGAGGCGAGTACTCGAGTCCGAGCTTGTGGCGAGTACTCGAGTCCAAGAACTAGAGGCGAGTAACCAGTTCACACAAGGTTTAGTGGATCCGCTTAGGCATTAGGAGGTTTACCTTGGCAAGTAACTTCCCCCTTTCTTTTGGTGTAGCGTTAACATCGGGATTCTGAGTTGTATCTCGCTTGGTCTTATGTTATATCGGTTGAGGTCTCTTCCCACACTTATATTTTATGATCTATATTAGTTGAATGAATTGTAAGCATGTTTTACTTCATGCATCATTCATAAATGTCATATTGCTATTATGCTATTCATTGTTTTTTTATTATTATGCATTTTGATTGTGATGCCTATCTCTTTTTGCATTGCATCCCATATACTTAGTACATTCAAATGTACTAATGCATACTCTATGCCTATATAATGTTACCATGTAGGAACCAGAGTCCTATTGATTCTTCTTGTGGCTAGACGAATTGTTTAAGTTAGCCTTTGGTGAGTCCTTTATTCTGAGGACAATGACTATTCTCTTATGTTATGTATTAAGACTCTCTTTAATTTATTATATACTTATGACCATGAGGGTAAGCCGGTTGCTTTGTCTTGGCCCCCACTAAATATCTATGTTTAGAGGTGTTGTTAGACAAATTATGTATTATGTTTGAGCTTTGACTCATCTATGTTATTTAAATATTAAGCACACTCTCTCTCTCCCTTAGTCCCAATTACCTTTGTTCATGTTTCTTATGTTGTTTTATATTACTTTCGCGACCAAGGATATGCAATGATATGCTATGAGGCTTTTTTGGGGTTCTTTTGGGTTCCTCATACGCCGGTCACATCTAAGCTCTAGGCTTGGGTTATGACAAAGATGGTTTCAAGCACTAGGTTGGCGGATCCTCGGAGTCCAACACACCATGTCAATTAGAGTCCTATTTATGGTTTTGAAGTGCGCCATGACTATGAGTAGGAGGCTATTAGATGTTTTAGGAAATATTTTCCTTCTTCATGCTCTATGCTGTGCTTTTGAAGTGAGATAGGGATTTCCCCTCTAATGAATGTTCTTTGCTCTTCTAGTTGTCCTGCCGCCTCGAAGAGGAGACAATGGAAGGTAAGTTGAAGGTTTTGATGTTAATGGATTCGAGTTTCATTATTTCTCTCATTATTTATTTTGGTTGCTAGTGGGCTTCTTGTCTGTCCCAAGTTGTGATGTGATCCTTTGGTGTTTACCTCTTGGTTGGGTATATTGTTGCTAGAAAGTCCATAGGTATTGTTCTATGTTCATATTGTATTAGGTCTTGCCTTGTCGCTTGTTGGATTTGATGTGGTACTTAGAATGGGATAGTTGCATGCATGTGTGTCTCCTTTGGTGGTAAGACCCGTAGAGTTAGAATTCGACATCCTAATGAACCCGTCCTTGATTGGAAAAGTCTTGATGTGGTGGTCAAGTGATAGCAAGGGGTGTAGGTCCATTTCATGTCTTAAGGTACAATTTATCTCTGAAGGAGTTGCATTTACCATCTTGTGAGAATTGGAGGTGTTGAACCTAAGTTGCTTTGTTATAAAATTGTTGGTGGTGGTAGATGAGGCCTTGAATGTCCCTTTTCGATATTTTGGGTTTGATGTAGTATGTTTGGTTGGACTAGTGTGCTGGTTATGCCTACAACTCTCATGAATAAGATCTTTTAGCCCCTACTCTAATATGCTTATAGTGGTTTTGGTGATGATATGATGGTTTGTGTTCCCTAATGCGGTAGTGCATGTGAGTCTTTTGAGTGTAGTATAACAAAGTTTAAGGAAGAAGGTTGGATGCTAAATAGGAGTAATAGGGATTTTGGTTGTAAGAGGTTGCCTTCCTAGGTTGTGTAATGCCTGGTGATGGTATTAAGGTGAACTCTAGTAAGACGAAGGTGACTAGAGATTAGCCTAAACCTTGACTTCCTTGGGTTAGGAGCTTCTTGGGTTTAGCAGGCTATCATCGGAGCTTGTGAGTAGCTGCTCTTCTATCGCTCCTCCTGTGACTTAGTTTACCCTAAGTAAGGCTAATATTTTGACCGACGTTTTGGGTAAGGTGAGTTGATAGGTCCGGGAGTTGCTATCTCTTGTGTGATTCCTTTGTACTAATGGAATTCATGCGTGTATCTCAGATGGTCGCATAAGTGTATAGTGGCTGGAAAAGATCTTTGAGGGTTGCCCCATGTTCTTATTGCATAAGAGTCTTGTCTTGTGACCTTGGATGAACTTAGCTTTATGTGCTGAAGGTCTTAAGGTGGTTTGGATATTCATATAGCATGCTTTAGATGAGTATAGGACCCATAAGGTTGTAATATGATGGGTAAGGATGGTCGATCTATTTGGTGAACTACAATGAGTTAGTCACTTCTCTAAGGTTGATTTGAGGTTCGAGTTTTATCCCCAAGTGAGGATGGGGGTAGGTGATATCCCTAAGTGTCTTTTTGGACTAGCATTGAGCATTTCAAATATTGGTAGAGTTATTTGGTTGGATTATGCATCGGTGGTGTTGTGGGTTTCTTGAATAGAGTCTTAAAACCCTACCTTGATATGTTTGTGGTGGTCTCTAGTGATGAGGTATTGATTTGTTTAGAGCTTGTGAATCA